>OX578133.1:111057682-111535182 GCA_951213105.1 Amaurobius ferox | reverse complement strand
TCTATTTAAAAAATTACTTAACTTCACTCTTTATGAGAATTATATTCAACATGGTGGTACTTTTTTTAAACAACAGGTTGGTATCCCACAAGGGGTGTGTGCCTCATCATTGTTAGCTAATCTGTATTTATTCTTCTATGAAAAAAACATTAATCCTAGCTTGCATAATATGCACATGTTTAGATATTTAGATGACATTTTATGTGTATCCCCAAATAATAATATCCCTATAGTATTAAACTTTTATCCAAAAAATTTACAATTAAATGCAAGTAATAATGACACAAATGTTGCAAACTTTTTAGATTTAAATTTAAATTTACAAAATTGTAATATGGTTATAAACTTGTATGATAAAAGACAGGATTTTAAATTTAATACATCAAAAATTCAACATTTTGACTCTTGTTTGCATATATCTGTATTTAGAAATATTATAATAAACCAGGGTCTTAGAATCAATAAAATTTGTGATGAAGATTATAAATTAGCGCACTTTATGGAATTATTGAGTACAGCGACTAATAATGCATATCCCCCCAAGTTTGTTATTAAAATTATCAACTCAGTGTATCAAATTTCACTCGATAACATCCTAGAAAACATTCCAATTATAGTGACTAACATACAGTAAAAAAAAAAAAAATATATATATATATATATATATATATATATATATATATTATATATATAATTATTAATTATATAAATAAAAATGAAAAATAATAAACTAAGTCAAAAACATTAGAAAAATCAAAAAATAGGAAAATAAGATGCATTAACATTAATGTTTTGAATTTTATTTTCGCAAAAAAATGTAACTTTTGTCAGTATTGAAACTAGGTTTTGAGCGCCCTTATAATGGTGTATAGTGGCATTCTCGATTATCCATTTTTCATATGAATTACTTGTTTAGTAGGAATTTTCATCTTTGATTCATATTCATATTCATGTTTGCATGTTTGGGAGGTTGTGTTCTGAATTGCTTGTCCAGTCTCCAGCTTAGACTCACTGGACGGGTTTGGGAGTAACTCCGTGAACGTTCGTACTGCCTCCCTGGTAGAATTTCGACTTGTTCATTCCGGTGCTTCCAGATTGAGCTGTTGAGGTTGATCGTGTATACACGTGGTGGAAGAATGGTTCATGCCGCATGGTAATACAATTTTCTTGCTGTATCCTTTTTTCATTTTTTGTTGCCTGTAGTCTGAGTTTGAGTATTTATAGTAATGTACTATTGCTTAATCTGAAACAGGCATTTGTTTGGGTTAATTGGAATTAAATACTCAGACCTGACGATGAATTTAATTCTAATTAATCATCGAATTTGGGATGGTGCTGTTCTTTTCTCTTATCGGCATTATGGATTTGAATTTGCTTCTATGGTGATGTTAATATTGCTTGAATTGTATTTTTTTATTTTTACATAATTCTCATTATTACATTTCAAATATATATATATATATATATATACATATATATATATATATATATATATATATATATATATATATATATATATATATATATATATATATATATATATATATATATATTATATATATATATATATATATATATTATATATATATATATACATATATATATATTATATATATATATATATATATATTATATATATATATATATATACACATATATATATATATATATATATTATATATATATATATTAATATATATATATATATATATATATATATATATATATATATATATATATATTATATATATATATATTTATATATATATATATATATATATATATATATATATATTATATAGATATATTTATATATATATATATATATTTATATATATATATTAACAAGTCAGGAAGTCTTCATAATTGCAAACTATAAACTGTTATTTTTTCCTTGAAGGAGATAGATGCAAGTTCCAAATAAAGGTTTAAACTTAGTTTTATTTAGCATTTTGCTAAAAGAAATCTCATTTTGCTAATATATGTTCTAACATTAAGCAACAGGTTTCCGGTTTTCCCTAAGTGTAATTTTGTACCAAATTTCGTTCGAATCGCTTCATTCGTTCGTGAGATATCATCTCCACAGATTTACTGACACACTCACGCCCTCACACATGCACACTCACGTACTCGCACACACATCAAACACATACATGCATGACTTTAAAAACGTCTGATTCGTGGTCAAGGTTGCTTGAAACATGCTCTCCCGACAAAAACCGGAATTCAAATTTTCGCCTATATATATGAAAGTAAAAATCAATCCATTGCCTTAGAGCAGTGTTCTTCAACCTGTGTTCTGCGGAACCCTAGGGTTCCACTCAAACGCTTTAGGGGTTCCGCGAGTCGATACTACAATTCGAATGTTCGACATATGTATGTATAATACAAATACTTTATACGGAATATTTATCTTCTTGTTTGAATTAATGCAAATTTATATCTTATATAAAGTTTTTATAACAAAGGCAGGGGCGCACCTTGTTTATAACATGTAATACGTAATATGACACATCCCCCTAAAATCAAATCTGGGTGTGCTACTGAACGAAGGGTTCCATAAAAAAAATATCTCAAGAAAGGGTTCCGCAGAATGACAAAGGTTGAAGAACACTGCCTTAGAGCTATAACTTTAACAAATTATTGAGTTATGACTTGAACGTAAATGCGAGTAAATGCGACTGCACAGAAAAGGAGAAATATCACGTGTCTCGCTCCGAAATAACCTTGAGAAGGAAAGTCTCTGCGCGCGTCACGTGATACATTTGGCGATCGCTTCGAAAGCCAGCCAATATCCGGGTGTTATGTGAGCGGAGGGGGTTGGCTTCGTATACACTCTGGCCTTTCGCGTGAATGACTGCTGGCTTCAACGACCGCGGTAGCCACATTTTCGACGCTAAGAAACTAGATTGACTTTCGTCCTCTACCTGGAAGAATGCCAAGTCGCCCAGTTGTTTCAAATTTCTTTATCATCTTGCGTAGGGCACATGGAGACATTGGACCTCTTCGTAGTATCTGCTTCATACGACGGAATTATTTTACAGCTGCAACGGAGTTCTGTTGATTCTGGTAGAACAATTTAACCGGTAGCGCTTTTTCTTTCAACGTTGGCATGATGTGCTGAGAAGTAACTAATGCTCGCGCAGAATACGCCTTTTTTTTATCCAAGGAATAATGCTACTAGGCATGCGCTGTAACGCAAATAATGTTTCACATTTTCAATATATGCAAATAAATACCATTTGTGTTATAGCGCCATCTATAGGTAAATGTTGATACTAAAATTTTTGATTTAATAAGTGTCAAGCGCATCATTTGAATTATCTGTATTTCAAATTTTATCTCATTTGGACTAATAGAACGCATTCTATAGCCCTCTGAAGTGGAAAACTTATTTCTTGCTAACCCTGTATATATAGTATATATATATATATATATATATATATATATATATATATATATATATATATATACTACATCACTCAATAAGTCTCCGATCTAACTAAGAAAAACAATTTTTTTTTAGAAATTCGACTTTATTCATCAACATACTCTCCTTCAAAAGTGATATATTCATTCCAACGCTCCTCTAACTTTTCGATGCCTTTTCTGTAGAACGATTTGTCTTTGCTCTCAAAATAGGCCTCAGTTTCGCCAATCATTTCTTCATTTCAGCCAAATTTCTTTCCCTGGAGCGTCTTTTTGATTCAGGTGTTGAAGACCCAGACCGTCCGACTCGTCCAGAGGACTTAGAGTAACTAGTTGGACGGCCGGGAAGGTTTGATTCAGGTGTGTAGTAATGGATCCATGTTTCACCCATTGTCACATACCGACGCAAGAAATCCTTCTTATCTCGCTTGAACAACTCCAAACAGCGCTCTGAATCGTCGACGTGTTGTTTTTCGTCTAGTGTGAGCAAACGCGGCACCCACTTCGAAAGCAACTTACGCATGCTCAAATTTTCGTGTAAAATTGTAAACATACTACCTTCTGATATCTTTAAGGTGTCAGCTATATCACGCAACTTCACTTTACGGTCTTTCAAAACTATTTTGTGGACTTTTTTTTATGTTTTCCGGAACAACTGCCGATTTTGGGCGATCAGAGCGTTCAGCATCATCGGTGTTTGTACGACCGCCTTTAAATTCAGCATACCAGTCAATAATAGTTGATTTCCCTGGTGCAGAGTCTCCATAACGCTTATCAAGCCACTCTTTGGCTTCAACAGTATTTTTCCATATCAAAAAACAATGTTTAATCAAAACACGAAATTCTTTTTTATCCGTTGTTTTGAAAATTACAAAACTGGGGTCACTAAAACCACTGTAACCTATAAACTAATTGTCAGAATGTCATGAAATTTTGACACGTGTCGTTTGAGGGTTGGTACTATCCAGAAATCATATGGGTCTGTCAACAGTGTTGCCATATATTGTGTCAGACCGGATACATATTGAGTTGAGTGTTATATATATATATATATATATATATATATATATATATATAATAAAACTAAATATTAGGGGGAAGGAGGGTAAGAGTACGTACCTAGTGGATTTTTCATTATGAAAATGAGAGTTGAAAAGATAGAGCCTCGAAAATATACGGAATCATAGTTTATTAACTTAGAAAGAAGGGTACAAAAAATGAAAATCGTAACTTCATAAAAAATGTATTACGGAATAAAAGAAAAAAAAATTACAAATGCGTACTCTTACCCGACGTGGCGGGTAAAAGTAAGCAGGACAGAGGACAAGAGTACGCACCTTGAAAATTTAGCAGTAGTCGCATATAAATAACCCAGTGCCTTCGTAACTGGAACATTTTTCGTGCTAACACTCCTTACATAATCCACAGTGGATCCAATTTCATCATATGATTGTTCGCAAGCTGGTCATATTGTCTCCTCATAGTTTGTCGAGCTTGATGGGGGAACTGGGTTTTCGATAAAATTCAGAATGAGTTTTTTCTTTGCCTTCGTGGTTTTTCCTTTTTAACACTTTACAACATAGTTCAAAAGTGTTTATGACTTTGTTCATTCTGTCTGTCTGTCTGTCGTTAGCACGATAGCTGCCGTAAAAATGACTTTATCAAATTGAAATTTTAGTATGCTTTTTAGACGGTCTGTCGGACCTATGGAAATATAAATAAATCATACCACCCAATTAGTTTTTTATTGAACCCGGGTTGAAAAAATGAAATACATTGAACCCTATGGGACCTAATTTTTCAAACATTTTTAAAGCACATTTAAAATTCACAAATTGCTTCGAAATTTTTAGAAAATATTCACATTATTTCATAAAATATATAAAAAAAATTTCAGTAAAATATGTTAGGTAGTTTTTTAATTAAAAATTATTTAATATAGGGAGAAAAACGAATTCAATTAAATTCTGGCTTTTGCGATATCCTCCAGAAAGAAAAAATAGATATATTATATAATAAATATCTTTCCAAGAGTTTAATTACTTTGTATTGAGAGAGGCTTGACTTTTTAAAAATAAATTTGGTAGATAACAATTTTTCAATTTTTTTAAATTTTATAAAACTTTTCATGATATACTTATTTGATGGCTTTTTTAATGCACTTTCCTACGTCCTAGATAATTAAAATTTGGTACACAGCTTAAATTTGTAGAATATTTTATTCTACAACAATTTGGTGGATCTTTAAATATTGATCCTACATTTTTTTCGAAGTGGCCTGCAAATAATCCCCGTTCACTTCTATAAATCATTGTTGTAATATTGTTAAAAATTCTGATGGGGACAGCACTTGTCTTTCTCTGCAGACTCATATTCACGTTCTCTTTATTTCTTCAATAAGAATTTGAGTTTATCTGCACAAAATAACATCCATAAGTATTTTAAATGACATTGAATTTCCACGTTAAACTTACATTTGGTTCCCATTTGATAGATGGACTTATTGTCAAAAGTGACGTAGCGAAAACGCAAAAAAAAACTAAAATATCTCAAAATCGGCTAATACTAGAATAATGGGGTTCGTATTATTATTTTTGTTGTCAAAAATCACGTATAAACTAGGAGTTTAATTGATAAAATTGAGCACACGTAGTGTTTTATTTTTATATTTAACGATTTTTGCGGGCCATTTCGCAAAAACAGCCCGTTCCTTTTTCCCGAATCGTACTAGAATAACCTACAAGTGATTTATATAACAAATTTTGTTAAATTTGGTATATAAATCACTTGTAGGTTATTGAAATATTATACACCAAATTGTGTTAAATTTGGTCCACTAGTTGTTAGCTAGAGTGGATAAAGGCAATTTCTGCCGGCCATTTCGCAAAGAAGGCAGATTCTTTTATTACAAATCGTACTAAAATCCAATGAACATCAGGGTTTCCCACACAAAACTTACCTACCAAATTTCATTAAATTCGGTCCATTAGTTTTTCAGTTAGAGTGGATGCAATATCCTCACAGACACACAGATACACCCTTACACACACAGACGTTTTCCTAAAAATAGTTTTTCGTGTTCTGGAAGTTCCAAAACTTGTAGATCCTTCGAAAATTCGAGTTCCGATCTTCGGCACGATTCCAATACTTTGAGTACATACATACGCACACACATATATTATCTGTGTATCTGTATTATCTGTGTATATAAATTCTGTTCCTACGTAATTACAATAGTTGTGATTTTAAATGATCTCTAAATTTTTATTATTTCTTCAACGAAGCCTAATTTTAACTTATGCAGAATGCAAATATCTTAAGCGATTGTAAGGTGAATTACATAAGAATTGCTGATTTTTTTTTCACACGAAATTATTTAGCTCTGTAGTCTGGAATGCAAGTTATATGAATGAAATATTCATTGATTTTGCATAGAGAATCAGATGATATATTTCGGTACAGTTTTAAAAATTATTAAAAATTACTGTAGTACTGTGATAATGTAAAAGATGTCACTACTGAATGTATCACATTTTAGAGATTTTTAAATGAAATTACATTTCAGTTGGAAAGTGTAACAGAATCAATGCTTATGCATGATTGATCTTTCTTGTTCATTTAAGTGGTGTTACATATGTATCTTCCCATACTAGTTGTTCCCCTATTTTCGATCGTAGGGCACTTAGTTTGTGTTTTCCTATGACTTTTCTTTTTCATTCCTCCTAGGTTCTCCTTTCATTTTTTAACACTTTACAACAAAGTTGAAAAGTGTTTATGACTTTGTTCATTCTGTCTGTCTGTCTGTCCGTTAGCACGATAACTGCCGTAAAAATGACTTAATCAAAATGAAATTCTAGTATGTTGTTCAGGCGGTCTGTAGGACCTATGGGAATATAAATGAATAATATCACCCAATTAGTTTTGAATTGAACCCGGGTTGAAACAATGAAATACATTGAGCCCTATGGGGCCTAATTTTTCAAACATTTTTAAGCGGATTTAAAATTCATATATTGCTTCGAAAATTTTAGGTAATATTCAAATTGTTCCATAAAATATATAAAAAAGAAAATTCAGCGAAATATATTCAGTAGTTTTTTGAATAAAAATTAAAATAATAATAACACCTCTTATATGAAGCGATCACATGACCATGATATGAAAAGATCACGTGACCCACTTCAAAATGATACATGGCATCCATCTTGTCTCAAAATCGTGATTTTTAAAGTTATTTTTTATTCATATTGAGTGTTGCATCCGTCCTAAAACTACTTTATTTTTGCTTAAATTCTATGCATCTACATACTGAAACAACGCAATTACAATATATTTGAGTTTAAATGCTGATCCAAATTTGATTATTTCTACAACGAAGCCTATTTTTCACCTATGTAAAATGTAAACAGCAAAATATGTAGAATGAGTTGTATTACAATTGCTGTATTTCTTTAACACAAAATCATTTAGTTCATGGAGTCTGCATAGATGATATGAATGAAATATTCACTGATTTTAAAAAGAGAAGGACGATTTTTTTCGATGAAGTTTTACGCATAGAGTTTAATTACTTGTAGCTCCATGCTCTTAATTTTTAAATAAAATATATTATTGCAGTATTGTGATGAATGACATGAATGGGAAATTATTTATGAATGAAATGTTGCTTTTATAGAGAGAGCCAGGCGTGTTATTTTTTCTATGACGTCATTTAATGAATTTCAGTTGTTTTCGATGAAGTTTTCAAATATAATAAATTATCGTAGTATTATGATAATTCTAAAATTATTACCGAGGAATGTATCACATTTTAGAGAAGTTTAAACCAGGCAATTTATATTTCAATGCCGTCATTGGAATGTACTTCATTTTTTTCGATGAAGGTTTAAGTTTTCAAATGTAAAATATTAATGTAGTATTGTGATAAGTTTTAAAATATTACCGAGGAATGTGTTGCATTTTAGACATGTTTAAATAAAATTGCATTGAAGTTCGAAAGTGCTTCATAATCAATGCTTTAAGCATGATTGATCTTTCTTGTTTTTATTTTGAAACCGTTTAATGCCTTTTTTGAAGCTTTTTTTTTCTTTCTTTTTTTTTTTTTTTTTGCTATTTCCCAACGAAGTATTTTACTGTTAGATTATTAATAAATAGAACTGTTAAAAAGAAAACAAGCTAAGATAAAAATAATAATGAATACTTTCTATTTCATATTCAATTGTTCTGATAACTAAATATTGTAAAAGATATGTTTTCCAGGAAATAAAATAAATTATGGAAAAGGAAAGAAAGGTAAAAAAGAGCTAACTCGCAATGATTAGAAAATTGAAACAACATATTGGATTAAAACTATATTGGATTTTAATATAATTTATAAAATATTACTTTTAGTTTAAAAAAATTGACAAACTTTTCTATTCCATCTGTTTTCACTCAAAATCTTTTCATTCTTATGATGTCACACAGGCATCATGAGATTTGGCTAATATAATTAAAAACACACTGCTTTGTTTTCAGTAAGGATGACTATACAGTGTATTGCTTCTTAGAATACATCTAATTGGACATTCTGAACATGTAAGAAAGGGTTACATTAAAATAGTTTCATTTACATGGGGCATTTCATTCGAAATTCATCTACTATCTCAAAATTATTTATTTATGACATGCGCAAAATATTAAATTTATTTTGAAAATATTCATTATGAATTAAAGCCTTTATCTCTTTGTTGTTTTTGCTTAAATGCTTTCTGAGAACCCATTATTGTAAAATCTCACTGTATAAATATTAAATAAATAAGCAAAATAATAAACAATTATCTACCAAAAGTAATTTTAAACGCAACAACAATGTTATTTATAATAAGAAAGAACAATTAATATTGGGGCATTGAAAAGAGTGTTTGAACTTTGTGCAAAGCCCCCGGTTGCCTGGTTTGGGACTGTTGGGCCCACGCGTTAAGCCTCTCGCTTCAGTTGCTCCGCTGTTTAGCTTGGTCTGAGTGACAGGAATGACGTAGAGTGACAGATTATATATAAAATAACTTGGTCCTGTAAATTCAGTTCCTTGACAGAGGGCTTTAGCAGGACCTTTATCCAGGTGACCGTTTAATTATATATCTGTCACTCTGAATTTTTGCATAAAGTAGATTTTTATCTTGTGTGAAATTGGTCGACAACGAAGTTAAAGACATAAGAGAAATATTTTACTATTCAGATAGAACATATGCCAAATCATTTAATTGATTAATTTCAGGTTATTAATAAGATTTAACTTTAGAATTATGAACGAGTACAGGGTCTCTCTTCCAGTTTTATTCAAATTTATCGTCTATTCGCATTTTTAATACATGAACTCGGCAGGTTCTTTAGTTTTGAATGAGGATACGTATTCGTAAAGTGATTTGGCTAATGCATGCAGACATAGTTAGAAAGGTAAATCGGATTAGTATGAGCAGGTTTGCGCAGATTTATCCTTAGCCATTATGACAGCTTAGTATAGCATATCTTTAAAACTTCTATTTGTGCTTTCTGATCCTATGAGAAAGGGTTAAAATAAAATAACTCACTTTAAACTTATTCACCTTGCTTGTTTTGTTAACGAATTATTTTGATATATATAATTTGTCTATTAATCAAAATTTACTTCAAATGTAAAAGCTGTAAATTTACCACACAAAAAATTAATATTTTTTTCACTTTTCTTCGTTTTAAGGAAAGAATTTTAACGATGTCACAAAATTAGCTAAGTGGTTTTCCTATTTTTAAATAATTGACGAAATAAATATTTTTTCTAATCTACTGCAGCATTTTTCATCGAAAATGCATTATTCTGCTTTTGTTGATTTCAGTTGCTTTTGTTTTTTTCAATCACTTTTGTTCTTTTCCGTCACTTATGTTCTTTTCAGTCACTTTTGTTCTTTTCAGTCACATTTGAAGTGCAAAATATATGATCAAGGAATTTCAAAGATGATAAGAAAAATATTCTCATTTTTCAAAACCCAAGGTATTAGTTTTATACAGATACATCTGGAATCCACAGCAATCAGGGAGTAAAAGCAGTGTCGAAAACCTAGACAACCCGACGGGCCCAAAAGTTTACAGCAGCAGTTTGGGTGGCCGGGGGAGTAAAAGCAGTGTGTAAAATTCTTCAAGAACACCAGCACTACATTAAATTCTCTCGCAAGGAGCAATAACCTAATATTTAATTATTTAAGGGAGTAAATAATGCACATTTTTATAAGTATATAATTAGATTTTTTACATAAGAAAGTATATTCACTTATTTCAAAATTTTCACAATATCTTAGTGAAATGCACTCGAATTACGGCTGATATTTTCATTTTCAAAAAAGATTCTAGTAAATGAAATACCTAAAATATACCAAAATAAGTGAAATATCTAAATAAGTAAATACTAAATTAAGGTTTTTCGATTGTATCTTGCTAAATCCAGCATATATATTAGTTATAAGTAATTTTATGTGCAATATTTATGAAAACTTAAAAAGTAAGATTTTAAATATACATAAAAGTTTATGTCAATATAGATAAGAACACAAAATTTGCAGAGAAATGAATATTGCTGCACGATTAAAAGTATTAAGAGGCGTGTCTAGATTATGAGTCCGCGAAAATTCATTTAATTGTTTTGTATTTTAGCGTAAGGCTGTTCCAGTATACGGTTTTATTAGGAATTGTTTATTATTTTCTAAACATAACAATTAGCAAAAAGTTCGTTAATTTATATTTAAACAGTATACGATTAAAAAAAATTAAGTAAATTATTTAAACTGACAATACATGTCAAATATTGAAAAACACTAATTCATTACAGCAGAATGCACCAATTTAAAGGACGCAAGCACTGTATGTGGTGCTCTTAACCAACAGGTTGTGAACCTCTGAGCTTCATCGTTAGATCATTTCAAGCCTTCATTAGTCTTTTATTGAAAATTAATTTCTATCTTCCACATATCCAGTCTTGTTTAGATGCACAATTTCAAAAATCCTTAGAAGTAACAATATTCGTTACAATACTTAAGGATGTCACAAATTTATAGGGGCGCGGTTTTATATGCCTAACTGCTCTTGCTCTGCTAAATAAATATTGTTGATAACTTTCTTGTCAACTTCAGCAACTATAAATTCATCCTTAATTTGTATCAACAAAGTTTATCAATTTCACTCATTTTAACTCATTTTTCAGACAAAATAAGTGGTAATTAAATTTAATTATGGAATATATTCTTGATTTTTGAACGAACAGAAATTAGTTTCTACAGAGCTGCATATTTTGCAGTTTTCTAACATACATTGCTTGAGCCAATTCTAATATCAACTGAACAAAT
This sequence comes from Amaurobius ferox, assembly GCA_951213105.1. Classification (NCBI taxonomy): domain Eukaryota; kingdom Metazoa; phylum Arthropoda; class Arachnida; order Araneae; family Amaurobiidae; genus Amaurobius; species Amaurobius ferox. The sequence goes on along the minus strand of OX578133.1, from coordinate 111,523,402 downwards.
GAGATCCATATAGTACAACAGAGAAAAGTGTCACAACTCAAAACTTAATGATTTTGAGTTAATAACACTGTGAGGTGCGTAAGGTTCCCCTCCCTCATGTAAAAAACCCAGACCGCACGACTCACCCGAGGGTTTAGAGCAGTTTGATAAGCGGTCGATGCGTCTATTATGTTGTTGTTGTTGAGACCCAGACCGTCCGACCTACCAGAAATGTGTAAGGTAACTGTTTGGACGGTCGGGGAGTTCCACTCAATTTGGACCGGAACCCAGTGGGGGAGGCATCCACAGGGACCGTACCCTCCTTCCCCTACCACCAACCTCTCGGAAGGACTTACGGACCCACATGTTTAACGTGATCGTACTCCGCGTGAACACGGCGGCAGTTTTGGCAGTGGCTGGAATCGAATCCGGGCCTACCGAGTTCAACTCCAGCGCGCTAACCAATGGGCTACCGCGCCCTTGCGTCTATTATGTTGTTGTTTTTGAAACCCAGGCCGTCCGACCTACCAGAAAGGTGTAAGGTGTTTGGACGGTCGGGAAGTGCTACCCAATTTAGACCGGAACCCAGTGGGGGAGGCATCTACAGGGACCGTACCCTCCTTCCCCTACCACCAACCTCTCGGAAGGACCTACGGACCCACATGTTTAACGTGATCGTACTCCGCGTGAACACGCCGGCAGTTTTGGCAGTGGCTGGAATCGAACCCGGGCCTACCGAGTGCAACTCCAGCGAGCTAACCAATGGGCTACCGCTATTATGTGGAAAAGTTACATATTTATATGCCAAACTAATAATTATAGATATAAAATCGCTTCTTACAATAAATATAATTCAGTTTAGTTTAGTTTTTCTACTCTCCTAGAAAGCTGGGGGGGGGGGGGGTGTCAGTCACATTTCTTTGTCATGCGCCATACACACACACACACACACACACACACACACACACATATATATATATATATATATATATATATATATATATATATAGCATAGTAAACATATTAAAATAAAATTATTTCACAGTTATCCAATTTTTCTCCAGAAGTTGGCGCAATGCAGCACATTCTCCTAAAGTAACATACAAGATTCATATGAAAAAGAGGGGAAATTACCAAATGCAAGGCATAAAATGGTAGAGGGGGATGGCGACCCCTCTTTCCCGTTTACAAGACTGCTTTTATGCCCGGGCAACACTCACGGTATCAATGCCATGCAGTAGCCATACCTCCGTAAATGTGTCAAATCAAAAACACTCGAAAAAGTGCAAAGAAAACAAATAGGAATCGACCAGGATCGCAAGGGAAAGAATGGAAATGCAGCAAATGCCCCTGTCGGTTACGATGGAGTGCATCATAATAACAGAAGTCCACGCATGCGCTATTCGTTATTTTCACTTTCATCGTTCTATACATCTGCCATATCCTTTAAGTAAGCATTTTCTCCCTTTTTAACACTTTACAACAAAGTTGAAAAGTGTTTATGACTTTGTTCATTCTGTCTGTCTGTCTGTCTGTCTGTCTGTCTGTCTGTCTGTCTGTCTGTCTGTCTGTCCGTTAGCACGATAACTGCCGTAAAAATGACTTAATCAAAATGAAATTTTAGTATGTTGTTCAGACGGTCTGTAGGACCTATGGGAATATAAATAAATAATATCACCCAATTAGTTTTTTATTGAACCCGGGTTGAAAAAATGAAATACATTGAACCCTATGGGACCTAATTTTTCAAACATTTTTTAAGTAAATTTAAAATTCACGAATTGCTTCGAAATTTTTAGGAAATATTCACATTATCCCATAGAATATATAAAAAAAAATTCAGTAAAATATGTTAAGTAGTTTTTTAATTAAAAAAATTATTTAATATAGGGAAAAAAACAAATTTAATTAAATTCTGACTTTGGGATATCTTCCAGAAAGAAAAGAGAGAGATATTATATAATAAATATCTCTCCATTTGTTTAAACGTTTTGGATATGGGAGTGGCTTCATATTTTAAGATAAATTTGGTAGATAACAATTTTTCATTTTTTTTAAATTTTATATAACTCTTCATGATAAATTTAATTGATGGCATTTTAAATGCACTTTCCTACGTCCTAGAGAGTTAAAATTTGGTACACAGCTTAAATTTGTTGAACATTTTATTCGACAAAAATTTGATGGATCTTTAAATATAGATTATACATTTTTTTCGAAATGCCCTGAAAATAATCCCCGTTCACTTCTATAAATCATTGGTGTAATATTGTTAAAAATTCTGATGTGGACAGCACATGTCTTTCTCTGCAGACTCATATTCGTTCTCTTTATTTATTCAATGATAATTTGAGTTTATCTGCACAACATAAGTATTTTAAATGACATTGAATTTACACGTTAAACTTAAATTTGGTTCTCATTTGATAGCTGGACTTATTGTCAAAGGTGGCGTAGCGAAAACGCGAAAAAACTAGAATATCTCAAGAACGGCTAGTCCTAGAGTAATGGGGTTAGTCTTATTCTTTTCGTTGTCAAAAATCACATATAAAATAGGAATTTAATTGATATAATTGAGCCCACGTAGTCTTTTATTTTTATATATAACGATTTTTGCTGGCCATTTCGCAAAAATAGCCCGTTCCTTTTTCCCGAATCGTAGTAGAATAACCTACAAATGATTTATATACAAAATTTTGTTAAATTTGGTATATAAATCACTTGTAGGTTATTGAAATATTATACTCCAAATTTTGTTAAATTTGGTTCATTAGTTTTTAGCTAGAGTGGATAAAGGCAATTTCTGCGGCCATTTCGCAAAGAAGGCAGATTCTTTTATTACGAATCGTACTATAATCTAATGAACATCAGGATTTCCCACAAAAACATACCTACCAAATTGTATGAAATTCGGTCCATTAGTTTTTCAATTAGAGTGGATGTAATATTCACACAGACACACAGAAACATACACAGATACACCCTTACACACACAGACGTCTTCCTAAAAGTAGTTTTTTCGTGTTCTAGAAGTCCCAAAACGTGTAGATACTTTGAAAATTCGAGTTCCGATCTTCGGCACGATTCCAATACTTTGAGTACATACACATACACATATATATTATCTGTGTATTATCTGTGTATCTAAATTCCGTGCCTATGCAATTACAATAGCTGTGATTTTAAATGATCCCTAAACTTTTATTATTTCTTCAAGGAAGCCTAATTTTAACATATGCAGAATGCAAATATCTCAAGCGATTGTAAGATGAATTACATAAGAATTGCTGAATTTTTTTCACACAAAGTTATTTAGCTCTGGAGTCTGGAATACAAGTTATATGAATGAAATATTCATTGATTTTGCATAAAGAATCAGATGATTTATATTTCGATACAGTTTTAAATATTTAAGTATAATAAATTACTGTAGTACTGTGATAATGTAAAAGATATTACCACTGAATGAATCACATTTTAGAAATTTTTAAATGAAATTACATTTCAGTTGGAAAGTGTTTCATAATCAATGCTTATGCATGATTGATCTTTCTTGTTTGTATTAAATAGGGAATTATAATAACATTTCAGGAAGCCAATTGGATAATTACGTTTTATTGCCTCCTTCATAATATTCCTATTATGCATGATGCAATCAGACTTGAAAGTATTAATGCGTTGATTTCTTTTGAGGTGACCAATGACGACATTTCTGAAAATGTTTTTGGTCAAATTGGACCTCCAATCAATAATGCGGTTGATTTTTATATTGAAATTGTTTCTCTTGTCATATAAGACGGTATAAGTAGTACCATATCTACTGTCATGTTTTAGTGTGATATCTAGAAAATCAACATTATCTTCCTCCTTACTTATATTCTCAATCAATTCCAGTTCTTTTGGATAAAAAGTAAAATCAAATTGGGGTGTATTCTTATATTGCCCAATAAGGACATCGTCAACGAAACGAAAATATGGCATTTCATGTAATATATGAGTGCCATTTAAACGGGAAAGAGGGGTCGCCATCCCCCTCTACCATTTTATGCCTTGCATTTGGTCATTTCCCCTCTTTTTCATATGAATCTTATATATATATATATACATATATATATATATATAACTCAAATTATTATTAATTAAGTGTATCTGTAAAAATGTAAAATAAAAATTAAGAAATATGGTTCATAATTCCCTAAAAATGTGTCACTTTAGTCAATTTGTGTAAACGATTTGTAACCCGTCGTTATGCTGTTCGTGACATGATCTTTTATTCAATTATCTTGTGCCTCTAATTTATTATTCTAAGGGTTTTTAGTATTTGATTCCTGTTCATTTCTATTTACCCTATCTTATTTGTCATCCTTACTTACTCCAAGGTTAGGGTTTTATTAAAAGTCCCTTCAACACCTAATCTTTCATCCATGGTTAGTTCTGTCCCCCCCCTTTTCTCTTGGATACAACTCAACTCTCTCTCTCTTTCAATCTCTTCTACTGTGCAGGTGTGTGTCTCTGTATAGCTCCCTCATGATTCTGGTAAAATTTTTGATTTATCAATTACCTTTCAATTTTGCTCTATTGTTTCTGCTTGTTGATTGAGCATATGGAGCTTACAGTAACTAACTGTCTCCATTTCCACAAACAAACATTTGCTGTGGTTAATTTATCATGGACGCTCAGTCTTGATAACGAGTATATTCTAAATTAACATCCAGCCTAAGCCTAGCGATATTCCTCCTCTTTGGCAAGATAGCCGCGTAATTAAATGGAAATATATCTAATCAAAAACTGGGAAAATAACATGTATTTCTGTCAATATTTCTGATAGTAAAAACAACAAAAGATATATAACACAATCCGATAATGAAATACTGATAGAAATAAGTATTGCTGAACCACACTAAACACGAGCATCTAAATTAACAGATGTTAAACAAGATACATACATAAAAACGAGAAGAAATTAAGGAATAAAATAGAATATCCATATCCTGATACTCATCAGGGGTCATTTCAAGGATGAATAATCTAGAATTATATATTTCGTTATACAAAGCTACCACGCAGTAGAAACAATGTATAATAATCCAACATATATAACCAATGTAGTGAAGTCAACAGAAGATGGATATAGATCTTTCGATTGAAGTGTTCTAGAACTTCAGAAGTTGGGTCTACTAATAGGAAAACGACTATGTGCTATCGATTGAGAAAGCTTGCAGCGCCTCTAAATTAAAGAAGTTAGAATTTCTATCTCGAAAACGAAGCAGGATAGGCTAAAATTTTCAACTACAAAGTTATAGAGAGTACTCTATTTAGTATAGAAAGACGTGTGGTTTGCACATAGCTTACTAAATAGATAACTATCAAACGATAAAATGAGGTCAACTAAAAGGGATAATTTTGCACATATATCGTTTCCACTGAAGTACTTCTGAAGGAAATGACAAAAATACGAGTGAAATGTAATAATCCATCTAATAATTATCCCTTTTTCAGTAAACAATATATGTTGTTTAAAATCGCAGATGATGCTGTTTAATAATTGCCTTTATCTAGTTCACCTAATTTTTTTAACACTTTACAACAAAGTTGAAAAGTATTTATGACTTTGTTCATTCTGTCTGTCTGTCTGTCTGTCCGTTAGCACGATAATTGCCGTAAAAATGACTTAATCAAAATGAAATTTTAGTATGCTGTTCAGACCGTCTGTGAGACCTATGGTAATATAAATGAATAATATCACACAATTAATTTTGGATTGAACCCGGGTTGAAAAAATGAAATACATTGCACTCTATGGGACTTAATTTTACAAACATTTTTTAAGCGAATTTAAAATTCACAAATTGCCTTGAAAATTTTAGGTGATATTCAAATTATCCCATAAAATATCAAAGAAAATTTCAGCAAAATATATTCAGTAGGTTTTTAAATAAAAATTAAAATAATAATTACACCTCTTATGTGAAGCGATCACGTGACCATTATATTGAAAGATCACGTGACCCACTTCAAAATGAAATATGGCATCCATCTTGTCTCAAAATCATGATTTTTAAAGTTCTTTTTAATTCATATTGAGTGTTGTATCCGTCCTAAAACCGCTTTATTTTTGCTTAAATTCTGTGCATCTGCATACTGAAACAACGCAATTACAATATATTTGAGTTTAAATGATCATCCAAATTTGATTATTTCGACAACGAAGCCTATTTTTCACTTATGTAAAATGTAAATAGCAAAATATGTAGAATGAGTTGTATAAGAATTGCTGAATTTCTTTAACGCAAAATTATTTAGCTCATGGAGTCTGCATAGCTGATATGAATGAAATATTCATTGATTTTACAGAGAGAAGGACGATTTTTTTTCGATGACGTTTTAAGCTAGAGTTTAATTACTTGTAAATCCATGGTTTTAAATTTTTAAATAAAATAAATTATTATAGTATTGTGATGAATGAAATGCTGCTTTTATAGAGATAGCTGGGCGTGTTATATTTCTATAGCGTCATTTGAATAAATTTCAGTTGTCTTTGATGCACTTTTCAAATATAATAAATTATTCTAGTATTATGATAATGTTAAAAACATTACCGAGGAGCCAGGCGATTTATATTTAATTGACGTCATTTGAATGACGTTCATTTTTTCGATGAACTTTTAAGTTTTCAAATATAATAAATTAATGTAGTATTGTGATAATTTTATAAATATTACCGAGGAATGTATCACATTTTAGAGATGCTTAAATAAAGTTGCATTGAAGTTGAAAAGTGTTTCATAATCAATGATTTATGCATGATTGATCTTTCTTGTTTAATTTTGTCCCCATTTTTATTTTCTTAAGAGCTCTATTGGCCTTTGCTTCCTTTAATTCTACCTTTTTCCTTTGCTTTTTTTCTCTAACAATTTTTTTAATGGATACGAAGTCTTAATCTCAGACTTTTGAGATGTTCTATTCCTTATAGCTTCGTGTTGTTCATGTCCGGGAAGTGGCATGATTGACTGAATACTGACATCTATCTGAGAAGTGGAGGATGAGATTTCCACTTCTCTCTTTTCACTTTCTCCAGGTGCAACTGCAACTGTGCAATCGTTATTCAAAGGTGCTGATGTTACTAGCGAAGGAGAATAGCAATCCTCACTTATAATTTCAGGGTCGTATGGCTCAATACCTGTAACTCGGAAAGCTTTTCCTGAGAGTTGAACCCTGGCTGTAGAGCTATAAGCTTTTTGAAAAATCCCTGAAACTTCGTACAGGGTAATTACTTTTCCTGGATTTTGTACGAGCCACTTTTCAACTTCATATGAGTATCTAACTTTCAAAGGGGTAAAGAGACAGTTATCCAATGGCTGTAGCAGATGACTCGCATGTGGTGGCAGAGTAAGGAACGTTATATGATTCTCTCGACAAAACAGAACTGCAGGTAGTGAACAGTGGGATGTGTGATTATCTGCTATTAACAGAACAGGGTCTTCTGCAGACGGTTTAGCATGCTTGACAAAATGTTTCAGGCAGTCCATGAACAAATCGCCTAATTCAAATATCGTTATTTCTAAAATTAAGAAATCATAATTTTTAATATTTAAAAATTGTAAAAATTATAAAATTTAAACCCACAATTCAAAAAATATTGCTCCTAATCTCAAAGGGTTTTTTTATAATAATAATAATGATAAAATAAAATGCAAAGTTTTATTGTAATGACTGCTTCAAATTACAAAGCGGATAAGAGTAGGCATACCTGGTCTGTGCGTACTCTTAGCCGCCGATGTATTGCTGCTCTAAATTGTTCATAGATAGCAGCAGCATTCACTAGTTAAATTCAAACGTGGCCACGTTGTTCGAAAGGGAACAACACTCATAATGACATTTACTTAGAAAGCCAGCATTAGTCCTTTATTTACAAAGAATTAAGATTTCTTAACAGAAAAATTACATGCTAACATAAGGAAATCGTATCTTACCTGGTAAATAAAAGACAGCAAGGATGAAAATAATAATGGTGGTCTTCTGAGAGAGCTCAAAACACATGTTTGATATGATCACATTAGCTTTTGCTTGCACTGTTGCCAACAGGGGTAAAACTCCCTACGTACTCTTACCCTCCTTTCCCCTAATGCTAATTTAGAACATGAATAGTGGCATACCCCCATCCAATAACATTAAGGAGGTTAATAATGTAAAAGATTATTTTAAATAAGATATCTAACTAAAATATCTGCTACATATGCGCAAATATATACATGTTATATTTACATTGAATTTACATTCTCCATACGTGGAAATCAGGCTCCGTTGTACAAATAATCAAAGTTAGATGATCGTTTAAACTCAAAAATATTGTAATTGCGGTGTCGCAGTATATAGATGCACAGAAAAAATCAAAAATAAAGCGTTTTTAGGACGTATGCAGCACTAAATATAAACAAGAAAGATCAATCATGATTAAAGCATTGATTATGAAACACTTTCCAACTGCAATGCAATTTTATTTAAGAGGCAGATTTTATAAGAGTGAGGCAGGTCATTATACACACCATTTTTGATTTTGCTGAAATTTTTATGGTGATTTCATCTAATGATTTTAGACGACACGTAATTTTTTTTCCCCAAAAAAATTTTTGTGACCCACAAAAATTCCTAAAACTGGTCGCGATCAAGTATTTTTCTCAAATCGACATATCTCTATATTCTATAATCTCTGTGCATTGAGCATCAACCAAAGTAATTCTTGTGGTTACAACATGACCTCTAGTAGCTACATTAAATTATTTTGTAAATTTCATGGCTGACCTTCAGTGCAGTCTGGCAGGGTTGGCCAAACTTTGTCGAGGAAAGTGAAAAAGCACCATATTTGAGACCTCATGGGCCCTTGCACTGAGGGTCAACCATAGTTTTCGGGTTTAACTGGTGTAGTACTGCCCAGTATTAACTTAATTAGCTCATTTGTTGCATGGCTCACACTCAGTGTTGCCGAAAAATAGCTACTTTTTTATCTAAAGAAACGAAAAAGGGTCCGTTTGCTGGTCCTGTATCTCAGTACACTGAGGATCAATGTGGTACTTGATAATTGTATTTCATAGTATGAGACCTGTCTTTTAACAGACAAATGACAGAACTTTGGCTACTGGCCATGCGAGCACATAGGGCTTACTTTAAGACATTGTGGAAATGGAATATATGGTAACAAAGCATGCAATTAGCTGTACAGTAGGCATATAACCTATTCACTATATGTCATATGTTTTCTTTTATTATATATGTGACTAGTCAGTAGGCAACCATATACTTCTTTTACAATGTCATCTAATTTTACTTGTATCATAAGTAATACAAAAATAACATTGTAATTGTTAGCAATCATAGTACCGATAGCCTAGTTCCGAGAAAATAATTTTCAATGCAATGATGTACACCCTAAAATTGAAAACAGAGTAAAAAACAATGTTTATCATTTTGGTAAAACATTTTTATTGAAATATTTTAAAATATTTAAAACACATTTAAAAAAAAGGTGTTACAAATATTTCATGTTTTTACCGTAATGATAAACGCTGTTTTTTACTCTTTTTCAACTATAATGTATGGTGTAAAGCATAATATACCTATTTATAACAGCCTATTACTACAACCACCCATTGGAAAAGACGGAAATCTCAAATTCCAATGTAAATATACCTTCCATGATGCCATGCAAACAGTTTCTTTTTTCTTAGCAGGATGCACTGTATGATTAGGGTGTGCACACCTTCTTGATGGCTGCCAAAATGTACCATACTTGAATCTGTGGAATAAACATATCACACCTTCAACAGTAGAAATGTCTTGTTCACTTCTATTACTGATAAGTTGAACTTCAGAAACATTTTGTTTTGTGTAAAATCCAATTTTTTTCCAATTATTTATTTACAGATAGGTCAAGACCACTAAATTAATACGAACCACTTTTTCTTGATGCTTTATGGTCTCCACAATCATCTTTCTTATGGTAGACACATTGTTCATCCATACTTCTTGTTAAAAAAAATTATATCACTTTCTCAAAAGTTTCCACTAGAACCAAAATTCAACCATTTTGAATTGCCTTGTTGCCAGGTTGTCTATCATGAAAAGTGTTGCCAGATCCTGAAAAGTAGCAGTGCTGTGATCAAAATAATATTAGAAAATAGGAATAGTCTGTTATAAATAGGTATATTATGCTCTACACCATACATTATAGTTTGAAAAAGAGTAGAAAACATTGTTTATCATTACGGTAAAAACATAAAATATTTGTAACACCTTTTTTAAGGTGTTTTAAATATTTTAAAATATTTCAATAAAAATGTTTTGCCAAAAAGATAGCCATTGTTTTTTACTCTTTTTTTTTTCAATTTTAGGGTGTATATCATTGCATTGAAAATTATTTTCTCGAAACTAGGCTACCGGTACTATCTATATTACAATGTTATTTTTGTATTACTTATGCTACAAGTAAAATTAGATGACATTGTAAAAAAAGGATGGCTGCCTACTGACTGGTCACATATATAATAAACAACATATGACATATAGTGAATAGGTTATTGACCTACTGTACAGCTAATTGTATGCTTTGTTACCATATATTCCATTTCCACAATGTCTTGAAGTAAGCCCTATGTGCTCGCATGACCATTAGCCAAAGTTCTGTCAATTGTCTGTTAAAAGACAGGTCTCATACTATGAAATACAATTATCAAGTACCACATTGATCCTCAGTGTACTGAGATACAGGACCAGCAAACGGACCCTTTTTCGTTTCTTTAGATACAAAAGTAGCTATTTTTCGGCAACACGGAGTGTGAGCCATGCAACAAATGAGCTAATTAAGTTAATACTGGGCAGTACTACACAAGTTAAACCCAAAAACTATGACTGACCCTCAGTGAATGGGCCCATGAGGTCTCAAATATGGCGTTTTTTTCACTTTCCGTGACAAAGTTTGGCCAACCCTGCCAGGCTGCACTGGAGGTCAGCCATGAAATTTACAAAATAATTCAATTTAGCTATTAACTGTCATGTTGTAATCACAAGAATTACTTTGGTTGAGGCCCAATGCACAGAGATAATAGAATAGAGAGAGATGTCGATTTGCGAAAAATACTGGGTTACGACCCGCTTTAGGAGTTTTTGTGGGTCACCAAAATTTTTTGGGGGGAAAAAAAATTACGTGTCTTCTAAAATCACTAGAAGAAACCACCATAAAAATTTCATCGAAATCAAAAACGGTGTGTATAATGACACCTTCATTTCTGCCTCAATCTTTTAAAATCTGCCTCATTCTTTTAAAATCTGACTCTTAAACATCTCTAAAATGCGATACATTCAGCGGTAATATTTTTAAAATTATCACAATAACAAATTAATTTATTATATTTGAAAACTTAAAGCTTCATCGACAAAAATGAACTTCATTCAAATGACGTCATTGAAATACAATTCGCCTGGCTCTCTATGTAAAAGCTGTAAATATATCTTTCATTCATACACTTTTATTCCATTCCTTTCATTCATCACAATACTACAATAATTTATTTTATTTAACAACTTAAAACCATGGAGGTAAGCATAATTTTAATCTATGCTTAAACCTTTATCGAAAAAGTCTTCTATAAAATTGTCTGCTTCTCTATGAAAAATCAACGAATGTTTCATTCATATCAGCTATATTGCAGCCTTCAGAGCTAAATAATTTTGCGTTAAAGAAATTCAGCAATTCTTGTACAACTCATCCTACATCTTTATGTGTTTACATTCTCCATAAGGGAAAATTAGGCTTTGTTGTAGAAATAGTTAAAGTTTGATGATCATTTAAACTCAAATATATTGTAATTGCGTTATTTTAGAATGTAGATGAACAGAAATTAAGCAAAAATAAAGCGGTTTTAGGACGGATACAACACTAAATATAAATTAAAAAGAACTTTAAAAATCACGATTTTGACACCAGATGGATGCCATATTTCATTTTGAAGTGGGTCACGTGATCTCTTCATATAATATGGGTGTAAAAACTATTTTAATTTTTATTTAAAAAATTACCGCAAATATATTTTACTGAAAATTTTTCATATTTTTTGTGGAATAATTTGCATATTTCCTAAAACTTTCGAACCATTTTGTGAAATTTAAATTCGCTTAAAAAATGTTTGAAAAATTCTATCCCATAGTATTCAATGTATTTCAGTTTTTCAACCCGGGTACAGTCCACAACTAATTGGGTGATATTATTCATTTACATTCCCATATGTCCCACAGACCGTCTCAAAAACATCATAAAATTTAATTTTGATAAAGTCATTTTTACGGCAGTTATTGTACGAACGGACAGACAAACAGACAGATAGACAGATAGAGAGCTAGACAGAATGAACAAAGTCATAGAGACTTTTAAACTATGTTATAGAGTGTTAATTAAAAAAAACTTTAAAAATCACGATTTTGACACAAGATGGATGGCATTGATCATTTAAACTCTAATACTATATTGTAATTGCGCTGTTTTAAATTATAGATGTACAGAAATTAAGCAAACATAACGGGGTTTTAGGACGGATACATCACTAGATATAAATTAAAAAAAACTTTAAAAATCACGATTTTGACACAAGATGGATGCCATATTTTATTTTGAAGTGGATCACGTGATCTCTTCATATGATATGGGTGTAATTATTATTTTAATTGTTATTTAAAAAACTACCGAATATATTTTGCTGAATTTCTTTTTATATTTTTTATGTGATAATTTGAATATTTCCTAAAACTTTCAAAGCAATTTGGGAATTTTAAATTCGCGTAAAAAATGTTTAAAAAATTAGGTCCCACAGGGTTTAATGTATTTCATTTTTTCAACCCGGGTTCAATCCAAAACTAATTGTGTGATATTATTCATTTATATTCCCATAGGTCCCATAGACCGTCTCAACAACATACTAAAATTTCATTTTATAAAGTCATTTTTACGACAGTTATCGTGCGAACGGACAGACAGACAAACAGAATTAGCAATGTCATAAACACTTTTCAACTATACTGTAAAGTGTTGAAAATCAGACTCAAACATAGAGATGAAGACCTTTAACACTAATACACGTTGTAGAACTCTCCCAGTATTCCTACCAATTATCCCTCAACAAACAATTAGAAAAAAATGATAAGTCCTTGAAGGGCATAAGAATCTGTTATATCTCATAAATATATAAAACCAGTTTCGCATTATGGTCAGCAGTTTTATTTCCCATATGATCCACATTAGCTTTAATGCAATTGGGATCAATCATTATCCTTAAGACAACACTCTAATTCCTTAGTCACATCCTTATTCCTTAAGGCAGCACTCTTACTCCTTAGTCACCTCCTTATTCCTTAAGACAACACTCTTATTACTTAGTCACATCCTTATTCCTTAAGACAGCACTCTTCATAATAATATGGATCATGTTAATAACAGAGGGAAACGAGGAAATCCACGACAAACTATCAATCAAAATATTAAAATGTAACTTATTTTCTACAGCCCAATTGATGGTAAAAATAATGGCTGAACATTCTATCTAAAACATAGAATTGAAAGAACAAAGTTTTGAAGAAAAGACATGCTTAAAGACATTTCTGAAAAGAATACAAATTGTATACCCTACGTTTCCGTCTAGCTTTGAACCATCAATATTAACTAGTCCAATCGTACAAAAGACCATTACCGTAACAAAGATAACCCGTTCAGAAGGACAAAGACTGTTAAAAGTAAAGTTGGGATCAAAAACTCTCGGGTCAAGAAAATTAAAACTAGCAAACCAATTTACCCACCACCTCTTCTAAATGAAATATTTCTCATTTAACGATTTATAATACATGGAAATAGGTTGGGCACGCAGAATAACAAAGAAATCTGAGTCCGAAGAACTCCGATACTCACGAGAAATCTTAAGCAAGAAATATCGCTAAGCGGTGATGAGCCAGTGAGAATGCTTCTTTGTCAGCAAACCATTTCGCAACTCCTCACAATAAACTAAAATCTTCTCAATCACAACATTGTACCATAGCTTTAATGGAGTCCTACTGGTGCCCCATCCACTCTCAGAATCTAGCCCGCGGTTCCAACCAAAATAATATCTTTCACTAACCAAAAACTTAATATGTGCTATCCATTTCAACTTATAATCGCCTCCAAATACGACAAATTACCAGAAAACTTTAAAAAATTGCATTTAGTTTTAAAAACCACGGTTCTTTTTAATTTTTAGTGCTTCCAAAAAACCATCACCCTTCTCTTTCGAGAAGAAATCTCCAGTCCCAAAGAATCAATCACCTGCCCCAAAATAAACTTAGTATCCCCCCCTCCCCAGCAACCTACGTGTGTCATCAAAAGCAATCACCAACCTGCGGATGTCACCAAAAGCAATCACCGACCTGCGGATATCACCAAAAGCAATCACAAATCTGCGGCTGTCACCAAAGGCAACCACCGCAAAGTCGTCGGCAAAAGCCTGGATTGGAGAATTACTGTTCAAAAGCAAAAGAGTTTTAAAAAATTCCACAAAATCAGAGTCACTACAGAAACTTGTGGATACCCCTTACAAATAACCAGTTCATCACAAAAACAAACAAAACAATAATCAAGATAGAAAAAAATAAATTTCCGGAAATGCGGCGAAGAAGAAATCCTTTCCAAAATCAAAGAAAGAACTATCCAATGAAGGTGTTCGACGGCCGAACAAACATCGGCCGCATTGAGCGAATTATGATTATTAACATCAAATCCTTTACTAGTCTACACAAGTTTATACACTGCATCCACAGCGCTCTGAATCTCCCTAAATTTGAACTAAGGAGTAAAATATTATTAACACCCATCCAATACTTCAACTTGTTACCACAAAGCGTTTCTAAAATCATTCCGAATGTGGAGAGGAGCAAATCGGGCAATAAGAGGCTCAAGGCCTCTCCCTACTTTATGTAGGAAGAAGACCCTAGCATGCTTGAAACTCTTGAGAAAATAATTAAATTTAAAACAAGAATTAACGATACTTAAAATAAGCCCAGAATTAATTCTTCTAATCCTTTGCCAAGTCCTATTATCCAACTCATCAAGACCAGAGACTTTTCCCACTTAAGAGAACTGAAAACCATATAATATTCCTTTTAGCAAATCCCCTTAAAATCTTCGTTAATTTCCAAATTAGCATAGGGGAAGGAAACAAAATCCTTATCCTCTTCTAAACCAAATTTCAGGAGTCTATCCATCTTCCCAGAATCATTCAAATTAGGGTTATCAGAGAATTGAGTACTGATCCCATTATTCATATTTATTTCATTAAAAACAAACTTGGAATCAATTCCGAAATTAACCCTATAACCCGAACTGAATCTTTTCCAGGAATCAACTTCAGATTTATTCATAAGAAGCATATAATTATACCTTTTACGATAATTATATGCTTCTATAATTATACCGTTTACGATCAGAACTAAAGTCTTGACTTTAGTTTTAAGGGGAGGGGTAAAATTTTTTATTAGGATCTCACCTTCCGAGAAAGGACAATAACGTCGTTCTTAAGAGTAACTAGCACAGGATTCTACTAAGACTCCTAAATATACTGACTATTTCAACAGCGGCTATATTTACTCCCAGTCGAAGCGATGGCTGTGCTTGCGAAAAGGGGGTTGGTTTTCTCGTCCTTTTCTCGAAGAAATCTAAATCCCCCCCCCCCCACACACACACACATGACTCCAGCCCCTAAATCAGAAATTATACCCTTCACGATAGACACAATTTAAATCGAAACCGGTCACTTTTACAATGCACACAACTTTTTTGAATCGCAAAAAATACAAAAATCATTCAGTATTCCGTATTTAAAATAATTGTGCAGATGCTTGATTGTTCTCTATTTAGTCAGCTTACTTTTCCTAGGCGCGTTCCTTATGGTTAGCCGCCTGCAAGCTCTTGCTTAAAATAGCTTTCTTTCTTGCAGCGTTTCTTCAAGTATTTCTCCACAATCCCATGGCGAACTCCATACGTTATGAATGCGCAAAGTTACGGTAGAAAAAGTTCGAATTGAAAAGTTTCAGTAAAATGTTTTAAAGGGAATTATTAGTACATTAACGTTTAAATTTAATTGTCAAAATTCATCATTTGAAGTTAGAATTTTTTTTTTCGAGCGATAAAGAATGCATTTTCATGCTGACAAATTTTAAATATTGTATTGTATTCCGATTGTATTTCGCGATGCAGGAATGTACAAATTAATTTCGTATTTTTGAAACACCCTTTATTTCTACTTATTTAATAATTTACACATTTTTCTTGTACATCAGCAGATGTAACTCTTACTGTAAAGAAAAGGCAAGATTCCAGTACAAAATCTAATGAAAGCGATTTTGAAAAAGTGGCGTTTTAGTTTTTTTTTCTCAAGTTTTTTTAGAATTTTAAAAACTAAGAATGAGATATCGGATTCCCAAAACGGTACTTTCCCTTTACATATCATATGCATTGCAGGAAAATTTAAAAGGTCAAATTTGTATACGGAGATTTCCAAAACGAGCATATCCATCCAAACCCCAGATAAGTATTTTAACCTCATTTCTTGACTTCCCGTTTACATATATTATGTATTGGAGGGTAAAAATCACTGTGATTTTCGTACGAGCGTTATTTGAGCGTCTCAGATATGTTCGGTTTGCCCGTATACATAAAATATTACCCACGTCGGGCGGATACGTTCGCTAACACTAGCCATCACTGCATTAGCTTCTATTTGCGTCCCTAAAAACAGGATATATGTTTGAATTAATAAATAGTATAAGAGGATTAATATGAGAATATTTTTAATTACATATGATTGGGTTATATTTATATAAATATTTATGCCTTTTACAATTTTAAACATTTGGACAGCAATTTAAATTTGAAATTCAAAACAACTTTCTTAAATCAGATAAACAAATTTCTGTATTTAGGGAAACAATATCGCAATTTAGAGCTTTTTAATTACTAGGTATCAATGAAAACCAATAAGCCCGCTCTTACCAAATAAAGTTAGCATATAAAATGCCATGTCATTCGCTTGATTTTTGAGGGATATCGTATTCCCTGCTGAAAAACAAAATTCCAAATCAAGTACGGTTCATGGCATCTTTTTAAACAATAAAGTCCATTTATTTTTAGTTCAGTAGAATCTCGATTATCCAAATTCAGATTATCCGTAAATTGGATTAACCAAAAGAGTCCCCTTTTTATTTTTTTTTCACTTATTAATTTAATTTATGCTTAGTTATTTTTATCTGCACATTTTTTTTAATATTGAAATAATTGTTATATGATGTGCGTTGATGATAATAACTGATTGAAGTAAATGTGAGACATATTAATATGTTACACAATAGTGGTGTTAATAATAGCTTGTGATATACATAGTAAGCAAAGAAATAAATGGAGACTGCATACTTTGATCAATGTGTATATACAAGCACTTTATGTCCTTATAAAATGTATAGTGATTTCCTTCTGCTGCTCAGTTTGGCATTTCTTCAAAGCTATCTTGTCACGTCACATTTAAAACAATAGCACATCAAAAATTGCTACATCATCTTAAACTTCAATATACCGAAGTGCTGAAGCTAAAATCTTTGTAGCCTCAGTGTGCACAATGCTAGTAGCCATTTCTATGAATACGGATTGACAATCCTTTCCAGAGTATTACAATAATTAGAGATCAGTTGCGAGTCGGTGTATGTACGGTGAGAATGAACCCCATTTCTTAAAACCACAAAAGTTGGATCAAGGTTAGGCCGTCTCAATGAAGGTAAACTTTTTGAAACTGTGCTACTACATTGCTATATTTTTGACATTTTTCGCGCATATAAAAGTATTGTCAACTGCACAAAAATAAGCAGAAAATTAATAATTAAATATCATTTCACTTAAAAGGACTTATTTTACACGAACTTTCTGATTTTAAATTACTTTATCATACACTTTTATTTACCAGGAAGCAATCATGCATTCAGAGCATTCATGCATTCAGAGCATTCATGCAGTCAGAACAATCGTGCAATCATGTATTCTGAGTAATCATGCAATCATGCATTCAGTGCAATTATCCATTCAGAATCAACATGCACCACAGACAACCGCTAAGATGAACAGATTAACCACTTGTAGGCAGCGACCCGAAGGTTTGCAGTAATTACAGCCTATGGTGGAGGAATATCTGCCAAAACCAGAAATTAAAATTTAATGCCAAGATAAAAATGATAAACAATTATATACAATATGCTTGTCTATACTAGATACAGATAGTATTTCACAAATATTTCACATCCATAAATACTTATGTGCAGAACTGTTTCAAATGGGAGCAACTATATATATAAAAATATTTCTAAAATTGGTTATTACATATACAAAATGAAACGAATAATTTTCAAAAATATATACATATATATACATATATACAAAATATATATATACAAAACTACTTATGCAAACATACATACAAAACTATGTATACAACATATACATACAAATCTCAGAGATTACCATGGCTTTCAATACTATATTGATACATACAATGATTAAACCAAATGTGAATTTAAAATTAATTTGATTGCAGTATTTATAAAAAAAAATTTAGAAGTACTATAGATAAATATGCAATAAACAGCGAGCTAATGTGTGGTGGTTACCAGTAATAATTCACAGGATAAGTTCATTTTCCTCTAGGAATTGAATTATAGTTTTTATTCTCTGTTTAGCCCAGCTATTACCCAGAAGGTTTTCGGCAAATATTGGCATATGTTGTCTACTGGGCCTTTTAAGGTGATAGTTCTTTGTAAGTTCGCAATCAAATACAAAATGTTTCGGAGATCCTATTTCACCACAAATACAGTTTTCGGTGTCTTTCTTTTGGACTTTGTAAAGATAGGTTGGGAAACAGCCATGCCCTGAGAAAAACTGTACCAATTCTCTGCTGAAAATTAGTTGCTCTTGAGATACTCTGGGAAGATAGTTGAATGTTTCTCTTCCTTTCTCACTTTCATTCCACTGCTGTTGCCACTCTTTTATGGTATTAATATTCAGATGTGACCTTAGCGATGAACAGGGATATGGTAAGTTTGTACTCTGAACAGAGATATCTGACGTCGCCTTAAAAGCTAAACAGTCTGCAACTTCATTTCCCAGAACACCAGAGTGACCTTTAACCCATCCTATAAAAAACTTTTGATGGATGCTGTTGGTTATGATAGTTACAATTTGATGAGCTAATGGATTCTTCGTTTGACATTGTTTAAGAGTTTCGATACTCGACAGACTGTCAGAGTAAATAATGAAATTCTTATGCAGACAACCGCTAAGGGAGGAACGTAATAAATGGATATCGGAACGTTGCTTCAGATAACAATGTACCCTAGTGTGCACTGTTGATCCAGAGAATTAGGTGGCCACTTCTCAAATCATTCACAAGTCATTCTTGTTGCATGGCAGGGCGTATTGCCTTCCTGATAGATACCTTCGCCCCCAGGAAATACGGATAACATGCACGGATGCACCTGATTAGCGAGGATCCATAGGTAACCATGTATGTTCAAGGGATGGGACAGCCCAGCGGTTAGGGCACAGGGACTGCACTCGGACGACTCGAGTTTAATTCCGGGATCTGCTCAAACTGTCCTCATTCTAATGCAGAGTGCGGGAATTTTAAATATGCGTATCAGTAAGTCCTTCCGAGAGGTTGGTAGTAGAGGAAGGAGGGTGTGGTCTTTGTGACTGTCGCTTCCACTTGATTCCGGTATAAAAGGAGTGGCACTGTCCCAGACATCCAAACAGATACCTTAAAACGTCTGGTAGTTCGGACAGTCTGTTATTGAACAAAAAAATAACCATTTGCGTCCAGTGCATCCACTAGACCACCTTTTACCTTTGGTCTAAGACTATACTAAAGAGAAGTTGTCACTTGCGGCTAGCACAAGTTTAATAATGTCTGGTAAAATAGACGCAGCAAATTCCCCCAAAGAAGAAAATTAACTTTATCAAAAACATCATAAACGATCTAGAAAAAAACATATACTAGATGAAAGATATCTTTAATTTACTAGCAGATCCAACCTTCATTCATCTATGATGACTGTGATAATAATTCTGATGATGACTCCAATCATGATTCTAATGAAAACTTTGACATATTTATTCAAAACTCGGATACCTATCAGGATTGAAAGAAGTTTTCAAAAATGCTTCTGGGTCAATACCTTTTGGGGATTTTATCACAAATTGAAAAAATAATTAATTCCAGAAATTCCATTAGCGCAGCATATCCGTTTTGGATTTTGTGCCACAAAACCCCAATCAACCAACCAGCCAACCAGAATTTCCAAGTGTATCAAATATTAGCTAAATAATGGCAATTTAACTACAGACTACACCTTGATAATTTCAAATCGATGTAATATCCCACTAATAAATAAGATTTTTCCAGCTAAAGTTGTCATCTGGTTCACTGTGAGTTGTGTTGAAAACCTTTATGGTGATCCCACGGTTCATTTAGACTGCCATTTGATTAACATTAGGGCGACGATCGATCCTGACTAACCGTTTCAGTCAACGTTCACCTCTGGTATCAATGGTGAGTGAGGCTCCACAATTGTCATATCGAGTCGTCAAAACTGTCTTATTTATCCAGACTTGAAACACTTTTACCACTACAACACATGAATATTTCAAAATACTGGGAACCCTGGCTGGATAATCGATAATCATGTCTTTTTCCAGACCTGATATGTGGCATGCTTTACCAGTGACAGACCCCTTATTGTGTTTACGAATGCCGCTCATCAAGCATTATATGTTTGCCGTGTGTGAAATTAACACGTATTCTGTACCATTAACAACTAGTGTGAGACGTTTAGACTGAAGGGTGGCCATGATATTGTGTTCGGACACTGTAATACAAGTAACTGTAAGCAAGTAATGTGTAATCGTTATTGTGTATTAAACGTAGAATACAGTGATTGAGCCCATGTGTTTAAAACTTAAATTCATTAAATCTCAAAAACAAGAAAGATCAATCATGCATAAGCATTGATTATGAAACACTTTCCAACTGAAATGCAATTTTGTTTAAACATCTCTAAAATGCGATACATTCAACGGTGATATTTTTAAAATCACCATAGTACAATAATTGGAAACTTAAAACTTCATCAAAAAAGGCAATGCTCTAAAATCCTTTGCTTCTCTATCTAAGTAAAATCAATAAATATTCCATTCATATCACTTATATTCCAGACTCCAGAGCTAAATACTTTTGCATTAAAAAATTCAGCAATTCTTATACAACTCATCTTACAATCGATTATTTTGTTTACATTTTGCATACGTTAAAATTAGACTTCGTTTTAGAAATAATCAAAGTTTAGAGATCATTTAAGAAAAAGTATTGTAATTGCGTAAGCATAGAATTTAGAAACATGGATAATAATCAAAAATAAAGCGGTTTTGGGACGGATGCAACACTAAATATAAATACAAAAAAGATCAATCATGCATAAAGCATTAATTATAAAACACTATCCCACTGCAATTTTATTTAAACGTCTTTAAAATACGATACATTCAGCAGCGATATTATTTTAGTTATCACAGAACTAAAATAATTTATTTTACTTGGAAAATTAAAACCATGGAGGTAAAACATGTACAAACATGTTTAAAACTTCATTCAAACTTTATTCAAATGACGTCATCGAAATATAAATCGTCTGGCTCTCTATGTAAAAGCAGTGCATATTTCATTCATACAATTTTATTTCAGTCTCCAAAGTTAAATAATTTTACGTGAAAAAAAATTCATTAATTCTTAATTCATCTTACAATCATTTGTTTACATTTTACATTCATTAAAGTTAGGCTTCGTAGTAGAAATAATCAAAGTTTGAGGATCATTTAAACTCAAAAATATTGTAACTGCGTTTACACAGAATATGGATGCACAGAAAAAAACCAAAAATAAAGCGATTTCAGGACTGATTCAACACTAAATATAAATTAAAAAGAACTTTAAAAATCACGGTTTTGACACTGGAAAAAAGATGGATGCCATATTTCATTCTGAAGTGGGTCACGTTACCTCTTCATATTATATGAGGGGTCGTTAGTACTTTAATTTTTATTTAAAATCTACCGAATATATTTCGCTCAATTTTTCTTTTTATATATTTTATGGGATAATTTGAATATTTCCTAAAATTTTCGAAGCAATTTGTGAAATTTAACTTCCCTTAAAAAATATTTGAAAACTTAGGACCCATAGGGATCAATGCATTTCATTATTTCAACCCGGGTTCAATCCAAAACTAATTGAGTGATATTGTTCACTTACATTCCCGTGTGTCCCACAGACCGTCTGAACAATATACTAAAATTTAATTTTGATAAAGTCATTTTTACGGCAATTATCGTGCGAACAGACAGACAGACAGACAGACAGACAAATAGACAGAATGAACAAAGTCATAAACACTTTTCAACTATGTTTAAAAGTGTTAAAAACGAAACTTTTCATACGAGTTCTACTCTTTAATTCCCTGGTTCTTCCAAACGAAAAAGCTTGGAAATCGCTGGTTTAAAACGTGGAAGTGAATTAAAACTCTATCTCTGAGTTTGGTGGAAGATTTTTGAGGTAATTAATCGCATTTTGAAAACATGAATTGTTTGAAAACACGAATGTTTGAAACATGAATTCAAATAGAAAATCTATCACTATGGTTTATTTTTCACAAGCTTTTACCCAACAATGAAAAATATTACAAAATCAAAATAGTTATTTAATTATCAGCATTTTATGAAGATTCTATCATATAATTTTGTTTAGCAACGCAATTAAATTAATTGTGTTTGTTAATTATTATTATTATTTTTTCGATTTGAATAAAATAAAGAAATGAATATAAAAATATATCTTATAAATGAACGGTTTAATTTTTCTTTTAATTATATTAATTACGGTCTGCGTACATCACTTTAATTTATTTTGGCAAAAAGTTTTCAAATTTATATATTGTGTTTAGGCAATAAATTCATTTAGCCAATTGTCGAAACAGAATAAGCGTAAGAAGGATATATCTTCTAATACAATTTTAGTGTTTTCATTTAGTATATACAAACGGGATCGGGATGTTTTATTCTTCAGATCTGCAAATTCAGATCTACGAATTTGGCGGGATATCGCTAACTTGGCAACTTTTCTTAAACGTTGCCATATTGATGGAAATGTCGCCAAATTGATAAAAACGACGCTAAATTAATGACATTAATTTTGTTTTTCTAAAGGAGAGTACTGAAATGATGTTTCCGTAGTATTTGTCTGTCAGTCCAACCATCCAACTTAGTAACACATTTAGCAAATTTTTAAAATGTCACCAAATTGATAAAAATTTTGTAAATCCATATCTTGAATTTGATAAAATTGTGCTAAATAAATGAAATTAATTGTGTTTTGTTAGTGAATAGTATTGTGATGATGTTTTGTCAATTTGTCGCCAAGTAGGACTGTCAGTTCTACAGTCCCACTTGGCGATAAATTTAGCAATTTTTTAAAATGTCTCTAAATTGACGAATATTTCGCCAAATCTTCCATAGAGATAGCATTATTCACACGATATTTTTTCTACCAATTTATTTGAAGCAAATGACTTAGCAGCGGATTCAAATCCAATGTGTTTATGCAACAGACGATTTTTATTAAATCTTTTCCGTTTTGAATAATAAAAATATGTATATATAATAAATGCCATTGCCATTGCATTTTTGACTGGATAATATCAATTACGGTCTTCATGTTTAAACATTATTATTATTGATATTTTCGAGGATTATTGATTCAGAGATAATTGATATTTTCAAGTTATTATGACATTGCTTTATTATGGCAAAAATTGTTGAAACTCATATATTGTACGTTGTAAGAATAATCTTCTACAAACACACGGTAATATCTTCTAATCTACGAGATTGAAATATATTTTGATATATATTAGCATATATTGGAATCAATTACGGCCTCCTGGTATAAAGATTATGGGGATTATTGATATTTTCAATTTATTACGTCATCTGTTTTAGTTTGGCAAAGATTTTTGAGACTCGTATTGTAATATGGATTATCTTCTACTAACACACGGACATCTCTTCTAATCTATGGCATTATAACTGGTACGGGTATATCTTCCCATACAATTTTAGCACTTTCATTTTGTCATATATTGGAATCCAATGAATAATAAATATATGTATATGTAATAAATGTCATTGACATTGCAATTTTGACTGGATAATATCAATTACGGTCTTCAGGAACTTACGGTCCAGGTCTAGAATTACTGCCTTTAGGTTTAATGATTACGAGTTTATTGATATTTTCAATTTATGCATGAAAACTACTAATATAGGTTATATCTTCTAATATTCGCTTCTAATATTATATAAATAAGTAGTACGGGCCCCATACAATTTTATCTCTTCTATTTTGCATATATTAATGCAATTTCATATTTTTTGTAAATTTGCTTAGAAAATGGGCCAGGATGTTTTGTCTTCATATCTTCCCATGAAGATAATTTTACTTAGCGAGAACAAATATTCGTAAACTTCCTTTTAGACGCATTAAATTAAATATTTTAACAGAATATTTTGATTAACAATGTCATTTAGTATACCATAGAAATTTGCTCATGATTGTGAATGTTAAGTTTCTTTATATTATATACTTCGTACGAAGAGCGGGTATGCTGCTTATATCTTATAAAACCGACAGCAACTTCTCTTCATGCATTCTAACTATTCGTCACGCATTAGTTTGCTTAAAGTTCGAAATAAATTCGCCAACAAAGTCCATTAAAAGTATTTTGTCATTATACAGAAGACTTCTTGTGAAATTATCAGTATTAGATCATCGGTATTATTATCAGTATCATCATCGGTATTGTTATTATTGGATTTCTTCCATTGTAAATTAAGATTAATTTCAACTAATAAATTCAATAACGAGAATATTCTTAGATATTATTGTATTTATAATTGTACATACAAATTTAATTTATGTATGATGTATTTACAAATGTGCCTATATTTATATGCTTCATATATATGTAGAGTCATTATTATACTTGTACTAAAATATTGGTGTTCACATCTGTATGAATATTGCGTGTTAAAGTGCAATATATTCTAATTCTGATGTCTGAATGTCCGTTTTCAACCATTAATGGCCTGCCTCATTTGAAACTGCAAAACTTCAGACGAATATAATCATCCAATTAATACTACTTACTATAATTTGTAAAGTGTAATTACATTTGAAATATTATGGCTATGATTCAAAATTATTTGGTCCTGACTTTGCAACTGATGTGTTCTATTTATGTAATCCTCCAATTGTGCCAATTTAGAAGATCTAAAATGTTATATTTAAATTTAAGCTGTTGAAAATGCAATATCGTAAGTACTTGAATATTGTTTATAGTAACAGCATCACTTAACATTAATGTCATTAGAAAAATATTACTAAAATTCATTTCTACTATAAATATTTCATAAGCCTTTTCAAACAAAGAAAATGTCCTTTCTATGTTTTACTTTCCCTTCATACGTATAAAGTATGGGGGAAAATATTATGCCGGGGTCGAAAATTCGAATTCGAGTTTCAATGGAAGTGCACGTTTCAAACATTTAATAGCCCATTCAATAATGTTTAAATAATAATTTTATACGTAATTCTTTATTCAAAAACAAATGACAAGAACTTTAAAAAGTTATCTTGAACCGTTTTTAAGGTGTTGCACGTTATTTAAAATAAATGTATCTAAAATAATACATGAAAATGAACAGTTGTGAGTATTATCATTTATATAGTACTTGGTGATAAATTTTGATAATTATCGCCAAATCGGCAACTTTTACATTTCAAGGATCTCAAGGAAATCACGAAGAGGTGCCAAGTTCAGCAAAAGTGCTACCTTTTAACTCCAGTCATAAAAAGGATTGGGAAATCATAGTAAAAAATTTAGCATAAGTACAATTCAGAAAGTCGTAACAGTGCTCTTGGGTTTGACTTAGGACGAACCCCAACTCAAGGTCCCATAAGTCGCTTAATTTTGAATGGAGGAGTAAAATTCTCCTAGGGAAATAAAGGGAAATTTAAGGGGTAGTATTGTGCTCCGCCACGGAAAGACGGTGGGGTTAACGGAGTATACACCCCGGATATGTATCGCCAAATTGGCAAAAATGACACTAAATTTACAAAAATGACATCAAATTGATGGATTAATAATAATTAAAGTATTTTGATATAATATTTTGGCGTGTATTGCTTAGCAGATGTTAGTAACTTTTACTTTCCTTATATACATAATATAATGTAAAAGGAAAGTATTGTGACGGGATCGAAAATTCGAATTCGAGTTTTCGACGGGAGAGAACGTTTCAAGAACGTTCATCCCCAAGAGAGAACGTTCATCCCTGAACATGAATCAAACGTTTTTGAGGTGATGTGTGTGTGTCAGTGAGTCTGTGGAGACGATACCTCACGAACGAATGGAGCGATTCAAAAGAAATTTGGTGCAAAAATTGCAATCCATGAATACTGGAAGTATATTATTTTTTAAAGCAACTTGACGATTTAAATGCCGCCAAATTGATAAAAATGACGCTAAATTAATGAAAATGACGAGTAATTTACGAAGATTCAATATCTTGGAAAGAATAGAAGTATCTATTATAAGAATAATCTATTTTTCCGTCCGTAGCGTTTGCAAAATTTTGGTGACGAATTTGTAGGAATATCTCCAATTTGCTGACTTTTGAAAAGTTGCCAAATTCACGAAAATATCACACAATTGATAATAATTCACCAAATTGATGAAACCGACGCTACATCAATGATATGACGTCTAATTGATGAAAGTTCAATATCTTGGAAAGAACATAAAAGTAGACTGTAAGAATAACCCATTTCTCCGTCCGTTTGTAACGTTTGGCAAGAAATTTAGCGCGACGTCGCCAACTTGGCGAATATTTTAAATTTTTCCAAAGTGACAAAAATACCGACAAATTGATAAAAATGACGCCAAATTGGAAATAATGTTTCTCAAATTCTGATTTCCGTCATATGACGGGCATACCTTCTAGTGTATAAGAGATGCTCTTCTTTCCTCTTGTCTGTAACACCTGGTGATGTATTTGGCAAACTTGGCGAATAATCTAGCAAAATATCGCCAACTTGACGATATTTCGTCCCAGATTGACGAAAATATCGTCAAATATGCAAAAATGGCGCCTAACTGATGAATTAATTATTAAAATATTTTAATATATGGACTGTATCGCGTATTGAGGATACTATTAATATTGATAATTTTTTATTTAGAGTTGCGCGAAATATAAATTATTTGGATACTTTAAAGTAGTTTTATATGTTTTCATCCGGAAAATTGCCAAATGTAGAATTTGACGATAAAAACACAGTACCGCATCTTATACATTATTTTTTTACTGTAAAAGGAGTAAATTCATTGCACTATATAAAGAAAGTGATATGCTGCCCATATCAAATTTTTCCAATTGTCAAGTTATGCATATTTCAGCAAAACATAAATTAATTGGATACTTCAAAATAATTTTACATGCTACCATACAGAAAAGTTTATTTGACTGCCGCATTTAAATTGATTTCAGAGGTTCTTATTTAAAATATGTTTCACCCAGTGTGGATTTAAACTAAATAAATTTCTATAATTATAGCAATATATGATAATTTACAGGAAAAAGTCCAGGCGTCCATGGACGCCAATGTCTGCAAAGGGGAGTCTAAATATTTGGGATAGGGTATGTCAAATACCTGTCTTTTTGGGAGGTTCTTCGTTTGAGATTGACGCTGTCCTACCCATAAGCAAAAGGTTAAATACTTTATGTAATAAGAAAACTGCCTACTTCCAACCAAATAGCTGTATTTCTAATTCCTGCAGAACATCTGGGTGCATAATTTTTACAGAATAATGGACAAAACAACATTATAATTTTGATTAAAGAATAACAGTATAAAATGATGAGAAAATTACACATATTTCGAGTGCATGAAATATAGAAACTGTAGCTAAATATATCTATTGTTCAAAGAACTAATATATTCAACTTCGATTTATATAAATAAACGTAAGTTTAACAATAAAAATGAGAAATGTTGTTCCATGTTTTTGCCAATCATTTTTATTTCGCAATTTCTTCGTATGAGCAAGATTGTAATGCATTTTAAATTATTTTTTAAATGTATTTTTATTTATTTAATGTCAAGTTTATACAGCACGACATTGTTTGATCTTCTTTAATCTAGCTTTCAAAATAGCAAAGAAACACGGTAAAGTAAGAAAAAAAACATCTGGAACTAAGTGTATTTAGTTCGGAGATAACTGCTCAAAAAGTTCCATCAAAATGGAATTTTCTCAAGAAACAAATAAATCAAACGTTTTTATTTCTTGTAGGTATTGAATCTTATCTACAGCAGAACTTTCGCCATTACATTCTTTGATTTTATAAGTGCCAATTTGCCATTCACCATTGATACAAAAGGAAATTAGTTTTCTATAGAAATGAAAGTTTGAAAATTTATTACACTGATAAACATTTTCATGAGATTTCTTAACTGGTAAAGAAAAATTCGGAAATGTCAGTTGTTTTCCTTTAGAAAACTGTTCCCAGACAAGAAAACTCTTAACAAGAGGTTTCCTAGAGTTGCAAACATATACATTCTACTCATAGGAGTCTTTCTAAAAGCTGCTAGGGCCACTTATGGCTAAACGATTTATTATCTTGCTTTCATATCCATAGGAGCCGGGTTTAAATTCTGGATGCGATTGGAACTCTGTATGCATACATGCTCGTAATGGTTCAGAAAACACTTAATAGTCAAAATATAGTCTTGGCGTACATGAAAAGTTCAGCAGAGCGCTAAATTACTCTAATTCAATCAAATCCAACATCTCTAAATATCGACGGAAGAAAATTTCTGATGCTTACCGAAAGCAAGATTTCTGCTTCCTAAGGTCTATAGTGTAATTTAGAAATCATGGTTAACAAACAATACACTTAATCCTCGGTTGTGCACGGTCTAAAAAGGCTACAACTCCCGTTTTAAACGGTACGATTTCGGTTTAATTCCGGATAACAAATTACTATATGTATTTTTCAATTTTCATATTTTGTAATTAGTGTCATTTTAATCCCAATTTACACTACATACATTATCATGTATAATATTTTAATTTACTCTGTACTTTTCCAGAACCAATTTACTGCTATGAGGTGACAAAATTTTAATTATATCTGAAAATGCATTTAAAAATTAGGGTTGCTTGCCCTAAATTAAGGTTATTTGGGGGGGAGGGGGTCAAGGGATTTCAAGTTACCCCATCTTACAACATTAAAAAATAAATAAATATAAAAGAATTGTTCTCCGGATACGGTTCAAATATCGTCAGTTAAAAAGTACTTCGATATTTCCGATAATGTCAAGGTGGGAACTCTGTGATATTTTCGATCGCTAAGAAACCGATTTGTGTGAAAATTGCACAAAATCTTTTTTCAACATAACATAACTTAAAAACTAATTCGAATGTTTAAAAATGCAGCCGAGATCTGTCGTACCGAGAGTTCAGCAAATCCAGTACTGAATTGCGTGGCTGTCCGAAGTTTAGATTTTCCTCTGCAGATGAGACACACACACAGAGAAATATAAACATATTTTAATATGTAAGATGATACGTTTAACAGGTACTTTGATGACGTAGGATTTTATGACACGCAAATTATATAATTATAAAAACGCAACACTTGGTCAGAGAAAGTTAAAATTAATAAGTAACTGTAAACAGTAACCTTCATTTTTTTATGCTTTTGTAAGAAAATGTAGATTAGTAATTCTTAATTATGGAAAACCTTATAGGAAATAAAATGTTATTTAATCTAAATATTTTTAAAGATGCAATATTTCTAATTTATTTCTATTATTGTAAGTAAATACTTTTGACAGGTTCAAATTTAGAACAAGAAAGATCAATCATGCATAAAGCATTGATTATGAAACACTTTTCAACTTCAATGCAATTTCATTTCAACATCTCTAAAATGCGATACATTCAGCGTTGATATTTTTAAAATTATCACAATACTGCAATAATTTATTATATTTGAAATCTTAAAACTTCATCGAAAAAAATGAACTTCATTCAAATGACGGCATTGAAATAGAAATTGCCTGGTTTAAACATCTCTAAAATACGATACATTCCTCGGTAATGTTTTTAAAATTATCATAATACTACAATAATTTATTATATTTGAAAACTTCATCGAAAACAACTGAAATTTATTCAAATGACGCCATCGAAATATAACACTCCTGGCTCTCTCTATAAAAGCAGCATTTCATTCACAAACATTTTTCCATTCATTTCATTCATCACAATACTATAATAATTTATTTTATTTAAAAAATTAAAACCATGGAGATACAAGTAATTTAACTCTATGATTAAAAATTCATCGAAAAAATCGTCCTTCTCTTTGTAAAATCAATGAATATTTCATTCATATCAGCTATGCAGACTCCATGAGCTAAATAATTTTGCGTTAAAGAAATGCAACAATTCTTATACAACTCATTCTACATATTTTGCTGTTTACATTTTACATAAGTGAAAAATAGGCTTCGTTGTAGAAATAATCAAATTTGGATGATCATTTAAACTCAAATATATTGTAATTGCGTTGTTTCAGTATGTAGATGCACAGAATTTAAGCAAAAATAAAGCGGTTTTAGGACGGATACAACACTAAATATAAATTAAAAAGAACTTTGCAAATCATGATTTTGAGACAAGATGGATGCCATATTTCATTTTGAAGTGGGTCACGTGATCTTTTCATATAATGGC
Source organism: Amaurobius ferox (assembly GCA_951213105.1). Lineage (NCBI taxonomy): Eukaryota > Metazoa > Arthropoda > Arachnida > Araneae > Amaurobiidae > Amaurobius > Amaurobius ferox. The sequence continues at coordinate 111,492,406 of OX578133.1, read as the reverse complement.
CACGTGATCGCTTCATATAAGAGGTGTAATTATTATTTTAATTTTTATTTAAAAAACTACTGAATATATTTTATTTTGCTGAATTTTTTTATATATTTTATGGGATAATTTGAATATTTCCTAAAATTTTCGAAGCAATATGTGAATTTTAAATCCGCTTAAAAAATGTTTCAAAAATTAGGTCCTATAGGGTTCAGTGTATTTCATTTCTTCAACCCGGGTTCAATCCAAAACTAATTGGGTGATATTATTCATTTATATTCCCATAGGTCCCACAAACCGTCTGAACAACATACTAAAATTTCATTTTGATTAAGTCATTTTTACGGCAGTTATCGTGCTAACGGACAGACAGACAGACAGACAGACAGATTGAGCAAAGTCAGAAACACTTTTCAACTTTGTTGTAAAGCTTTAAAATAGGCTCGAACTCCAACCTCTGGATCTAGATATCAAGTCTCAACCAATTAAACAAGTCGAGAATGGGGGGCAACCTCACATCTTCCTCCACCTCAATCCAACATCCTTGATCGCGACAAATATTTTTTCACTCCTTCACTTATCTGTGCAAACTTTATTTCATTTTCCAAGATTGCATCGCTCGAGCGGTAGTAGAAAGTCCAGAGCCGAGAAGTATTCCAGCATTGCTCTGGGTCTTACCAGATCTCTACAGACTGGACGCTTACAAAAGAAACTCACAATAATACGTTATTTGAAAAGGTTTCGTCAAACATACTTTCTATTAAATCACAATTTTCAAACTATTTCCATATTATTAACACTTTGCAACGAAGTTGAAAAGTGTTTATGACTTTGTTCATTCTGTCTGTCTGTCTGTTCGTTAGCACGATAACTGCCGTAAAAATGACTTAATCAAAATGAAATTTTAGTATGTTGTTCAGACGGGGTCTATAGGACCTATGGGAATATAAATGAATAATATCACCCAATTAGTTTTGGCTAGAACCCGGGTTGGAAAAATGAAATAAATTGAGTCCTATGGGACCTAATTTTTCAAACATTTTTTAAGCGGATTTAAAATTCACAAATTGCTTCGAAATTTTTAGGTAATATTCAAAATGTTCCATAAAATATATAAAAAAAATTCAGCGAAATATATTCAGTAGTTTTTTAAATAAAAATTAAAATAATAATAACACCTCTTATATGAAACGATCACATGACCATGATATGAAAGTATCAAGTGATTCACTTCAAAATGATATATGGCATCCATCTTGTCTTAAAATCGTGATTTTTAAAGTTCTTTTTATTTCATATTGAGTGTTGTATCCGTCCTAAAACCACTTTATTTTGGTTTAAATTCTGTGCATCTACATACTAAATCAACGCAATTACAATATATATGAGTTTAAATGCTCATCCAAATTTGATTATTTCTACAACGAAGCCTATTTTTCACTTATGTAAAATGTAAACAGCAAAATCTGTAGAATGAGTTGTATAGAAATTGCTGTATTTTTTTAACGCAAAAGAATTTAGCTCATGGAGTCTGCATAGATGATATGAAAGAAATATTCATTGACTTTACCGAGAGAAGGACGATTTTTAAGCATTGAGTTAAATTACTTGTAGCTCCATGGTCTTAATTTTTACATAAAATAAATTATTATAGTATTGTGAGGAATGACATGAATGGGAAATTATTTATGAATGTAATGCTGCTTTTTTAGAGAGAGCCAGGCGTGTTATTTTTTCTATGACGTCATTTGAATGAATTTCAGTTGCTTTCGATGAAGTTTTTAAATATAATAAATTATCGTGGTATTATGATAATCCTACAATTATTATCGAGTAATGTATCACATTTTAGAGATGTTTAAACCAGGCAATTTATATTTCAATGCCGTCATTTGAATGACGTTCATTTTTTTCGATGAAGGTTTAAGTTTTCAAATATAATAAATCAATGTAGTATTGTGAGAAGTTTTAAAATATTACCGAGGAATGTATTGCATTTTAGACATGTTTAAATAAAATTGCATTGCTGTTGGAAAGTGTTTCATAATCAATGCTTTAAGCATGATTGATCTTTCTTGTTATAATTTAAGCCTGCCAAATCCAAAAAAACTGACACTCTTAAAAGAATAAGTTAAAACTTTATTTCGTATGGTCTATTTTCTTTAACAATGTACGATTCTTAGACTGGAAATGAATCGAAAATTGGCTCAGTTAGGGTCGGTTAAGCCGTCGATACTATAAGCGATCGAAATTGCAGTCTTCTAGATCATATGGGGCGGGCTTTTGGAGAGTATGGAGATACTTTTCTGTATCCCACCTTTTGTCCGCCCTTAAAGGAGAAATTTGAAATCTAGCTTCATGAGATTCTGTTACGTAATTGTTGTCGAGACCCAGACCATCCGACCTACCAGAAAGGTGTAAAGTAATTGTTTGGACGACCGGGAAGTGCCACCCTATTTAAACCGGAACCCAGTGGGGGAGGCACCCACAGGGACCGTACCCTCCTTCCTCTACCACCAACCTCTTGGAAGAACTTACGGACCCACATGTTTAACATGATCGTACTCCGCGTTAACACGGCGGCAGTTTTGGCAGTGGCGGGAATCGAATCCGAGCAATTCCCGTGCGCTAACTACTGGGCTACCGCGCCTTGATATTATTAGTGTGCAAACGTTCAACATTCTAAGTCATCGTGGGGGCTTCTGGAGGGTCTGGAAAGTCCTTTAGAAGAAAAACCACTTTCTCCGCACCCCAAGAAGAGGAATCGAAAATCTAGTTTCGTTAAGCTTTGTACTGTAGCTGATAGTATAAGTATGCAAACTCAGTCGTCTAGATCATTGAGGAAGACTTCTGGAGGATCAGGAAAGACATTTTGAAACCCCCACTCCATTTCCTTTACCTCCCGGGGTGAAATCGAAAATCTAACTACGTTAGGTCATTTCTATAGTCAATACAATAAAATTCCCTTTTTCTTGGGGGGGGGGGGATTACCGGGGAGATTTTAAGATGGTATGGAAAGACTCCCTCCCCATTTTGTCCGCCTCTGGATAAGAAATCTATAACTGGCTCCATGAGATTCTATCAAGCGATCAATATTATTAGTGTAAAATATTCAGCTTTCTATGTCAGTAAGGGATTTCTGGAGGATCTACAAAGTATTTTCAAATGAACTTTTTCCCCGCTGTCCTCCCAGATTTTCTAGATTACAGTTGGGACATTTGGGTGGTCAAGAGATACAAAAATACATTAGACAATTATTATATAGATGCGTAGCGTGTCACTTGTAAATTGAAAATAACTTGTTTTCCTGATTTTTTTTTTTTTTACATTACTCAGGCCTGCGATAAAAAACTTTGTCATTGTTTTAGCTATTTTTAATGAATTTTTGAGTGCCGAAATAAAAATAAAAATAAAAAAGTCAATCTTCAAGCACTATTTCTTAAGTTTGGTTAGTCACTCAGGTCCTCCTTAGGAAACAGTTTGTTAAGGCATTAAAAGGGTGGAGAATGCTTGAAGTACATCTTCAGGAAACGCTCTAACCTATCAAAATCAAAATTAAAAGAAGGTGCTTTTGACGGATAAAGCATTAGAAGACTACTACTGTGAGATTAAATATTTTTGCCCACGATGACCGAAATGGAAAAGCGGCTTGAGTTCCTTTAAAATGGTTGCTAAGTTGCTTAGCAATAATATGGAGCCGGAATAAAATACGCACGAATTGTTGAAAGTATTCTGGGAATTTTTAAAGATTTTAGATGCTCACTGAGTATTAAAATTCATTTCTTAAATGCATACTTGGACTTTTTCATACAAAATCCAGGTGCAGTAAGTGATGATAGAGAGGTTGTTTCTCACAAGATATTAAGATGATGGAAAATAGATCCAAGGCCAGTAGAACATTAATATGATAGGGAATTATTTCTAGTTGATGCATCGTGAAAATCCGGAAGCAGCTCATAAAGAAAAGAAGGGAAAAATGAAAGTAAAAGAAACAGCCGCATCATCAGAGGCAAAAGAAAAAGGACTTCTATACATTTTAAATCAGGTTAAGATATAAATAACTCTTTATAGTTTTTGTTAATAAATATATTCAGAACTGGCTACAAAATGGGTTTCATGTAGTATTTTTACCTACTACTACCATTCAGTCTCATATATATAATAATAAAGGAATGTGTCTGTTTATTTATCTGTCTTTGTTGTCTATAGCGAAAAACCTAAGAAATGCATAGCCATGAAATTTTCTACAGAAGTACCTCAGCTCCCGAGAGAAAATACTTCATAGAAATTTTTTTAATTCAAATTAATTTTTGGTTATTTAATAAAGCACCATGTTGAGCGATGTTTGCACAAATCGGTTCCTTAACGAGCAAAAATACTGTCACAGAATTTCTGACTTAACACCATCGAAGTACGATATTTTTAACGAGCTTTAAACTGAATCCATGAAGAATACCTGCATATAAAGGAAATAGAAAATTAGCCGAAATTGCATAGTTTATGAAATTTAATGGAGCACCATGTTGAGCGATATTTGAAGAAAGTTCCTTAACGAACCTTAACGAACGAACCAGTTCAGTTCGAACGTTTCAGTTCCTTAACGAACAAAAATACTATCACAGAGTTTCTGACTTAACACCATCGAAATACGATATTTTCTACGAACTTTAAACTACATCCATGGAGAATGTCTGCATATAAAGAAAAATAGAAAATTAGTCGAAATATGCATAGTTTATTTAATTTAATTTTAATTTTCTGGCATGCACTAATTGAAGGGTCGTACAATTTTAATTCTTGGCACAAATATGCAATGATATCTTCCCGTTCTAAAAAAAACAAATATGTAATTACTATATTTCTGAATTTCCTATGAGCGTATGGGTTTCATGTGATATTTTCAAATGTATAATATTTTCTCTGAAATCGGGATGCCAATGCAGACAACGGTTGACGTCTGAACATTTTTGAGCCACTAACAGAAGATAAGATGTATATTACATATTGCTCAAAACAAAAATTATGTTTCCGGGGTTATGCATTCATTTATATTATAATTTTTATAAGGAATTAGTATATCATAAAATATTTCACTCCATTGTGCAACTTTCATCACCGCTTCAGGTCTTGTCCTTCAATGTATGCTTATTGTACCGAATTGCAATTCCGTTAGAGAGACGCACTGAATTTCGTGTGTTGACCACGTGTGTTATTTAAAAACGTTGTGATTCGAATTTTATTCTTAATTACTTTTATAGATTATTAGTAAATTTGATTCTATTTTGATGATGTTATGAATCTGGCGCCTAAAGAAAAATAAAACGTCAAACTAAGAAAGAAAAAAAACAGGTGTCAGGTTTCTACAGAAACTCGCAAACACCCAATTATTTGAAATCCATTTTTAACCGGCGTTGACCGGAATTTAAAGCAGGGATTCATTTATTCAATATCAGTCTTTTGAATAATTTTATGAATGGACTCAATGTGAATCTCTGCTTTAAATACTGGATAACTCCAGGTCATTTTCGAGTTACAACATAAAAAAATCAAAGAAAATCGAGAAAAAACGTGTAGGGCAATCGAAACCAAGTCGGGATGGAGAGTTTTTAACTAATTGTCTTGATTTTCTTTTAAGAAATCTGGGATCATTTTAAAATTTAGAGCGTCAAGTTCCTTTAAGCCCACTATATATTTAAAAAACATTTCTGACTCTTAAATTTGAAAACGTGACACATAAGAGTCAAAGATGCAGATGAATTTCAAAACTATCAATTCTCCCGAGAAGGACTTGAAATTAGTATCTTTTGTAATACTTAAATAGTCCTCGTTCAAATTGAAATCGTTTGCAAAACGATTTAAGAGAATTACTTAACTAGAGCAAAAATGCTGCTTATGGAGACTATTAGATCGTAATTTAAACCAATTGTATCCGATATTAAAGTATTTAATATGTATTTAGCAGAAACAGTTCTATTTAATACTGTAGCATGCGGAAACTTTTATGCTAAGTAACTTATCGCGGATTTTATTTTAAAATGAATATTTGAATATGTGCTTATCTTAAAATAACATTTATTTTAATAAGTTATTTTTAATTGTTTTGAACATTTAATTAAATGCATATAGCAATCTACATTGATGGAGTAATCTTTCCAATTCGATAGCTCTATCTTCAGGCAGCTTCTAGTTCATATCTTCAGGCATTTTCTAGTTCATATCTTCAGGCAGTCATTGTCAATCAGAAATGTATCCGGTATAATTATATGAGACAAGCTTAATGACTTGCCTGCAGACACTAAAATGTATGCCACGCCAGGGCTCCAACATATATGTCTTCAATGGAAAGTTAATGTGTTTCTAGATATTAACATATTTGTTATCGATTGCAAATTACCACACATAATATTTGTTGCCACATATGCTAACTTTGTTGCAGTATAGGATAATATTATTGGCCATATATACTACACACTAAAAATATGGGTAAAATAGATAAAAAAAATCTGATGTGGGCAACACATGACTTTCCTTATATAATGTAATGAATTTACTACTTTTACAGTAAAAAAATAGGATTTTCTTATAGTAGATACTAATATTCTTTCCACGATACTGAATTTTCGACAATTAGTCGTCATTTTCATTGATTTAGCATCATTTTTATTCATTTGGCAAGATTTTCATTAATTTGGCAACATTTCAAAAAAGTCGCCAAATTGGCGACATTCCGCCAAATTCGTCGCCAAAATCTCGCCAAGTGTTATGCACTAAGAAAAAAGTTATTCTTACAGCAGATAAATGACTATTGGCGTTCAAATACAAAAGTATTATTCAAAGTATATTTTTTCATGAATGGAACGAGCTAGATCCACGAGAATGATGTCACTCAATTTATCGCATGGTATTACATATGAAGAGTGAGCATGTTTCTCAATAGGAATTTTTTTTTTATGTGACTTTTTCATAATTTTTTTGAAAAATGTACAATATCTCGAGAACGGTTCATGTTAGCGTTCTAAAATTTATGCCAATCGTTTTCTAATGAAAAATCACATAAGAAATGTCTGTTTGCGTAACTTTATTGGCGGTTTTGATTTTTTGACGATTTTTTCAAAATTTCATTCAAAAATTTAGGGGGGTTCTGAACATTCGATTACGTATAAAAACAATAGGCTTCCAGTGTTTATGGATTGTGATTTTTGTTCCAAATTTGGTTCGAATCGGTCCATTCGTTCGTCAGTTATCGTCTCCACAGACTCACTGACACACACACACATACTTTCACACACACACACACACACACACACACACACACACACACATACACACACACAGACATCACTTCAAAAATGTTTGATTCGTGATCAGGGATGCTTGAAACGTGCTCTCCCGTCGAAAACTCGAATTCGAATTTTCGACCCCGTCACAATACTTTCCTTATACATTATGTATATAAGGAAAGTAAAAACTAACTTCCCTTATTTACTGCCACTAAAATGACACTTTGAAATAGGTAAATTTCCAGTAACATGCTTCAAAGGGTAAATATATCTATATGAATGTGTTATCATATTCTTTATACGAGAATTACACCGAATAATGAGTATATTTTATTTTGCACTGAAAATAGCGTTTTAAACAAGTTAAGAGGTTCATTTTACGCACGCGTTTACCTTACCTATTTAAAGTCTCTTTACCTGATTTACCTTCTTTACCTGGTTTATCCTTTTCAGCGCAAAATAAAATAGAACAGATATAGTATAATGCCTTTTTCATTTTTGGCGACTTTAGGTGAAATTCTGGCAATTTGTATGATTTGGAAAGCATTCCATTATGGCAAAGCTTTCTGCGTCTTTTTTCGTCTTTTTTCGCCCTTTTTGCGCCCTTTTGTCGCCCTTCTGTCTTCAAAGTAAAAATCGCACCATTCCATTCTGACAACCTTTTCCGCCTTTTTTTGTCGTCCTTTTGTCAGCAACGTAAAAATCGCACTTTTGTCGCCGTTTGTGCAACAGATGACCTGTAGTAAGTCAGACATGGGCCTACGCCCGCTAAAAACATCACAGAATCCGGTCCCGCTGGCTGTCGGTGGTCGCACGTAGCAATAGCTGTTTGTGCAACAGGTGTTATGTGGCTCATAGAGAACAACATCAAAATCAGAAAATTTTCAGGTTTTTACCTTGGCGACAAATGAGCGATTTTACGCTTGCGACAAAAGGGCGACAAAAGACGACAAAATGATGACAAAATGGGACAAAAGGGCGACAAAAGACGACAAAATGATGACAAAATGGGACAAAAGGGCGACAAAGACGCGAAGAACGTTACCAGAATGGAATGTTGCGATTTTTATTTGGGCGATGAAAGGGCAAAAAAATGGCGACAAAATGGCGAAAAAAGATGCGGAAAGGGTAGCCATAATGGAATGTTCTCCAAATCATAGCAGGGATTACCAGAATCTCACCTAAAATCGCCAAAAATGAAAAAGGGATTATACTACATATGTACCAATAAAATATACCCATTAGTGCGTGTAATTCTCATATAAAAGAATAAAATAACACATCCATATAGATATAGTAAACTTTTAAGTGCGTAAATGGAAATTGATCTATCTGTGTGCTTTAACTCATAATTTTTAGTGTGTAGAAATTTGTTCCATCTCTAGTAACTAGTGTTCTATACTTGTGTATGACATACAATTACAGAAATGTTTTTTTCATAGAAATGCATATATTTGAATCTATCAATTATAAATGGAATAAAGTATTGGCATATCAAATTCTGCCAGGATAGTTTAGAGATAGACGTTCAGAATAGCGCATTGTGCTTTATATAGAATGTAATAACGTACTTGCATATTAAATCTTAATGTCATCTTTCTGCTGCATAGCATTTGAAATTATCTATACTTGAAATATTCAAGGCTCCAGACTTTGATATCTTGTCTGTATATTTGATTAATTATATTATAAAACTACTCATGAACTTCAAATAATTTGTTTCTGAATTTTACTCGTCATGAAATTCGCCACCCATTAAAATTTGCCCCTTCAAGTATGTATTGAGTTTATTGAGAATTTTACCACAAAGAATGAGATGAAATGGTTCATGCATTCATTGACCATTACTGTCTCCCTACATATACGCTGTCGGCATTTCAAGTACCAATGCCATCAATTCAAGTGACCTAAATTTGATATTTTTGAAATAATGCGCAAAATAATGCTCTATATGTGAAACAGCAGAACATAAACTATTAAAATAAATCTTAGCATACTATCAAAAATATAAATTAGTGTCAGTATGACTTTTACTTATGAATTTTGTCATACAAGTGAGGTTGTAATCGGTATCGTCCATTTTCAATGATGAGATCACCAGTACTTACTAGTGCATGTACCCAGCTTTAAAATTTTAATTTATTTCTTTCAATGCGCAGCTTACGTAATAAGCAAACTCAATTTGTATTATTGTTTTCGTACAAATTTGATATTTATTATACTGTAGGAAAGAAGTGTGTTAGGCACATCCGATTTTATTTTTAAGCAAATAACACGGGACGCTAATATACGCTTTCACGAAATAATGCTCGTTTCTGATCTAAAATAGAAAAAATCCCAAATAGTCATATAATGTCATTATTATCAAATAAATGAATATTTTTTAATAGAAATGAGTAAATGTCGTGGTTAAGAAATTGTTACACTCATGATACTAAAAATTTTACTTTTTCATGGGAACTGTGATATCTCCCCAAAAAGTTAAGATATGTCCTTGATATTTGATATATTTATTTTAAGCACTGTCAAACAATTACGCTGTTCTTTTCAACAATATAAAGATTTAAGACTATAAATTTATGAAGTAATCTTTATATGGAGACAACGAGTGTGTACACTACATTTTTGGCAGAACTATTAAGAATTTTCATTTTCCCTTGTATGCTTATACTTGTATGCTCGCACAGTCATACAAATTTTCGGAAAAAACGAAAGTGTCATTTCAGAAACAGAAATGAAAATCATCTCCCGCCCCCTCTGAAATTCAATGCTGAATTCATATCCATCATCATCTGAGCTCTATATTAAATCCTGAGAAACACAAGTTTCAAAGAAATATTTTGAATCGAATGTGAATAACGGAACTCAATCATATAAGCTCTATCTTTATCCAGTCTTGGGGAAACAGATGTTTCAAGAATCGTCTTTGAACTGAAAGTGGAAAAAGAACCGGAATTGGAATCTTTGAAGAACCCCTATTCTCATCCGAAATTTATTACTGAATTCATATTAGTCACCATCTATATCTATAGCAGATCTCTAGCTATATCTATAGCAGATTCCGAGAAATAGATGTTTCAAGGAAAATGTGAAGTTTTTAATCAGATAGTGACATCTCTATAACCAGAAGTGGAAATTCTTAGTGAGTTCCTTATCCTCCACTCCTTCCTCTGGCATTTAATGCTGAATTTATATCAGTCATCATCTAAACTCTATAGCCATGCCTAGTTTCGAAGTAATTTTTTAAACAGGAAATGGAAAAGAAATCTGAAGTGAAACATTTCTTAGTAAACTACCCTACGTCCTCCAGATTTGATGCTGAATAAATATCCATTATTATCAAGACTCTATCTATAGCCAATCTTGAAAAATAGATGTTTTAAATGGAATATTTTAGATGGATAAAGGGAAATTTTTAAACCAAACATGGAAAAAGAACTGAAAGAGGAAAGTTTTAACGAACTCCCATTCTCGTTCGAAATTTAAATTTTTAATCCAAAGCAGTCATCATCTGAGCTCTTTATACAGCAAATTCTGAGAAATAGGTATTTCAAGGAAATATTGCTTTCAAAAATAGTATGGCACAATTTTGTCACTAAAAAGTCTCATTTGTGTTTTTTCCACAATATCGAAATTTATTAATCTGTAGAGAGACACATCCTGCCCCCCCCCCCTCCCCTATTAATCTATTCAAAATGTATTCAGCGTTCCTACTCGTAATCGAATTGATTCATAACGGAATTATTTTCATATCATCATCAACCTTTATGACTTCCATTTCCTTAACTATCTATGCCTTAAAGATGTCATTATAGGAAAGTCGCCAGGTGTATAATATGGCTTTTCTTTTCTTTTTCAAATAAAATTTCTTAATCCTTCTCTTTTTCACATTACTTGTTATTTTTTATAGTTAAAAATCCTCATGTTACACTCACAATTTAAAGCTTGGTACCTTTATAATTTATGATGATGTCATTAAATTTTTTCTAAATTAACAGAATTATACATTTTAAATCTAAGTCTATATCCGAAGTATGCGTATTTTTAATAATCCACGTCTCTCGCAAATGCGTATCAATAATATTTCACAAAATCTGATGTGTGCTACACATGACTCTTACAATAAATCAACAAATGTTGTTATTTTGGAGAAACAGTAACACAAATCACTTTTATTACTAGGCCTGTGAGGTCACATTAACCAGTATGTTATCATTTCCCTCAATTGCATTCAGAGTATGATTTTTCTGTTTACTAATGGCCTATTACGACTATGAAGTTGACGCACCAATCCGGAGCCTAGCGTAATTCTATATTGAGATCATTCTCTACCCAACATTTAGGATAACTTTACATTTTCAGCCATCTCCCCTCCCCCCCCCCCTGCTTCCCGCATCTTCGCAGCATTTCTTTTCTTCTATTTCACTCATTTTCGATTGGGGATAGAAGTATGGATATACTAAATAAGGAACCCCCATCAAAATTAACATACCTTGAGCCAGTATTGGAATAAGATCAATATTTATATCAAATCGAGTAGCAGTACAATTCCCAAGAGATTGTATGGAGTTGAAAGTGGTCGTTAAATGTTTAAAGGAAATTATCTAGACCTGAGTTGTATACGACGGTAATTCGCGGATCTGTAATGAGTACGTGTGCTTTGGCGTCTTTCGAATCCAATTGAGAAGTATTCGGAGTTTATTATAGATTTCGCGGGGGTATTCTACTTATGCGTAAAGAGTAATTTATGCGTGTTTCTGGTGAGTATTCCGTGGTATAAAATATACCCTTTTAGTTGATTATGTCAAAAGAGACGTTGTAAATTTAAGTTTATAAATCTGTTACGTTGCACTTTAAACCTGTCTGTGTGTACATCCTTGGTCTTTAGGACTATTTGTGTTCCAAATCATTTGAAACACAGAATTGATAAAATTACATAATTGTTCTGTTAATTAAAAAAAAGTATAAGTAAAAAACTTGAATTCCTCATCACTTTAAAAAAATTTTTAATTTGCAGTTCAAGCGAAATACAAATATATAAGTGAGTGAATCAGACTGAATTTCAGTATTATCCATGGCACGTCCATTTTTCATATTTTATTCTACAATTGATATTTAATAACCACAAAAAGTTCGAATTATGACCACCTGATTAGTACTGCCACATCTGTGGCCCATGAAATGTAGTATATGGGAAACTGTCAATAAGAGGTAATCTGACGTGGTCCTGATGCTGATTATGTAACTTTGAATATGTCGGGCCAATTCTCCATTCAGCTGAAGCATCCAGTAGCCGTACCGTAACAACGCACTTTATCGTAGCTATGAGAATTATTCATAAAAGATTTTTTGTCTTGGAGGAGGGGAGGGGGGTACTCTCTATAAATTCCTATAATTACTGTCCTCAAATAATTCACAATTGCAGTGTTTTTAATAATGCTCGCACCACTGTTTCGTCACCACGCCCACAATTATGTCCCATTTAAAGTCCTTCAGATCACGTCTTTTATCCATTATTTCTTAAGAAAATTTCTCCGTTCGTCTTTGCAGCTTTATTCGTTTTCGTAGCGTTCGTCTTTGCAGCTTCATTCGTCATAGTAGCGTTTGTCTTTGCAGCTACCGATTCAGCGATTTCTCATCAGTAATATCTGCAAGATAGCTACTTTGCATAAAATAGATTAGTGGTAAAAATAATTGGGCCACTCAGCTATATCAAAAATTTTAATTATAATTTGCAGCGCATTTTTATTCAATAAAATAACAAAGATGTGAAAATATATTTTATTTAACATCAAAGTGCAGACGCAAATCACTGAATACAAAAATTTCTCATCGTGAGAATTGGTTACAATGTAGCAGTTACTTCAAGTTAAAATTAGAAGAACTGCTACAATATTTACCCTGTAAGCAGCATGTAAAGATTGCATATTAAACATTTCTATAATAGAATTAAAGTATAATTCAAACCAGTTTAGTTACACCCTGTATATGTTCTTTCTATTTGCTTCCGATAGTTATGGCTTAAATTTGATGAAAGTTTAAATTTGGAATGGATTGGGCATCAGGAGATATATAATGATTAGAAAAGTAGACGTTTCTGTTTAGAATTCAGGATATGTTAAGGTGTTGAATTCAATCTGATTATGCTCCATAGCAAACTAAATGCACATGTGCTTGTAGAAGTGAATAAGATTTACTGACGTTCTTAATTTAACTTTAAAGAATGGTGAATGCACAATGAAAAGTGTATGCCCTTTTATATTCGTATAGCACGCATTTATATTTAAATTGCTTAAAACTTAAGTAAGAAGAAATGTACAACATTTTTTAAATGAATCAAAACGTCTAAAAGTACTCGATAAAGCATAAAAAATGTAAATTGGGCAGAAGATTGTTTAGTTATTCATTAAATCCTACAACTGATTTGATTCCTCGTAGCAATATTTCTAGACATTTAAATGGGGTATTTCAAAATTTTCAATTTTTTATTTTAAACCGAAACAGCAGAACGTAATTTGCAAGGGAAATTTATTTCTCGGTGTGTACATTTAAATATTATATGCATATTAAATTTGATATGTTTTTAGTGCTGTTCGATGCAAGTTTTGACATTTTTATATTTAAATAAAGCAATACGAAAACTCATTCATTCAAAGTCATTTCTTTTATTTAAATGTATCTTTGGAGACCATGCGTTTCTCAGATAATGTATTTATAATTGTAGATTATCATTATTTTAGCCTTTGCCACTCTTTTGGCTTTTCCAGCATTAAAATAAACAGTCTCTGAGAAAAATTAATACATATTGTTACGACGTATCCTATCAAATCATGGATGTAATCCCAGGATGCTAAAATGAGTTCGAATTTCTGGAAAAGACCCAATTATTTAAAAGACCCAATAAGTGTAAACAGGAACAATACATATCGAGTTACACGATACTATCTAACAGGATCGCAATCAGGTGCTCCCTTTCAAATCATACAGTCTCTTATTAGATATATGTAAATACCAACTCCATACCTCGAAACATCTGCATAATTCATAAGGCGGAAGAAGTTGATTTGATTGATTGCCAAACAAAAGATTGTATTAGATGTCAACATTTTGGTTCTACGTTCGAACCTCGTTAGATGCATAGTGTTGTTGTTGAGACCCAGACCGTCCGACCTACCAGAAAGGTGTAAGGTAACTGCATGGACGGTCGGGAAGTGCCACCCAATTTAGACCGGAACCCAGTGGGGGAGGCATCCACAGGGACCGTACCCTCCTTCCCCTACCACCAACCTCTCGGAAGGACTTACGGACCCACATGTTTAACGTGATCGTACTCCGCATGAACACGGCGGCATTTGTGGTAGCGTGCAAATCTAGCGCGCAAACCACGGGGATACCGCACCCGAGATGGCCAACAGCACGCGGTGTTCCGAGGTGGTCACCCACCAAGTACTAACCGCGCCCGATGCTGCTTGACTTCGGTGATCTAACGAGAACCGGTGTTTTCAGCACGGTACGGCCGTTGGCCTTAGATGCATAGTGTTGTTGTTGTTGTTGAGACCCAGACCGTCCGACCTACCAGAAAGGTGTAAGGTAACTGTATGGACGGCCGGGAAGTGCCACCCAATTTTGACCGGAACCCAGTGGGGGAGGCATCCACAGGGACCGTACCCTCCTTCCCCTACCACCAACCACTCGGAAGGACTTACGGACCCACATGTTTAACGTGATCGTACTCCGCATGAACACGGCGGCATTTGTGGCAGCGTGCAAATCTAGCGCGCAAACCACGGGGATACCGCACCCGAGATGGCCAACAGCACGCGGCGTTCCGAGGTGGTCACCCACCAAGTACTAACCGCGCCCGATGCTGCTTGACTTCGGTGATCTAACGAGAACCGGTGTTTTCAGCACGGTACGGCCGTTGGCCCATTAGATGCATAGTGTGAAAAGTATTTCAACAAGAAAGATCAATCATGCATAAGCATTGATTATGAAACACTTTCCAACTGAAATGTAATTTCATTTAAAAATTTCTAAAATGTGATTCATTCAGTGGTAATATCTTTTACATTATCACAGTACTACAGTAATTTATTATACTTAAATATTTAAAACTGTATCGAAATATAAATCATCTGATTCTTTATGCAAAATCAATGAATATTTCATTCATATAACTTGTATTCCAGACTCCAGAGCTAAATAATTTTGTGTGAAAAAAATTCAACAATTCTTATGTAATTCATCTTACAATCGCTTGAGATATTTGCATTCTGCATATGTTAAAATTAGGCTTCCTTGAAGAAATAATAAAAGTTTAGGGATCATTTAAAATCACAACTATTGTAATTGCATAGGCACGGAATTTAGATACACAGATAATACACAGATAATATATATGTGTATGTGTATGTACTCAAAGTATTGGAATCGTGCCGAAGATCGGAACTCGAATTTTCAAAGGATCTACTCGTTTTGGGACTTCTAGAACACGAAAAAACTACTTTTAGGAAGACGTCTGTGTGTGTAAGGGTGTATCTGTGTATGTTTCTGTGTGTCTGTGTGGATATTACATCCACTCTAATTGAAAAACTAATGAACCGAATTTCATACAATTTGGTAGGTATGTTTTTTGTGGGAAATCCTGATGTTCATTAGATTATAGTACGATTCGTAATAAAAGAATCTGCCTTCTTTGCGAAATGGCCGCAGAAATTGCCTTTATCCACTCTAGCTAAAAACTAATGAACCAAATTTAACAAAATTTGGAGTATAATATTTCAATAACCTACAAGTGATTTATATACCAAATTTAACAAAATTTTGTATATAAATCATTTGTAGGTTATTCTACTACGATTCGGGAAAAAGGAACGGGCTATTTTTGCGAAATGGCCAGCAAAAATCGTTATATATAAAAATAAAAGACTACGTGTGCTCAATTATATCAATTAAATTCCTATTTTATATGTGATTTTTGACAACAAAAAGAATAAGACTAACCCCATTACTCTAGGACTAGCCGTTCTTGAGATATTCTAGTTTTTTCGCGTTTTCGCTACGCCACCTTTGACAATAAGTCCAGCTATCAAATGAGAACCAAATTTAAGTTTAACGTGTAAATTCAATGTCATTTAAAATACTTATGTTGTGCAGATAAACTCAAATTATCATTGAATAAATAAAGAGAACGAATATGAGTCTGCAGAGAAAGACATGTGCTGTCCACATCAGAATTTTTAACAATATTACACCAATGATTTATAGAAGTAAACGGGGATTATTTTCAGGCCATTTCTAAAAAAATTGTATGATCTATATTTAAAGATCCATCAAATTTTTGTCGAATAAAATGTTCAACAAATTTAAGCTGTGTACCAAATTTTAACTCTCTAGGACGTAGGAAAGTGCATTTAAAATGCCATCAATTAAATTTATCATGAAGAGTTATATAAAATTTAAAAAAAATGAAAAATTGTTATCTACCAAATTTATTTTAAAATAAGAAGCCACGCCCATATGCAAAACATTTAAACAAATGGAGCGATATTTATTATATAATATCTCTCTCTTTTCTTTCTGGAAGATATCCCAAAGTCAGAATTTAATTGAATTTGTTTTTTTCCCTATATTAAATAATTTTTTTAATTAAAAAACTACTTAACATATTTTACTGAATTTATTTTTATATATTCTATGGGATAATGTGAATATTTCCTAAAAATTTCGAAGCAATTCGTGAATTTTAAATTTACTTAAAAAATGTTTGAAAAATTAGGTCCCATAGGGTTCAATGTATTTCATTTTTTCAACCCGGGTTCAATAAAAAACTAATTGGGTGATATTATTTATTTATATTCCCATAGGTCCTACAGACCGTCTGAACAACATACTAAAATTTCATTTTGATAAACTCATTTTTACGGCAGTTATCGTGCTAACGGACAGACAGACAGACAGACAGACAGACAGAATGAACAAAGTCATAAACACTTTTCAACTTTGTTGTAAAGTGTTAAAAAAATTATAAATTAAAAAGTAGTTTCTAGGATGGTCACCAGAGGTCTCAACTAGTAAACTTGAAAAGTATAAATGATTTAAAATCAATGAAAAATAATTCCATTTTTAGCACCGTCTGTCACCAAATATTTGAGGAGGAAATGGACCGACCGCTGCCCAATTGAGACTCCTGGATAGAACACCCTTTTTTCTACTGCTAATATCAGGCGATCATTGACCACAATTAGTTATGGATGATGGGCAATGGTCCGTTTTACCTTCCTGTCAGAAATGCGAGGTAATTAAAAACAGCGACGTGGGGGGCGGGATAGCCCAGTTGTTGAGGCTCGGGGATTGTACTCGGAGAGCTCGAGTTCGATTCCCGACTCTGCCCAAACTATCCCAGTGTTTACGCAAAATACGGTCACTTTAAATCTGATGGTCCGAAAGTCCTTCCGAGAGGTTAGTGGTAGGGGAAGTAAGGAATCTCTCCTACTAGGTTCCGGTCAAAATTGTATGTCACTATCCCAACCATCTAAACAGATACCTTACACCTTTGGGTAGGTTAGACGGCCTGGGTCTAAAGAAACAGCGATGTAGCAGGCATAGGTGCAATTTCCTGTGGAACGCTTTCGTGAACTCATGGATTCAATGTTGGCGAACTAGTGTATTTGTACAGGGTCTAACCTCAAAGTAATTGAAAATTTCTCAAAATCCCTAATTTACTGTGGAACGCTTTCTTAAACCAGTGAATTCAATGCAAGTGGACTAGTGTATTCAATGCTAGTGGACTAGGGTACTCAAACAGGGACTAACCTTGAAGTCATTGAAGATTCTCACTGCAAAGTCCTTACAGATACCTCAAAATCCCCAATTCCACGTGGAACGCTTTTGTGAACTAGTGGATTCAATGCTAGTGCTCTAGTGTATTCAAACAGAAAGTTGATATCTCATATCTATCCACTCAGTAATATAAAGTCGAGTTATAACCTTAAATGGACCCTTCGTTGCTTTGAAAACCAATAAAGTGAGGCATAAATTTTCTAAAATTTAACTGAGATAGCTGAGTTGTCCGTCCTTGAAGAAACTAAATATCTGAAATTGAACTTATGAGACCACAGTTTGAGGATTTATTCGTATTCGTTTCAATCTGATGAAATTATGTGAACAAAAACCAATGAGGAAATCTCAGTGAAAAAATTTGTATGAACAATGCAATTTGTATGGACAGCAAAGCCAAGGTCTGTTTTCACTACTACCCTGCCTTCCCTTGAATGGCAAAGTGTGTTTCGGCCGATGTCAAAATCGAACGAATTGGTTCTGTTCAAACGACTTTGCCCAATGCCAAAGACGTTTAAATAGAATTAAAATTTCGATAGGAGTGTAATGTGACAATACACTCATGTCCAAAAGTTAAGCAATAAATGCAAAAATTAGCATATTCTGCTAAAAAAAAACTGGATCCTAGAAAACAGTTTGCGAACCAACATATGTTAACAAGGAAATGTACGAGGTTTAAAAATAGCCTGTTTTGTGCAGAGTCTGTATATCCGCATTACGGATTCCAGAAGGAAAATTATAATAGCCAAATTTTGAAAAATGTGTGGATGGCATTATTTGAGTGACTCCAAGTTATGAAAGATAATAGGGCGTCTCAAAGGGAGCCATCGACAGTTAAAAATAGCCCGAGCCCCAAATATCATTTACCACTTGTGGAACGGGTATCAAAGTGGACGTCCTAAGATTACAACCGTTCAGAATGCCCGTTTCCTGTGTTTGCAAGCACGACTCCATAGATTAATCACTGCACATCAACTTGCTTCATACCCTGCAGAGTCGGTAGGAAAAGCGATATCTCGGCAAACTGTTTACAGAGAGTTGCGTGCAGATTAGCTGTATGCAAAACGATCAGTGGTTCAAATAAATACTATTCTTTTTATCCTCTTTTTAACACTTTACAATATAGTTGAAAAGTGTTTATGACTTTGCTTATTCTGTCTGTCTGTCTGCCCTTTCGTAAGATAACTGCCGTAAAAATGACTTTATCATGTCGTTCAGACGGTCTGTGGGACTTATGGGAATATAAATGAATAATATCATCCAATTAGTTTTGGGTTGAACCCGGGTTGAAGACATTAAATACATTGAACCCTATATACCTAATTTTTCAAACATTTTTTAAGCAAATTTAAATTTCACAAATTGCTTCGGAAGTTATAGGAAATATTCAAATTATCCCATAAAAAATATAAAAAATTTCAGCAAAATATATTCGGTACTTTTTAAAATAAAAATTTAAATAATAATTACACCCATATCATATGAAGAGACGGTCTGTGTGACTTTCAGATGGTCTAACTAATATAATAATTACACCCATATCATATGTGTTTCCCGGCCGCCCATTTTTGCTGCTCTATATCTTCGGATGAATAGGACGGCCTGGGTTTTCGACCCATATCATATGAAGAGATCACGTAACCTACTTCAATATAAAATATGGCATCCATCTTGTGTCAAAATCGTGATTTTTAAAGTTATTTTCACTTTATATTTAGTGTTGTATCCGTCCTAAAACCGCTTTGTTTTTAGTTAATTTCTGTGCATCTATATTCTGAAATAGCGCAATTACAATATATTTAAGTTTAAATGATCAATGCCATCCATCTTGTGTCAAAATTGTGATTTTTAAAGTTCTTTTTAATTTATATTTAGTGTTGTATCCGTCCTAAAGCCGCTTTATTTTTGCTTAATTTCTGTGCATCTGTATTCTAAAACAACGCAATTAGAATATATCTGAGTTTAAAGGATCATCCAACTTTGATTATTTCTACAACGAAGCTTAATTTTCACTTATGGAGAATGTAAACACGTGAAGCTGTAAAATGAGTTGTATAAGAATTGCTGATTTTCTTTAATGCAAAATTATTTAGCTCTGGAGTCTGCAATATAGCTAATATGAATGAAACATTCATTGATTTTACATAGAGACGCAGACGATTTTATAGCAGACTTCTTTGATGAAGTTTTAAGCATAGAGTTAATTTCCTTTTACCTCCATGGTTTTATGTTTTACGTAAAATAAATTATTGTAGTATTGTGATGAATGAAGAGAATAGAAAAAAGTACATGAATGAAACATTTACTGTTTTTTCATAGAGAGCCATGCGATTTATATTTCAATGACGTCATTTGAATAAAGTTCATTTCTTTTGATGAAGTTCTAAGTTTTCAAATATAATAAATTATGGTAGCATTGTGATAATTTTAAAAATATTACCTCTGAATGTATCGCATTTTAGAGATGTTTAAATAAAATTGCATTGCAGTTGAAAAGTGCTTCATAATCAATGCTTTATGCATGATTGATCTTTCTTGTTTCACTTTGTAGCTTAACTTTGGGACATGGGTGTAATTAAGAAATGCAATTGCAAGAGAAAATATATTCCTCTAAAGTCGATTTAATAAGTTCTGCATGCTGTTTCAACATAAATGATAACATATTACGCATTTCACAATATTGGACACTCAAAAGAAAATAGTGGGAATCAGCAATAGCTTCCGTCCGAAAACCGAGACATACCGCATTAGTTTCCGTTTCTTGCAGATTATTTACTGCGGATTATTATAACTTTCAAATTAATAGCTTTTAACTTCAATGTTAAAAAAATATTGTCTCCAGTAATTTAAACATTTGATAAATAATACAAAATTAAAAGCCTCATTATATTTAAGTCATTTAAACAATGTCGTTTGAATTTTCCTTCCAATTCACATGTATCCCTTTTAAATTAACTTTTAAACAAAACTGTATTCCTGACCATAAAATATATCTTTACGTTTTAATCCTTATGTTTTTTTAGAGCACTTGAGTTTTTATTTACTCTCATGAGGTACAAGGCTTATATGAAAAACCTTTATATTATTTCTGGGACCTTGTTTATTCTCTAACATATAATCCTGCATAATCGTTATCTAGAGCAAGATACCAAAAGATTGAGTTTCTGTTTTATGCAAACGGGACAGAAAGAAAATAATTAACGTCCCATTTAGACTTCCTTTTTTATGAGAATCTCAGTAAGGATTATACTGAGAGGAAAATTAAAACAAAGACAGAAGAAAGAAAACCGATTGTAATATGAATACGATAAGATATTACATAATTTTCTAACAGCAAAGTTTTAAAAATAGTTTAGTAAAGAATTATATTTTATTAAATAATTAATGGTTATGCAACATAAAACACAACTGCTGCTTGTGGAAATTGAAATTCATTGTATTTTCTTAACAGAAAATATATGGAATTTAGGTAACTGCTTGACTTGTTTATTATTACTGCTTTGTTAAGTTGCAGGTTTGTGGCTATAGATACTTTCGATTTTATACCGCGTCATATCAAAGTAAAAATTAAAAATTGTCGTTAAGTGTCTTAAATAAAACTTTTTCAGACAATGAGATTATCTGGCTGTGTTTCAGACAATGAGTCTAAGGAATGTTTGATACCAGTTTTTAGCATGAACCATTTTTTTTTAATAATGACCACTTATAACTCGAAAAAGTTTCAGTCGATTAACAAAATATTTTTACTATTTTATGCGTAATTGAGAGTAGATTTTTGGCTAAAGATATTTCCGATTTCGTACCACGTTAACCTTTTGCTTACGGGTGGGACAGCGTCCATCCAAAACGAAGAACTCTTAAAAAGATATTGAGAATGAATGCAAGGAATATTTCGTACAAGCTTTATTTTCCCATACATACTCCCAGATTAACTGTAATTAAATTCTCTATTTTTGTCTGTCTGTATTACCGCTTATATAACTCTGAAACGGATCAACCGATTTATATACATTTTTCACTGATTCGTTTAGCTTAAATGGTAAAAGGCTTATGGCTAAAAGTAATTCAGATTTTGTACCGCATTAATTACTTTCCTTATATATAGTATAGTATAATGCATATAAGGAATGTAGAAAGTATTGTGACGGGATCGAAAATTCGAATTCTTGTTTTCGACGGGAGAGCACGTTTCAAGCATCCCTGATCACGAATCGAACATTTTTGAGGTGATGTGTGTGTGTGTGTGTGTGTGTGGAGACAATATCTTACGAACGAATGAAGCGATTCTAATAAAATTTGGTACAAAAATGACGACTATTGTTGGAAGCCCATTGTTTTTAAGCATAATCGAATATTCAGAACCCCCCTAAATTCTCAAGTGAAATTTTGAAAATATCATCAAAAATTAAAATCTTTAATAAAGTTACACAAATAGACATTTTTTATGTAATTTTTCCTTAGAAAATGATTGACATGAACTTTAGAACGCTAGCATGAACCTTTCTTGAGATATTGCACATTTTTCAAATAAATTTATCAAAAAATCCCATACATTAAAAAAAATATTAACTGTTGAGAAACATGTTCACTTTTCATATGTAATATCATGCGATAAATTGAGTGACATAATTCTTATAAATCTAGCTCGTTCCACTCATGAGAAAAGATACTTTGAGTAATACTTTTGTATTTGAACGCCAATAGTCATTTATCTGCTATAAGAATAACTTATTTCTCCGGCCATAACGCTTGGCGAGATTTTGGCGACAAATTTGGCGGAATGTCGCCAACTTAGCGACTTTTTTAAATGATCCCAAATTAACGAAAATCTCGCCAAATGGATAAAAAGGATGCTAAATCAATGAAAACGACGACTCATTGCAAAATTTCAATGTCTTGGAAAGAATATAAGTATCTACTATAAGAATAACTTATTTTTCTTACTGTAAAAGTAGTAGTAAATTCATTGCATTATATAAGGAAAGTCATGTGCTACCCACATCAGATTTTCTTATTTCAGTACTATTTTGAGCAACGACAAATATGCATACTAGTGTTTAATTGCTGACTATTGTTCGAATACAAAGAGATTGACTTAGTATATTCGCACAAAAAAAGAAATTCTAGGTCTTTCCAAAATAGTTGCTGCTATTAATTTTATATGCGGAGAATTCTAGTGTAAAGGATTCTCTGTATACATAATTTATGTAATAAAATTCTTTTATTATATTAAAATATTTTATATCGTAAATTTGATTAATTCGCAGAAATGATATTTCTAAGCAAAATTTGAATGAAATATTGACCAGAAATAATAAATTGCGTTAAAAGCAAAGACTTCTTTTAATAAGAAAAATTTTAAATCCTTGAAAAATTTTGTTTTATACTTTCTTAATATTTTTATATCCCATTTCATAATACTGCTTAAATCCAATAAGAATAGACAGTAATTTAACGTACAGCTGAGAAAGTTAAGCATGACATGACACGATTCTGTTTAAACCCAATATGTATATCGTTACTTAAACAATAATTTAAGTTACAGCTGGAAAAATATGAATGAAATGCAGAAATGTTTTCCTAAAATAATGTATCATGCAATTTTTTTTGTGTTAGATTTATATGTACTAATCCATTTACCACTCCAATATATGCTTTTTATAGAGACTGATATTTTGTTGTAAAAGTGTGCTTCGTTCGAAATAATCCAGAACTAGACGTATTTTTATGTGTTACTGAGGCAGCATTTTAGCAACATTTTATATTGCTTTATTTTATCTAGCACCTTGCCCTAGATATCAGAAAATATTTTACTGTACTTTCGCTTATATATTTATATCTATAAGACAATGGATAATATTAAGACAAATATGTAAAAATTATATAAGAATATATATTGCATTGCATTACAAAGGTGCTAAAGTAGCATTTTATTGACAACGATCGATATTTAGATCGTTGTCCCTCGATTATATTTTCTCTTTTTCAACGATTAAAATGATAATATATGTTTCGGAAACTGTCTCTATTAATCATAGCTTATACACAGTTCACGTTGTATTCGTCGTGCGTGATGTGTATACCAAGCTGCACTTTCCGCTTTGATATTCAGAATAAACGAGATAAAAGAACTACTTTAATATTTTCCCGTATCATTCACTTTGCACACTGCATGAGTAACGTTGAACGTGATTTGGTTCTGATATCAAAACATGGTGCAGCAAGCAAAATGTTCAGCCATTGACCTAAAAATGTGTCAAGGATTTACAGCTGAATATAGTGTGTATTACAACTAGTCTCAGCTGAAGACTTTATGTTTTATGGCGTTCTTTAGGGAGATACTATAATTATTGAAGCAAAATTATAAACTCAAATATAAACAATTCTCCAACAATTCGTGAATCTGTGGTAAATCCATGCTTCTTGCAAATGATAGACAATATTATTGAAATCAGCGACTCTCCAAAAAGGATTCAAAACACGTGACAACTATCTTTAATACTGTAGAGTTTCAGTAGAGTTGTGGTTCCTAACCCGAGGTATCATTTTGAATGTTCTGTAAACCTTCCAGTCTGTGCTTATTAGTTAATCTGTTAATCATCAAGGATTAAAGGGCGGTATCATCAGAGTATCTATCCCCATCAATTCTTCTACTCTTCTTTTTGTCTTTTTAGAAACTGGAAAATTTTATTAATTACGTATAGGTTTTATTTATTTTTTCAAACTAAAAAAATGCATACAACCAGTGCCCTATCTACAACGAAACGACCTTTTCATAACTACCTTCTCAAAGAGCCTCATTTATCAATCAATAAACAGGGTTCTTTTTTAATAAATTATAAAATTCGCGTGGTCAAGTAGATCAGCGTCCAACTAAATAAAAGTATTTACTGGTTCCTATAGAGTGTTTATTTTTTTACGATCGTTAAGCAGTATTCTAGTATTCTACATGTTCAATTTTTATTTTATCATGTGTTTAGTGTAAAGTTTTGCATGTAGCATACTAACAAGGAAGGTCTCCTGACCGACCCCCACCGATTTTGCTGAAAAAATTACTGTGAATAGTATTGGTCTGTCACAACACATTGTGTAAGTACCAGCGGCACTATAGCAATAGAATCGACACAATAAAATATTGAAAAAGTTCATCGCCAAAGTTCATCCATAGTTTTCATCGCCAAATGTAACCCTACTGTAGAAGTCAGCGCCAACGTTGGCGTACAGTATACGTCACATTCCCCGAGTATAAGTACGGAAATAGTGCATCGACTCGTTTGCTTTGCTCTTCAATTCGCTTGCTGTTCGGTAGTACTGCACATTTCGTATTTCCAGTGACAATTTTTATAGCTTATTCCTCTTTACTGTTTGTTTGAATGCAAGCTTGTTGCATGATCTTTTTTACACTATCAAAGGCTGGTAGAACAGTGTGTTTAAACTATTTGAATATTCTTTACATTTGCAATTTCGCATTGTTGTGTATTTTTTTTTCGTAATTTTGAACTCCGTTAATTCAAAATGACTAGCATCAACGTATGTAACGTAATATGGATGCTTCGTCAGGAATATACTTAAAATGATTTTCAAATAACTCCTTTCACCCAAGAAGAAAGAGATCTAAAAAACAGAATCAATGAAGTCATACATGAATATGTTACTTCGATGCAAAGTGCGGGAATTGAGGAAGAATCCTCTGATTACGAGCTTGACGACGAAAGCGATACAGAATATATTAGTGATGATGCTAATTTGGGTTCTGATGAAGGTGACGTACAGATACCGAAGATAAGTTTTGAATATAAAGAAGCTACAGTGCAATATTGGAGAAATACAAGTAAACGATCTTGTCGCCCTCTACGATCTATACAACATCGCTTTAAATTAGTAAAAAAACCTACGGCAGTTAAAAAATTGGGAAAAACAAATTAGAAATTTGGGTGATCACGGACACAAATTAAAAGCCATTCAAGTTTTTGTATACGAACAATTCCAGGAAACAAGACAAAATACATCGTTGTACATGATTGTGATTTAAAGCATTGGGCTTGTTCTAAAGCCATTGATTTAGGAATGAAATTCTCGGCATCGCGAAAATAGCTAACCACATTTAAGAAAAAGTACCGTATTGCAGCAGGAAAATAACAAGAACCATGTCGCCTCGGGAAACAATCGAACAGAAGAATATAAAAAACTGCACAAGCTTTCATAAACGATGTTACTACTTTTGTCAAACATTCACATTTTAGCTATGATCAGGTTTTCAACGCCTATCAATCGAATTTCAATAAGGAAATATATTCTGGACGAACACTCGCGTTTTCAGAAGAAAAACAAATTAAAAATGTTGGCCAATATATACATTCCACAACCCATTCATACACAATAATGCCCATAATTAGTAAAAGTGGCAATCTGTTATTTCCACTACTCATTGTATACCCTGAACCAACGGGAAAGTTTGGTATCAATGTGGAAAGGAACATGTTTCAAGCAAGCATTATTTATACAATTGCAACCAAATCAGGTAAAATGGGATCGTGAGAGTTGCGTACGTGGTTGACGGAAATTTTTTTCAAAATCACTCCACAGGAAACAGTACTTTTAGTAGATTCTTGGTCTGCATTTAGAAACCAAGATTTAATTAATACGTAATTGTATTCCATCTGATAAAGATATGCTTTTACTTAACATTCCTTCTAAAACTACAGCTCTCATTCAATTCCTAGATAAGTACGGGTTTCGATTATGGAAGAACTTCGTGAGAAAATTTTCAGATGTGGTTATGATTAAGCAAATCAACATTCATTTATACAAAAGAGACAGTATTTTTAAATTACAAGCGATTACGCACAATCAATTTTTTTTCTCCACGTTTTATTGATATGTGGAAATATTCTTGGTATTCCTGTGGATACACAGATTTACACCCAGGAGATTTTCAAACTCCGGTTGATTTTGTTTTTCATACATCAGATTCTTTTCATTACTCTTTGGCCAATTTTTCTTTCCAAAGGTTGCAAAATGTAGTTGGTGTTGCACCTGTAGTTGGTGTGTAGTTGGTGTTGTAGTTGATGTGTGCACATATTTCTGTTTCGAACATTTCTTTACTATTCCTCACCTCTGCAATACATTTATTCCATAAAATAATAAGCCTGTTAACGTTACATTAATTTAGGTCGTAGTGGCACCAAATTGGATTTATCCTACAGATTAATTTATGACAAGTTTATAAAAAGTGAGACTTCAAAAGCTGATGCGTTGTATTAGTAGGTACTGTCTTGTTAGTGTTCACTGTTTAGTATTACTATTGATTTTGTTAAAAACTGCACAAGGGCTTTCCTCCTGCTGGGAGAAGTGCCCAAGAGGGGATAAAGCGGGACTTTCTAAAGATATTGCTTCGCATTAACGTTATATGTGGAGAACACCACTCAAAACTCTGTGCTGTCTGATCAATCGAACGCGAGAACTCAAAATCTTCTAGTGGTGTCTTACTTACAAAAGCGACGCTCGTATGCCCAGAATGTAGGCATTAACCGAATTTTTATAGTATTACATCTTCAGAGGTTTTCAGTTTTCACGATTGTCAAAACAGTAATCATAATTAATAGTCACCAAATCGGGATAACGTATAGATTCTGGTAACCCAGAACCAATTTTCAATAATTTATTGTGTCGTTTCTCTTGCTATAGGGCCGCTGGTACTTGCATAATGCGTTGTGACAGACCAATACTATTCACAGTAATTTTTTCATTAAAATCGGTGGGGGTTGGTCAGGAGACCTTCCTTGTAAGTATTAAAACTATCATCATGTCATATTGATGACATTTAAGCTGCCTGTTTACAGGTTGAAACAAAATCACAGTCGAACAAAATATGTTGCTTGCCCAACAAAAGTTATTCGACGAATAATTTTACATGTAGAAACGGTTGAGGGTCAGAGAACTTAAATAATGCAACCAAATTATACCTTGCAGTCGTAGAGCAGTAAAAATAAAATAAAAATAAAGCACAGTATTCTGTTATATTAACTTTGCTATAGAATCAATACTGTTGATAATTTACTAGCTAACTTATTTCACTGCAAAAAATAAATAAATAAATGAAATATGAAAAATGTTCCTATCTGCCCTATAAGGGGGAACACAGAGGACCTTCAGGTTTTTTTTCGTTCTTGATTTTAGTTCTTCTTCCTCTCTATTCTTCTACCCTATTTTTTTTCTTTTCAGAAACTAGAGATTTTGGACTTTTCTTAACTTTCAGAACAGATCGTATTGCAATTTTTCATTATCATTACAGGTCGTTCAGAACAGTCCATTGATAGCTTCCCCGGGAATTAATTATTTGAAAGTTTTGCTGTCTCCTCTTTGTCCGCTCTAAACACAGTATCTCCGCCTGGTCATTCGACGCATTATCCATAGAGCTACAAGTACGGTAGTCATGTTTTATATAGTTGAAGAGGACCTTGCATTCGTCATATTTCAGATCAAAGTTAAATTTGAAATTGCATCACCTTTAACATCCTTCTGTTATTTTTGTATCTTATTCATCGTAACATTCGTGAATGTCGCTGCCAAACATTACAGAGTCTTTGTGAAAAAGAGAGCAGTATACTTTTGAGGCCTCAGAAACGCACAGCATCTAAGTTGTAAGGTTAAATTACTCTCACACCATTGCCAATAACATATATCTTAGACAGAATCTAAATCACGAATCTTCGCCTGGCTTTCAACGCTCCATCCATTGAACTATATATCACTTAATTAGAGTCCGAAATCACATGATTTTAAAAGAATGCAACCACAGATGATTTATTAAAAAGAGAAGATAGCAATAATGCTGCCAAAAAATAATGCTTTACAAAAGAGTATGCATAATTCGAATATATTACTTTACACGCTAGGAATCCAATAAAACTCCCAGAGAAGCTAAACTTTCACAACCATTATTATCTCTAAGAATCAAGTTTCACAACTCTTTGGTTGCATATTTCATGTTCAATAAAATATTCCAACCGAACCTCGCGTGGGATATATCAAGTAAAAAATAGACAAATACTTGTAAATCATCTGAACATCATTGAGCCATATACTAAAACTTCAAAAACATTCTATATCGATTTTGAACAAATGTGTGAAATAAATTGGATTTATTTTAAATTAAATTTCAGATGTTTTGAAATATCCGAAAAATAGAAATATCCATGCTATTTTTTCACAGTATATTTTGGCATATCAATCCGTAATGGATTTCACAAAATCTCAACAGTTAGTCAGATTCAGTATAAAACATTTTAGTTTTGCTACATCTAAACAGAATTTGGTAAATATTAAAAAAATCTTGTCTTCAAAATATTTTTGACGAAATAAAATTTCAAGCAGTGCACAATGTTTTCATATAAAATAGATTTTTAAAGAGGTGCAAATTCAGTGTCATTTAAAATACTTATGAGTGTTATTTTGAGCAGGTAAACTCAAATTATTATTGAAGCTTTTTAAAGAAATTTAGCTGTAGATTTTGATGTGGATTGGTAACTTTATCCTGATGAAATTCTACTCTGTGTATTAATATATGGAATTTGTTCTTTAAATAAAGGAGTTAAAACATTATCTTGGTATTATTTAGAATTAATTTTAACATTATTTTCGACGCTTCTTAACTTTAATTTACCATTGTACGAAAAACCAGCAGTAACCATGAATCCTTTACTAAAACGTTCTTCTGATTATTGGAACCAAGTTTTTAGGCAGTTTTCTCCTCTTTTGCGATAGTAAATCGATCTTTTTTGTTACAGTCATCTAAATAGATCCATGTTTCATCAATTGCCACAATATATTTCCATCTGTCACCAACTAAATGATTTTCAAACATAATTAACTAAGGTTTAAATCATTATTTATTATCTTGTTTATAGTCGCTATAGATGTATTTTAAAACAGTGCAATTGTTCTTTTAGTCGGGGATTTTTTTTTTAGAAAAGAAACTTTATTTTTTAAATAGCCGTAAATGTGCTTGCCTTATTCATTCGTTGTTCCTTTTCCAGTTGAAAGCAATGCTTGACGCTTTTTCTCTTTATTGTTAATAATATAGCTTATTTTATATTTGTAAATGCGAATTATATGGTTTCACAGCATTTTTTAATTACAAAACAAGAGTATTTCTCTTCGGAAAGAGCAAAAATGTAGCCTTCATTCCAAAGTTTGTTTACATGCGCCATTTTTAAAATAGGCAAAATTTAACTACAACAAACGATAATTTAACTTTTATAAAATCAGCTGTTGCCAGATTTTTAATGAATTTAAGTCTTGTTATTTTTTGCAATAAAATCGTTCTAAAAGTGTGTAAACAGCCTCTGTACGATGTTTATTTCTAGTATTAGAGAATTTAGTCCGGTGACAACTGTCAGTATTCAAAATTTTCAAACTTAGCAGTTCGCTGATCATTTGAATAACCACATGATCATGTTCATTTTTATGTATACTCAAAACTTCTTAAGTATATCTGAATTAATACAGTTAAAACAACTTAGCTAAAAGCAGTATACACTGTTGTATGCTGCTTTTAGCGAAGTTATTTTAGCTGTATGATCATTCTTACCATCCTTGGTTCATTGTAAACTTGATGTTTAATGAATTAATTATTATGTTTCTTATCTCTTACCATCAATATTATGCTGTTAAAATCACTGAAACGTATTTATTTCTGCAATTGAAAAATTTTAGAATACGAGGAGCATATATAATAATATGAGAACTGAAAAATAATAATAATTTTTGAATAATTTATTAAGTTTTGCATATTTTTATATTTTTTGTTTAAAGTGAATGACACTTAAATATTTTATATATTACTCAAGTACATATTTTTATATTTATGTGAGTAATAGAGAGCTAAGAAAGGTGTTGTTCTACCATAGATCTCTCACGCCGAAATTTCCTTTAGCAGAACAAAATTGTTGATTTACTATAGTTTAAAAGCCAGACTTAAAGAACAATTTTTAAAATCCTTCTATGCCCTGGTGGAATGAAATTTGCAACAGCCTGAATCGACTTAGAAAAAGGACAGTATCGATTTTTCAAATCATCACGAGACACGACTATCTTGATCAACATCTTCATCATAATGGCATTCTTCCTAACCCCACTGTATGCTCTGTAACCTCCATGAAGATGACCCATCTTTCTCGCCGCAACGTCCTTTTCGCTCCAAGTGTATATGAACGTCACTGTGAGGCAACGGTATGGGTTTATAGACTTTCACTCCATCTTATTTCCTAGTTCTTTGTTTTCGTTATCTGTTCTTTGTGTATTTGTTTTTCAGCTATTTGTGCTTTTGTAACCGCCATTGAAAATTTAAAAACATATTTTTATATTTAGTGAAGGGCCCATTGAAGATATAATATATATTTTTTTAAATCAGGAACTACAACGCTGAAATCATTTACTGAGCCAACGGCCCTACCGTGCTGAAAACACCGGTTCTCGTTAGATCACCGAAGTCAAGCAGCATCGAGCGCGGTTAGTACTCGGGTGAGAGACCACCTGGGAACACCGCGAGCTGTTGGCACATTTCGGGCACGGTAGGCCGGTGGTTTGCGCGCTAGATTTTCACTTTGCCACAACTGCCGCCGTGTTCATGCGGAGTACGATCAAGTTAAACATGTGAGTCCGCAAGTCCTTCCGAGAGGTTGGTGGTAGGGGAAGGAGGGTACGGTCCCTGTGGATGCCTCCCCCACTGGGTTCCGCTCTAAATTGGGTAGCACTGCCCGGCCGTCCAAACGGTTACCTTACACCTTTCTGGTAGGTCGGACGGTCTGGGCCTCAACAACATCTGAAATCATTTACGAAAGAGTGAAAAAATTATTTCTGTGCATTTTTATTCTATTAAATATCCTTGTTCTTTTAAATATTCCTTAAATAATCCTTTAAATAATTATTTTAAATATTCTATTAAATATCCTTGTTCTATTAAATGAATTTTCTTGTAAAATGTCGAGAGAAACATCTAATACGAGGATCCATTCAATATACTGTAGTTCATTGTTTTGAAAATTAGTATTGAAATTAATATATCCAATTAAAGAATACAGGTAACCAGCGAAATACTGTAGCTAAGCACATCTGGTTCTGTAACTTCAGTCCATGTGACAAATATGTTCAGTGTCATAAAACTAATATACAAAATAAGTTCGCAAAACTAGGTACACGTTCCCATTACAGATAATAGCATCTATGAACCGGTTTCGCACTTATGCGCTCTTCAGCATAGAATAGTCCATGCCTGAATAACAGCAAGAAAACTTCCTATGTTCCACAAATTTTGTGAACCTCTATAGAGACCGGCAAATACAATCCTTCCACATAGCAGGATTCAGATTTCTAAAAAATTGAGCTCAGTCTGCAAGGTCCATATATGCTATTATCTGCAATTTGAGAGTCTGTGAAAGAAAGGAGCTTGTGAGAACGAGCTTGGACTCTGGAGCCTCGTTTCTATAGCCTGAGTTTAATATTTAAGAATTCAAAGTACCTATGTGAACTGAATTTGTTCGTTTGTTCAACCCAGACCGCGCGACCTACCAGAAGATGTAAGACATATATCTGTTTGGGCAGCCGGAATAGAACTGAATTTGTCAGCCTCCACAGAGGTTCACAAAATCGTGGCACACAACACTTTTTTCTGTTATTGTGGGCCGACAAGCTCATAATAAGACGATGCCTGCCGATTCATAAATTCTGTTATCTGAAATAGAACAATTCTCTGTAATATGTTATCTATGTCTTGGCTCAAACCGTGCGACATACCAGAAGATGTAAGGTATATATCTGTTTAGATGGCCGGGATAGAATTGAATTTGTCAGCCTGCACAGAGGTTCACAAAATCGTGGCGCACAGCACTTTTTGCCGTTATTGTAGGCGGGGACAAGCTCATAATAAGACGATGCCTACCGATTCATAAATGCTGTTATCTGAAATAGAACAATGCTCTCTAATATGTTATCTACGTATTTTATGCATCATAAGCTGCTTGCATTTTGAACCTGCTTCCTGAGCAGTTGATCTTTCCTATCAAGCTAAAATTGTGAAGCTCTGCAAGAAGTATAAGAAATAAATTGGACGAAAAAATGTTTCCGAAGGCAAAACAAGCCAATTCATTGGGTCAAGATTTTAATATGTCTAAATTACAGAAGATTTCGTGAGATGAATAGGAAAGACAATTTAAAGCCACAAATTCTCACCCAAAGTCCAAAAATGAATTTTAAATTAATATTTCCATACAGAAATGACTTCAGTCTAATTTCTTGCAAAATAAAAATAACATTAGTTTCAGAATGATTGAAGCTCTCCCTACCATGAATGGCTCTAAATCAATTATTAGGTAGAGCATTACGGAGCAAGCAGTTTTCCTGTCAATAAAACATAGCATCAAACCTGTACTAGAAAGGTTGAATTTGATCGAAGAACCAAATTAACTGTTGTACTTGATTCTTCAATCAGTACATACTGTGTGTACTTGGCCTGATGAAAGGGGATTTTAACACCCATGAAGATTTTGTAGTCACCTATCAGCAATTATATTTACGGTGACAACATTTTATATTTCTATGCAGAAAGGACTTCATTCTACACTCTTAAATATTTTTATACTACCTAAACTATGTGCATTAACTGTATAATCTGTTACGTATATAAAACAAGAAATATTCTTGTATATTCCTAAAGAAAATAAAGTTTTTTTTATTACATTTTATTATTCCATGCGGAAAGGGACTTCCCAAGCGTTATTTTTTTTCAAATAGCCTAAACCCTGTACAATTAAAATAATTATCTCAAAACACTAAACTAAACGTGTAATTTTTTCAGATTTTTTAACTTACATGAAAGACACTAAACAGTGTCTAGTTTCTACGAAAGTGATTTCCAGAACTGAAGCCTTTTCTGCTTGGAGCGATTCAAAAAGTATTAATTAAAGCGTGATTCAAAAGTTGAACTGATAGTTTATACTTTTTAAGTGAAATGAATAACGAAACCATTTGAATCTGTTAAAAAAACTGCTAACATTAAAAAGAATTAAATTAATTAAAATTCGCAATAAACTCTACTTTTCCCTTCTGTATCTCAAGGCATAATACAGCATTATTTGGTGGAAGCTTAAAAATTATAAATCCGAAATTAGAAGAAATGTCCTAGTTGACTCGTTTAAGACGTATTCGTTCATTATTAAAGTAGTTCAAAGGTACAGATATTGTTCAATATGATACCAAAACAAGCATATTGACACAATATGAAGTACTAAGAGGTACTGTGGTTACGACATGCTCATATTTAAACAAGAAAGATCAATCATGCATAAGCATTGATTATGAAACACTTTCCAACTAAAATGCAATTTCATTTAAAAATCTCTAAAATGTGATACATTCAGTGGTGATATCTTTTACGTTATCACAGTACTACAGTAATTTATTATACTTAAATATTTAAAATTCATTGAACTATAAATCGTCTGATTTTCTATGCAAAATCAATGAATATGTCATTCATATAACTTGTATTCCAGACTCCAGAGCTAAATAATTTTGCGTGAAAAAAATTCAGCAATTCTTATATAACTTATCTAATAATCGCCTGAGATATTTGCATTCTGCATAAGTTAAAATTTATAAGAATGAAGAAATAATAAAAGTTTAGGGATCATTTAAAATCACAACTATTGTAATTGCGTAGGCGCGGAATTTAAATACACAAATAATACACAGATACACAGATAATATATGTGTGTGTGTATGTATTCAAAGTATTGGAATCTCGCCGAAGATCGGAACTCGAATTTTCGAAGGATCTACACGTTTTGGGACTTCTAGAATACGAAAAAACAATTTTTAGAGAAACGTCTGTGTGTAAGGGTGTATCTGTGTATGTTTTTGTATGTCTGTGAGGATATTGTATCCACTCTAACTGAAAAACTAATGGACCGAAATTAATAAAATTTGGTAGATAAGTTTTTTGTGGGAAACCCTGATGTTCATTAGATTTTAGTACTATCCGTAATAAAAGAAACTGCCTTCTTTGCGAAATAGACTGCAAAAATTGCCTTTATCCACTCTAACTAAAAACTAATGGACCAAATTTAACAAAATGATTTATATACCAAATTATTTATATACCAAATGAGTGATTTATATACCAAATTTAATAAAATTTGGTATATAAATCACTTGTAGGTTGTTCTGGTGCGATTCGGGAAAAAGGAATGAGCTGTTTTTGCGAAACGGCCCGCAAAAATTCTTACATCTTAAAATAAAAGACTACGCGTGCTCAATTATATCAATTAAATGCGTATTTTATACGTGATTTTTGACATCAAAAAGAATAAGACTAACCCCATTACTCTAGGACTAGCCGTTCTTGAGATATTTTAGTTTTTTCGCGTTTTCGCTTCGCCACCTTTGACAATAAATCCAGCTATCAAATGAGAACCAAATTTAAGTTTAACTTGCAAATTCAGTGTCATTTAAAATACCTATGGATGTTATTTTGTGCAGATAAACTCAAATTATTATTGACGAAATAAAGAGAACGTGAATATGAGTCTGCAGAGAAAGTCATGTGCTGGCTACATCAGAATGTATAACAATCTTACAACAATGATTCTTAGAAGTGAACGGAGATAATTTGCAGGCCATTTCGAAAAAAATGTAGGATCTATATTTAAGGATCCACCAAATTTTTGAAGAATAAAATGTTCTACAAATTTAAGCTGTGTACAAAATTTCAACGCACTAGGACGTATTAAAGTGCATTAAAAATGCCATCAAATAAGTATAAAATGACAGACAGACAGACGACCATCACTCATGAAGAGTTATATAAAATTTTAAAAAATTTAAAAAATTGTTATCTACCATATTTATTTTAAAATGTGAAACCTCTCTTATATATAAAATAATTAAACAGTTGGAAAGATATTTATTATAATATATATCTCTTTTTTCCTTCTGGAGGATATAGCAAGAGTCAGAATTTAATTGAATTTATTTTTCTCCCTATATTAAATAATTTTTATTTAAAAAACTACGTAATATAATTTACTGAAATTTTTTTTATATATTTTGTGGGATAATTTGAATATTTTCTAAAACTTTCGAAACAATTTGTGAATTTTAAATCCGCTTAAAAAATGTTTGAAAAATCAGCTTCTATAGGGTTCAATACATTTCATTTTTTCAACCCGTGCTCAATCCAAAACTAATTGGGTGATATTATTCATTTATACTCCCATAGGTCCCACAGACCGTCTGAACAACATACTAAAATTTCATTTTGATAAAGTCATTTCTACGGCAGTTATCGTGCTAACGGACAAAAAGATAGGCAGACAGACAGACAGAATGAATGAACAAAGTCATAAACACTTTTCAACTATGTTGTAAAGTGTTAAAAATCACGATTACCGGAACAAAGAAATAAAATTTTTTGGTGTCTTTACATAAAAAGCATTTATTTGAGTAAATAATAAATTAAGATCAGAAAAATTTTGGGATACTACTATATGCATTCTTAACAAATTACAACATAGTTGAAAAGTGTTTATAACTTGTTCATCCTGTCTGTCTGTTTGTCCGTTTGCACGATAACTGCCGTACAAATGACATTATCAAAATTAAATTTCAGTATGTTGTTGAGACAGTCTGTGGGACATATGGGAATATAAATGAATAATATCACACAATTAGCTTTGGATTGATCCCGGATTGAAATAATAAAATACATTGAACCCTATAGGACCTAATTTTTCAAGCATTTTTAAGTGCAGTTAAAATTCACAAATTGGTTCGAAAAATTTAGAAAATATTCAAATTATCCCATACGATATATAAAAAAATTTCAGTAACATATGTTTGGTAGTTTTTTAAATAAAAATCAAAATAATAATTACACCCATATAATATGAAGATATCGCATGACCCACTTCAAAATAAAATATGGCATTCATCCTTTTTTCCCCAGAGTAAAAATCGTGAATTTATAGTTCTTTTAAATTTATATTTAGCATTACATCCGATCTAAAGTCGGTTTATTTTTGCTTATTTCCTGTGCATCTATATTCTACGCCAACTCAATTACAATATTTTTAAGTTTAAATGATCATCAAACTTTGATTATTTCTACAACAAAGCCTAATTTTAATGGATGTAGAATGTAAACAAGTGATTTTAAAATGAGTTGCTTAAGAATTGCTGAATTTTTTCACGTAAAATTATTTAGCTCTGGAGTCTGGAATAAAAGTGATATTAATGAAATATTAATTGCTTTTACATAGAGAGCCAGACAATTTATATTTCGATGACATCATTTGAATAAAGTTCTTTTGATGAAGTTTTAAGTTTTCAAGTAAAATAAATTATTGTAGTTCTGCAATAATTAAACAAGAAAGATCAATAATGCATAAGCATTGATTATGAAACACTTTCCAACTGAAATGTAATTTCATTTAAAAATTTCTAAAATGAGATACATTCAGTGGTGATATCTTTTACATTATCACAGTATTACAGTAATTTATTATACATAAATATTTAAAACTGTATCGAAATATAAATCATCTGATTCTCTATGCAAAATCAATGAATATTTCATTCATATAACTTGTATTCCAGACTCCAGAGCAAAATAATTTTGTGTGAAAAAAATTCAGCAATTCTTATGTAATTCATCTTACAATCGCTTGAGTTATTTGCATTCTGCATATGTTAAAAATAGGCTTCGTTGAAGAAATAATAAAAGTTTAGGGATCATTTAAAATCACAACTATTGTAATTGCATAGACCCGGAATTTAGATACACAGATAATACACAGATGCACAGATAATATATGTGTGTATGTGTATGTACCCAAATTACTGGAATCGTGCCGAAGATCGGAACTCGAATTTTCAAAGGATCTACATGTTTTGGGACTTCTAGAACACGAAAAAACTATTTTTAGGAAGACGTCTGTGTGTGTAAGGGTGTATCTGTGTATGTTTCTGTGTGTCTGTGTGGATATTACATCCACTCTAATTGAAAAACTAATGGACCGAACTTCATACAATTTGGTAGGTATGTTTGTTGTGGGAAATCCTGATGTTCATTAGATTATAGTACGATTCGTAATAAAAGAATCTGCCTTCTTTGCGAAATAGCCGCAGAAATTACCTTTATCCACTCTAGCTAAAAACTAATGGAACAAATTTAAAAAAATTTGGTGTATAATATTTCAATAACCTACAAGTGATTTATATACCAAATTTAACAAAATTTTGTATATAAATCATTTGTAGGTTATTCTAGTACGATTCGAGAAAAAGGAACGGGCTATTTTTGCGAAATGGCCCGCAAAAATCGTTATATATAAAAATAAAAGACTACGTGTGCTCAATTATATCAATTAAATTCCTATTTTATACGTGATTTTTGACAACAAAAAGAATAAGACTAACCCCATTACTCTAGGATTAGCCGTTCTTGAGATATTCTAGTTTTTTTGCGTTTTCGCTACGCCACCTTTGACAATAAGTCCAGCTATCAAATGAGAACCAAATTTAAGTTTAACGTGTAAATTCAATGTCATTTAAAATACTTATGGTTGTTATTTTGTGCAGATAAACTCAAATTATTATTGAAGAAATAAAGAGAACGAATATGAGTCTGCAGGGAAAGACATGTGCTGTCCACATCAGAATTTTTAACAATATTACAATAATGATTTATAGAAGTGAACGGGGATTATTTTCAGGCCGTTTCGAAAAAAATGTATGATCTATATTTAAAGATCCATCAAATTTTTGTCGAATAAAATGTTCAACAAATTTAAGCTGTGTACCAAATTTTAACACTCTAGGACGTAGGAAAGTGCTTAAAAAATTCCATCAAATAATTATATCATGAAGAGTTATATAAAATTTTTAAAAAAATGAAAAATTGTTATCTACCAAATTTATTTTAAAATGTGAAGCCTCTCTTATATGCAAAATGATTAAACACTTGGAAAGATATTTATTATTTAATATATCTCTCTTTTCTTTCTGGAGGATATCCCAAACTCAGAATTTAATTGAATTTGTTTTTTTCCCTATATTAAATAATTTTTAATTAAAAAACTACTTAACATATTTTACTGAATTTCTTTTTATATATTCTATGGGATAATGTGAATATTTCTTAAAAATTTCGAAGCAATTCGTGAATTTTAAGTTTACTTAAAAAATGTTTGAAAAATTAGGTCCCATAGGGTTCAATGTATTTCATTTTTTCACCCCGGGCTCAATAAAAAACTAATTGGGTGATATTATTTATTTATATTCCCATAGGTCCCACAGACCGTCTGAAAAACATACTAAAATTTCATTTTGATAAAGTCATTTTTACGGCAGTTATCGTGCTAACGGACAGACAGAATGAACAAAGTCATAAACACTTTTCAACTTTGTTGTAAAGTGTTAAAAAATATCAGCGATGAAAGTATAGCATGTTAGAGATGTTTAACTAAAATTGCATTTCAGTTGGAACATGTTCATAACCAATGCTATATGCATGGTTGAGCTTTTTTGTTAAAATACTAAGCATTTTGATTTCAAGATTCTATAATCACTTGAGCAAATCACTTGAGCAAATCCATTTTATGTTAGATATAATTGCCGTAAAGACTCTGATTTATTTTAAGTTATCAGTCCGATTTGTCTGGTTCTGCTTTTAACTCTTTTTGTGATTCGGTTATCAAAATCAATCGATAAATTATTTTTTTAACACTTTACAACAAAGTTGAAAAGTGTTTATGACTTTGTTCATTCTGTCTGTCTGTCTGTCTGTCTGTCTGTCTGTCCTTTAGCACGATAACTGCCGTAAAAATGACTTAATCAAAATGAAATTTTAGTATGTTGTTCAGACGGTCTGTAGGACCTATGGGAATATAAATGAATAATATCACCCAATTAGTTTTGGATTGAACCCGGGTTGAAAAAATGGATTACATTGAGCCCTATGGGACCTAATTTTCCAAGCATTTTTTAAGCGGATTTAAAATTCACAAATTACTTCGAAAATTTTAGGCAATAGTCAAATTGTTCCATAAAATATATAAAAAAAAATTCAGCGAAATATATTCAGTTGTTTTTTAAATAAAAATTAAAATAATAATAACACCTCTTATATGAAGCGATCACGTGTCCATGATATGAAACGATCACATGACCCACTTCAAAATGATATATGGCATCCATCTTGTGTCAAAATCGTGATTTTTAAAGTTCTTTTTAATTCATATTGAGTGTTGTATCCGTCCTAAAACTACTTTATTTTTGCCTAAATTCTGTGCATCTACATACTGAAACAACGCAATGACAATATATTTGAGTTTAAATGCTCTTCCAAATTTCATTATTTCTACTACTAAGCCTATTTTTCACCTATGTAAAATGTAAACAGCAAAATATGTAGAATGAGTTGTATTAGAATCGCTGTAATTCTTTAACACAAAATCATTTAGTCCATGGAGTCTGCTTAACTGATATGAATGAAATTTTCATTGATTTTAGAAAGAGAAGGACGATATTTTTCGATGAAGTTTTACGCATTGAGTTTACTTACTTGTAGCTCAATGGTCTTAATTTTTAAATAAAATAAATTATTATGGTATTGTGATGAATGACATGAATGGGGGAATTATTTATGAATGAAATGTTGCTTTTATAGAGAGAGCCAGGCGTGTTATTTTTTTATGACGTCATTTGAATGAATTTCAGTTGTTTTCGATGATGTTTTCAAATATAATAAATTATCGTAGTATTATGATAATTCTAAAATTATTTCCGAGGAATGTATCACATTTTAGAGATGTTGAAACCAGGCAATTTATACTTTAATGCCGTCATTTGAATGAAGTTAATTTTTTTCGATGACGGTTTAAGGTGTCAAATATAATA
The DNA here is from genome assembly GCA_951213105.1 of Amaurobius ferox. Taxonomy (NCBI): domain Eukaryota; kingdom Metazoa; phylum Arthropoda; class Arachnida; order Araneae; family Amaurobiidae; genus Amaurobius; species Amaurobius ferox. The sequence continues at coordinate 111,451,349 of OX578133.1, read as the reverse complement.
AATTAATGTAGTATTGTGATAAGTTTTAAAATATTACCGAGGAATGTATTGCATTTTAGACATGTTTAAATAAAATTGCATTGAAGTTGGAAAGTGTTTCATAATCAATGCTTTAAGCATGATTGATCTTTCTTGTTACATAATATTTATGAGTCTCCAATAGCATCGAATTTGAAAATGTACGATGTAAATTGAGACAGATATAAAGTGTTGAAATTTCGATTTATTTAGATATACTAAAATTCATGCTAGGCTGTTTTTTAATCAACATAAATGATAAACTGAAATATTATCTGATCTTCATTTTAAATTAATTTCTAAAATAAAAATATACAAATGAATAAATAGTGTATGTAAAATGGATAGTATTGTATTTATACATTTCCCGAGATAGAAAATGCAACACCATGAAGCTTTGATTGTATAATTATGCAAATTTTGAGACAAACGCAGCTGGCCGATGTATGCAAATGATATAAAATGCAAGTAGGTCACGTGATTAGAGCACGGGATAAAAGCGATGGAAACTGCAGATGAGCCAACAATTGTTACACTCTGTTGCCCACGGAAACCCGTTTTCCGAGCTGTTTTTCGTCTCAGAAGACACGTGTTCTTGAAGAGACGCCTATCCAGCGGCGCCGAAGTTCGTTTCAGCAATTGGCCTTGCGAGGGGATTCATTTTAGGCCTGCGTACGGCTGGTGATCGCACCGACGTATCACCGCTGAAATACGCGTAGATGCATCCAATATTCAAAGGATTTGGAAAAGATGGATTGAAGAAGGGTATGTGAATCGTCACAGTCGTACAGGTCTATCCAGACGTACGTCAGCAAGTGTTGATCGACGCGTTCGAAGTCATGCGGTGGCGGTCCCACAACCGACAACTGTTGACATTCTGCAGAATTTGCAGAGTACATTCGATGTTCCAATATCAGCGAGAACAGTTTATCGGTGATTGGCGAAATCGACTCGCACTCAACCTATCCTTTACAAAGACTGCTTAGGGACAAGACACCGAAATAAGAGATTCGTATGGTGTAGGAATTGTGTCCCTAATGTTGCTGCTTGTATCCCCGCAAGAGGTGCTACTGATCACACTGTATATGCCATTACTGTATTGCATTAACCTTCTGGGATTAACCTCACTTATTTATATATGGCATCTCTGTCTGTGTGTCTTTTATTCATCACACTCTATTCGTTCTTTCATTGTGTTGCGTTTTCTGTGTTGGGTAGTGTATATAAGTTGGAAAACGTAATTCCTCATAGTAATTGATAGGCCTAAGCAACATTTTCAGCAAGATCTTCTATGTCCGTAAGATGAATATTTTTATTTGGCGAGCTTATATTTTATTTAGCTGACTTAGAAGAACTTAATTGCAGTATAACCAACATTAGGCAGTGTGACAAAGAATAATAAACGAAAACATTCTTCATGAAAACAGATCATATTGTTATTATAGGGTTATTATAGTTGTTATATGTTTTGCAATTGATTAAGAAGCACATATCTATAAAACGACGCCATGTCACATTTTATAGAATAATTTTACAGAAAATATACAAAATGTTTTAACTTTACATTATTATAATTTTACAAATAAATCTGTTTAATAATAATAACTTTCATACAAAACGTTTCATTTACGACATTTACTTTCGAAATATATTTTCCGACTTAAAACTTCTTTTATACTTTAACTTGGTTTAAGATCATTTATATTACAAATTCTGGATTTAATAGAAGAATAAATGAAATGTTGAATCGAATGAGTTTATTTGAAACAGCTGTTCAGAGTACAGAAGCAAATAAACTTTAGCTTAGTTTAAGGTCATATATTACAAATTCTGGATTTAATAGAAGAATAAATGAAATGTTGCATCGAATGAGTTTATTTGAAACAGCTGTTCAGAGTACAGAAGAAAATATACTTTAGCTTGGTTTAAGGTCATTTATATTGCAAATTCTGGATTTAATAGAATAATAAAGGAAATGTTGCATCGAATGAGTTTATTTGAAACAGCTGTTCAGAGTACAGAAACAAATAAACTTTAGCTTAGTTTAAGGTCATTTATATTACAAATTCTGGATTTAATAGAATAATAAATGAAACGTTGCATCGAATGAGTTTATTTGAAACAGCTGTTCAGAGTACAGAAGCAAATAAACTTTAGCTTGGTTTAAGGTCATTTATATTACAAATTCTGGATTTAATAGAAGAATAAAAGAAACGTTGCATCGAATGAGTTTATTTGAAACAACTGTTCACAGTACTAAAGCAAATAAAATTTGATACAACACAAAAATCTGATGTAGATAGCATATGACTTTTCTTACAGACACAAATTAATTTTCTCTTTATGTCTTTAATAATTCATTAAATTGAGTTCAATTACACAAAATAACACGCATTATTATTTGTAATTACGTTGAATTTGAAATTTTAATTCAATTTTCGTTTCCATTTGGTAACTGGACATATTTTCAACGACGACGTAGCAAAAAGGCGAAAAAACTAAGATGTCTCGAGAACGGTTAGTCCTAGTGTAATGGGATTGGTCCTATTCTTTCCGTCTATAAAAATTACATTCAGCACAAGCATTTAATTGATACATTTGAACACACGTAGCCTTTTATTTTAGATTTTGAATATTTTTGCGGGAAATTTCGTAAAACAGGCATGATCTTTTTTCCAAATTATATAAAAATCTAATCAGCACCAGGGTTACTCACAAGTGACTTATCTATCAAATTTTTTGAAATTTGGTCAATGGGTGTTTTTAGCTAGAGTTGATACATGCAATTTTTGTGGGCCATTTTACAAAAAAGGAATGCTTTTTTATCCCGAATCTTACTAAAATCTAATCAGCACCAGGGTAACCCACAACTTACCTATAAAATTTTACGAAATTTGGCCGATTAGATTTTGTGTTAGAGTGGATACATACGTTGCACACACACACACATACAGACGTCATGCTAAAAATGGGGTTTTTTTTAGTTCTAGAGGTCCCAAAATGTGTAGATCCAACGACAACTCGGATTTTTGGCACGATTTTAATACTTTCCCTATATATTACCATATATTGCAGGGAATGTAAAAACTCGTAAATCGGGCAATAACATTTTTCACATATTTTAGTCATCTATCTGGTAGTTTTAGTCATCTCCGTCTGTTTTTTGGCAGAGTGAAAACAGACTGCTAAAATACACTAATGTTTTCAGGAATGTTAACAACAATTTTCTGCAGATCATTCCATGTTTGGCTAGTTACTGACAACTGTCCATAATATTTAGTAATTTAAGACTCTTCCAGGAGTAAATTACTTTCCTTAAGATTTAAGAGCCGAGAGGCTGTTCTGTTAATGAAATCATTGGTGATAATGGGTAGAAACTGTGTCAAAACCAGTTTTACTACTTACAAGATCCTTTCTTATTTAATACATTTTGTAATCCATTTTTTCTCAAGCTACAGTTACTTGACCTAAATTCTTCTCTATAATGAATAGTTTTTAGCTCTAGATCATAAATATTAAGAAAGCAGAAATTCGAAAAAAATATGGCATGACCTGTATTTTAGATTTGACGATTCAAATGGAGTATCAGGTTCATGAAAAGGAATAAAGACATTGAAACGCGACTGAAGCCCTTTCAAAGAATCCCAGATTAGTTGACCGATGCAAAATAATATTGACACTGTTGTAGAAAGAAACTTGTACGCATAAAACTTCCCTAAATGGTACATTTACTGAACCTACAGTTGCGCTCCCATTAAAGATACCAGCATTTACCGGTTTCACGCCCTTTAGCGCTCTTCTTGAGCAGAATCGTCAATACCTGCAATAACGGCAATAAAATTTGCTACATGCCTCAAGTTTGCGAAATATTTGAAAAATTGCAGCATATAGAAAAAGAAACGGCACATAGCCAGTCCAAGAATCTGAAATAAGAGCACAATTCTACAGATGGACTTATTTTAAGCGCCAATAAAATTTGTTGGAGCCATTCGTTTCACAATTTTCTCTTCATTTTTTAGATAAAGAAATTGGATGGTACTGATATAAAATGGGGATTTGGGTAGGGAATACAAATATAAAACATGCCCTCTCTCCCAATTTTACTTTTTTTCTCTAGCTTCTGTTTTATGTCTTTTTTGAATGAAGTTACTTTTAAATCAACGCAGTTTCCGCTTCTGGGAACAAAATATTTCCTAAATATATATTTAGCTGATTTTCTCAGTATAGCTTATGTAATTGCATGAATAAATGCTTTATTTTGGTAGTTAGCCGATTTAATATCAATTTAATGTCATACTAATAAATAAATTCGATTTGTTATTTTTACAAAGGCAAAGGAATCTCGTGGTTATAAGCATTTAATAATTACTAGCAGCATACCCGTTCCTCGTACGGAGTACATAATATAAAGACATTTATAATTCAGAATCATATGCAAATTATATTAAAATATTAAATTTATTACTCCTAAAGAGAAGTTTATGAAAGTTTATGAATATCTGTTGTCATCATGCAAAATTATCTTCACGGGCAGATCTGAAGAATAAAATATCCTGGCCCCTTTCGAAAGCAAATATACAAAAAATATGAAATTGAATCAATACATATACAAAATAACAGTGCTAAAATTGTATAGGACCCGTAGTACTTATATACTCGAATAATAGAAGATATAACCTGTATTAGTAGATTACATGTATAAATTGAAAATATCAATAAACCCGTAATTGATTCCAATATATGCCAGAATGAAAGCACTAAAAATTATGTGGGAATATATATATATATAATATATATATATATATATCCCCGTACTACTTATATTATCGCAGATTAGAAAATATGCCTGTATGTTAGTCGAAGGTTACCCTTATTACAATATGAGTCTAAAAAATCTTTGCCGAAATAAAACAGATGACATAAATTAAAAATTTCAATTATCCCCGTAATCTTTATACCAGAAGGTCGTAATTGATTCCAATATATATATCAAAATATATGCCTATATACCTGTACTACTTATATTCTCGTAGATTAGAAGATAACCCGTGCATTTATAGAAGATTACTCGCACAACGTACAATATGTGAGTTTCAACAATTTTTGTCATAATAAAACAATGGCATAGAATTAATATAAAAATATCAATAATCCCTGAATCAACAGTCCACGAAAATACCAATAATAATAATGTTTAAACCTGAAGACCGTAATTGATATTATCCAGTCAACAATGCAATGTCAATGAAATTTCATTTATATACGTATCTTTGTTATTCAAATCGGAAAAGATTTAATAAAAATCGTATGCCGCATAAACACATTGGATTTACACCCGCTGCTAAAAGACATGACATCATTTGCTTCAAATGAATTGATGGGAATCTTATAGTTTGATTAATTCCATCTCCATTGAAGGTTTAGCGACATTTTCGTCAATTTAGCGACAATTTAAAACATCGCCAAATTTATCACCAAGTGGGACTGTAGTACTGACAGTCCCATTTTGCGACACATTGACGAATGATCATCACAATACTATGCCCTAACAAAACACAATTAATTGCATTTATTAGCGCAATTTCATCAATTTTATTATATTTTTATGGATTTGCAAAAATTTTATCAATTTGGTGACATTTTAAAAATTCGTTAAAGGTGTTACTAAGTAGGATGGATGGACTGGCCGACAAATACTACCTAAACATCATTTCAGTACTCTCTTCTAAGAAAACAAATTTAATTTAATTGATTCGCGTCATTTTTATCAATTTGTCGACATTTCCGCCAATTTGGCAACGTTGAAGAAAAGTTGCCTAGTTAGCGATATTCCGCGAAATTCATAGCTCTGAATTTGCAGATCTGAAGAATAAAACATCCGATCCCGTTTGCATATACTAAATGGAAACACTAAAATTGCATTAGAAAATATACCCGTTCTACTATTTTTCTGTTTCAACAATCGGCTAAATAAATTTATTGGCTAAACACAATATGAGTTTATTAGCTAAACACAATATATGAGCTTGAAAACTCTTTGTCAAAATAAAGGAAAGTGATATACACAGTCCGTAATTAATATAATTAAAAGAAAAATCAAACCGTTCATTTAAAAAATATATTATTACATCTATTTATTTATTATTCAAATAGAAAAAATAATAACAAATATTAAGAAACACATTTAATTTAATTGCGTTGCTGCAACATAATATAAAAAAGAATCTTCCTCATAAACTGCGAAATTAAATAACCATTTTGATCTCTTCCCCATAAAATGCAAAAATAATAACCATTTTGATTTCCTTATACTTTTCATTGTTTAGTAAATGCTTGTGAAGCATAAACCATGCAGTTAGATTTTCCATTTAAATTCATGTTTCAAACAATTCATGCTTTCAGATAGTGACTAATTAATGCAAAAATCCTGCACTAAGCTCAGAAATGAAGTTTTAATTCACGTTGACGTTTTAAACAAACGATTTTCATCCTTTCCGTTTGGATAAACCACGAAGTTAGAGTGTAGAACTCCTAGGATAAAGTTCCGTTTTTCATTAATATCTCGACAACCCCGGGTATTAGAAACTCGAAACTTGGGCAAAATTTATGGGGGGTTATTTCAAGGCTACTCACATATTTTCATTGAATTCGATTTAGCCGTTCTCTCGTGATGATGAGACAAACGAAATATTCGTTTTTTGCTAATATCTAGAGAACCACTGATCGTAGACACTCCAAACATAGACTAAATTTTAAGTGGGACTATTTCCAGGCTACCTACAAAATTTCATCAAATTCGGTTCAGCCGTTCTCTCGTGATGACGGGACAAACAGACAGACAGACAGATTTTCAATTTTATTTATATAGACTAGCAGCATACCCGTTCTTCGTACGGAGTATAAAATAAAAAGAAACTTATAATTCAGATTCATATGCAAATTATGTTAAAATATTAAATTTATTGCTCCTATAGAGAAGTTTATGAATATCTGTTCTCATCATGCAAAATTATCGTCACGGGCAGATCTGCAGAATAAAACATCCTGGCCCTTTTCGAAAGCAAATTTACAAAAAAAAAGAAATTGAATCAATATATGCAAAATGAAAGCATTAAAATTGTATAGGACCCGTACTACTTATATACGCGAATATTAGAAGATACTAGCAGCATACCCGTTCTTCGTACGGAGTATATAATATAAAGAAACTTGAAATTCATAATCATGCCCAAATTCTTATGGTATACTAAATGACATGTTTAATCAAAATATTCTGTTAAAATATTTAATATAATGCTCCTAAAAAGAAGTTTAAGAATCTCTGTTCTCGCTATACAAAATTATCTTCATGGACATATAGCCGCCCAGGTGGTGCAGTGGATAGCGTGTTCGGCTGATGTGTGGAGGGCTCGGGTTCGAATCCCGAATAAGGCATGGAGGCTTGTGTGGCTACTGTAACTGGATTTCGATCTGTTGTTGCCACGTTAATTGAATTAAAAAAAAAAAAAAAAAAAAAAATATCTGAAGAATAAAACATCTTGGACCCCTTATGTAAGCAAATATAAATAAAAATATGGAATTGAATCAATATATGCAAAATAAAAGCGTTAAAATTGTATAGGACCCGTACTAATTATATACGCGAATATTAGAAAATATAACCTGTATTAGTAGATTACATGTATAAATTGAAAATACCAATAAACCCGTAATCTTTAAATCTGAAGACAGTCATTTATTCCAATGTATGTCAAAATTAAAGTGCTAAAATTATATGGGAAGATATACACATACTACTTATAATGTCCGATTATTAGTAGAAAATTACCCGTTTTGCAATATGAGTCACAAATGTTTTTGGGTAAAATACAACAGACGACGTAATAAATTGAATATATAATTAATCCCCTTAATCTTCATACCAGAAGACTGTACTTGATTCCAATATATATGCCAATATATGTCAAAATATATGCCAATATACCTGTACTACTTATATTCTCGTAGGTCAGAAGATATACCCGTGCATTCCTAGAAGATTAATCGTACAACGTACAATATGCGTGTGTCAGCAATTTTTGCCGCAATAAAACAATGGCGTAATAACTTAAAAATATCAATAATCCCTGAATCAATAATTCCGGAAAATATCAATAATAATAATGTTTAAACCTGAAGAGTATAATTGATATTATCCAGTCCAAAATGAAATGGCAATGAAATTTATTTTATATACATATCTTCATTATTCAAATCGGAAAGGATTTAATAAAAATCGTCTGCCGTATAAACACATTGGATTTAAATCCGTTGCTAAGCGACATGATATCATTTGCTTCAAATAAATTGGTAGAAAAAATATCGTCTAAATAGTTATATTTCTATGGAACATTTGGCGACAGTTCCGTCAAATTAGCGACATTTTAAAAAATCGCCAAATTTATCGCCAAGTGGGACTGTAGAACTGACAGTTCCACTTTGCGACAAATTGACGAAATATCATTACAATACTATCCCCTAACAAAAAACAATTAATATCATTTATGTAGCGCAATTTTATCAATTTCAAGATATTTTTATAGATTTGAAAACATTTTTATCAATTTGGTGACATTTTAAAAATTCGCTAAATGTATTACTAAGTAGGATGGTTGGTCTGAGAGATAAATGCTAACCAAACATCATTTCAGTACTCTCTTCTAACAAAACAAAAAAAAATTTCATTGATATGTAGAAGAACCAAGCCACACAACCAACCCGAAGGTTTATGGCAGCTGTTTGTGTGTCGTTTATATCAATTTGGCGACATTTCCGTCAATTTGGCAAAGTTTAAGAAAAGTTGTCAAATTAGCGATATCACTCCAAATTCGTAGCTTTGAATTTGCAGATCTGAATGAAACATTCTTATCCCGTTTCAATATACTAAATGAAAACACTACAATTGCATTAGAAGATATACCCGCTCTACTCTTTTTCTGTTTCAACAATCGACTATATGAATTTATTGGCTAAACACAATATATGAGTTTAGTAGCTAAATACGATATAAGCTTGAAAACTCTTTGCCAAAATAAATGAAATTGATGTACGCAGTCAGCAATTAATATAATTGAAAGAAAAATCAAACCGTCCATTCATAAGATATACTTTTATATCCATTTATCCATTTATTTATTATTTAAATCGAAAAAAAATAATAAAAACATTAACAAACACATTTAATTTAATTGCGATGCCGAGCAACATGATATATCCTCCTAAAATGTTAAAATTTATTAACCACTAACAGCACACCCGTTATTCGTACGGAGTGTATAATTTAAAGAAACTTAAAGTTCGCAATCATGTGCAAATTCTGTTAAAATATTAAATTTATTGCTCCTAAAGAGAAGTTTAAGAATATATGTTCTCACTATGCAAAATTATCTTCCCGATCAGATCTGAAGAATAAAACATCCTGCCCCCTTTTGTAAGCAAATTTACAGAAGAAAAAATAGGAATTGAATGAATATATGCAACCCCGTACTAATTATATTGTCGCAGATCAGAAAATATGCCAATGTGTTAGTAGAAGATTACCCGTATTACAATATGCGTCTCAAAAATATTTGCCAAAATAAAAAAGATGACGTAATAAATTGAAAACATCAATAATATCCGTACTCTTTATACCAGAAGGTCGTAATTGATTCCAATATATGCCAATATATATCAAAACATATGTCAATATACCTGTACTGCTTATATTCTCGTAGATTAAAAGATATACACGTGTATTTGTAGAAGATTCGTACAACATACAATATATGAGTTTAACAATTTTTATCATAATAAAATAATTGCATAATAACTTGAAAATATCAATAATCCTTGAATCAATAATCCCCGAAAATATAAATAATAATAATTTTTAAACCTGAAGACCGTAATTGATATTATCCAGTCAAAACTGCTATAAGAAAAATCAAATCGTTCTTTTCTAAAATATATTTTTATATCCATTTATTTATTATTCAAATCGAAAAAATAATTATTAAATTAACAGACAGATTTAATTTAATTGCGTTTCTGAGTAACATGATATAAGATAGAATCTTATAACATGTTAAATATGTCATGTCTTGTAACATAAACTGCGAAATTAAATAACGATTTTGATTTCTCTATACTTCTCATTGTTCCGTAAAAGCTTGTTTTAAATAAACCATGAACCATGGAGATAGATTTCCCCTTTAAATCATGTTTCAAACAATTCATGTTTTCAGAAAGTGACTAATTAACGCAAAAAATCTCCCATCAAACTCAGAGATTAAATTTTAATTCACTTTCAAACGATTTTCAAGCTTTTCGTTTGGATAAACCACGGAGTTAGGGAGTAGAACTCCTAGGAAAAAGTTCCGTTTTTCATTAATATCTCGACAATCCCAGGTCTTAGAAACTCGAAACTTGGACAAAATTTATGGGGGGATATTTCAAGGCTATTCACCAAATTTCATTAAATTCGGTTCAGCCGTTTTTCCGTGATGATGAGACAAACGAAAATTTTGTTTTTTACTAATATCTCGAGAACCACTGGTCGTAGAAACTCAAAACACGGATATAATTTTAAGTGGGGCTATTTCTGGGCTACCCACAAAATTTCATCAAATTCGGTTCAGCCGTTCTCCCGTGATGGTGTGACAAACAGACAGACAGACAGACAGACAGACAGACAGATTTTCATTTTTATTTATATAGATAAGCTGTATTAGTTGATTACATGTATAAATTGAAAATATCAATAAACCCGTAATTGATTCCAATATATGCCAGAATGAAAGCACTAAAAATTATGTGGGAATATATATATATATATATATATATATATATATATATATATATATATACCCATACTACTTATATTGTCGCAGATTAGAAAATATGCCTGTATGTTAGTCGAAGATTACCCTTATTCCAATATGAGTCTAAAAAATCTTTGCCGAAATAAAACAGATGACATTATAAATTGAAAATTTCAATTATCCCCGTAATCTTTATACCAGAAGGTCGTAATTGATTCCAATATATGCCAATATATATCAAAATATATGCCTATATACCTGTACTACTTATATTCTCGTAGATTAGAAGATAACACGTGCATTTATAGAAGATTACTCGCACAACGTACAATATGTGAGTTTCAACAATTTTTGTCATAATAAAACAATGGTATAATAATTTGAAAATATCAATAATCCCTGAATCAATAATCCCCGAAAATATCAATAATAATACTGTGAAACCTGAAGACCGTAATCGATATTTTCCAGTCAAAAATGCAATGCCAATGAAATTTATTTTATATACATATCTTTATTATTCAAATCGGAAAAGATTTAATTAAAATCGTATGCCACATAATACATTGGATTTACATCCATTGGTAAATGACATGATATCAGTTGCTTCAAATAAATTGATGGAAATCATATCGTCTGATTAATGCTATCTCCATGAAAGGTTTGGAGATATTTTCTTCAATTTAGCGATAACTCGCCAAATTTATCGCCAAGTGGGACTGTAAAACTGATAGTCCCATTTTGCGACAAATTGACGAAACATCATCATAATATTATCCCCTAGCAAAACACAATTAATTTCATTTATTAAGCGCAATTTTATCAATTTCATGACATTTTTATAGATTCACAAACATTTTTATCAACTTGGTGATATTTTGAACTAATATTTTTAATTTAATATTTATTTATTTGGTGATAAATGTGTTACTAAGTAGGATGGATAGACTGACCCACAAATGCTACCGAAACATCATTTCAGTACTGTCTTCCAAAAAAACGAATTTAATTTCATTGATTTGCGTCGTTTTTAGCAATTTGGCTATATTTCCGTCAATTTGGAAAAGTTTAAGAAAAGTTGCCAAGTTAACGATATTCCTCCAAATTCGTAGCTCTGAAACTGCAGATCTGAAGAATAAAACATCCTGATCCCGTTTGTATATACTAAATGCAAACACTAAAATTGTATTAGAAGATATACCCTTTCTACTCTTTTTCTGTTTCAACAATCGGATAAATGAATTTATTGGTAAACACAATATGAGTTTATTAGCTACACACAATATAAAAGCTTAAAAACTCTTTGTCAAATGAAAGTGATGTACGCAGTCCGTAATTAATATAATTGAAAGAAAAATCAAACCGTTCATTTACAAAATATATTTATGCATCTATTTATTTATTATTCAAATAGAAAAAATAATAACAAATATTAAGAAACACATTTAATTTAATTGCGTTGCTGAGCAACATAATATAATAAAGAATCTTCCTCATAAACTGCGAAATTAAATAACCATTTTGATCTCTTCCCCATAAAATGCAAAAATAATAACCATTTTGATTTCTTTATACTTTCCATTGTTTAGTAAATGCTTGACCATGGAGTTAGATTTTCCATTAAAATTCATGTTTCAAACAATTCATGCTTTCAGATAGTGACTAATTAATGCAAAAATCCTGCACTAAGCTCAGAAATGAAGTTTTAATTCACGTTGACGTTTTAAACAAACGATTTTCATCCTTGCCGTTTGGATAAACCACGGAGTTAGAGAGTAGATCTCCTGGGATAAAGTTCCGTTCTTCATTAATATCTCGACAACCCCCTGGTATTAGAAACTCGAAACTTGGGCAATATTTATGGGGGGCTATTTTAAGGCTACTCACAAAATTTCATTAAATTCGATTCAGCCGTTCTCTCGTGAAGATGACACAAACGAAATATTCGTTTTTCACTAATATCTTGAGAACCACTGGATATGAAAACTCCAAACATAGACTAAATTTTAAGTGGGGCTATTTCTAGGCTACCCACAAAATTTCATCAAATTCGGTTCAGCCGTTCTCCCGTGATGATGGGACAAACAGACAGACAGACAGACAGACAGATTTTCAATTTTATTTATATAGACTAGCAGCATACCCGTTCTTCGTACGGAGTATATAATATAAAGAAATTTATAATTCGCAATCATGTGCAAATTCTGTTAAAACTTTAAATTTATTGCTCATAAAGAGAAGTTTAAGAATATCTGTTCTCACTATGCAAAATTATCTTCACGGGCAGATCTGAAGAGTAAAACATCCTGGGGCCTTTTGTATGCAAATTTAAAAAAAAAGGAATTGAATCAATATATGCAACCCCGTACTACTTATATTGTTGCAGATTAGAAAATATGCCAGTGTGTTAGTAGAAGCTTACCCGTATTGCAATATGAGTCTCAAAAATATTTGCCAAAATAAAAGAGATTAAAGTACCAAAAATCCCCGTAATCTTAATACCAGAAGGTCGTAATTGATTCCAATATATGCCAATATATATCAAAATATATGCCAATATACCTGCACTACTTATATTCTCGTAGATTAGATGATATACCCATGCATTTGTAGAAGATTACTCGTACAACTTACTATATATGAGTTTCAACAATTTTCGTCATAATAAAACAATTCCATAATAATTTGAAAATATCAGTAATCCCTGAATCAACAGTCCCCGAAACTATCAATAATAATGATGTTTAAAACTGATGACCGTAATTCATATTATCCAGTCAAAAATTCAATGTCAATGAAATTTATTTTATATACATATTTTTATCATTCAAATCGGAAAAGATTTAATAAAAATCGTATGCCGCATAACATATTGGATCCGTTGCTAAGCGACATGATATCATTTGCTTTAAATAAATTGATGGAAATCATATCATCTGAATAATGCAATCTCTATGGAAGGTTTGGCGACATTTTCGTCGATTTAGCGATAACTTACAATCATCGCCAAATTTATCGCCAAGTGGGACTGTAGAACTGATAATCCCATTTTGCGACAAATTGACGAAACATCATCACAATACTATCCCCTAACAAAACATAACTAATTTCATTTATTAAGCGCGATTTTATCAATTTCATGATATTTTTATGGATTTAGAAATATTTTTACCAATTAGGTGATATTAAAAAAATTCCATAAATGTGTTACTATGTAGGATGGATGGACTGACACGACAAATGCTACAGAAACATCATTTCAGTACTTTATTCTAAAAAAACAAATTTAATTTTATTGATTTGGGTCATTTTTATCAATTTGGAGACATTTCCACTAATTTGGTAAAGTTTAAGAAATGTTACCATGTTATTTAGAGAAATTCCTCTACATTCGTAGCTCTGAATTTGCAGATCTGAAGAATAAAATATCCAGATCCCGTTTGTATATACTAAATGAAAACACTAAAATTGTATTAGAAAATACATACACCCGTTCTACACTTTTTCTGCTTCAATAATCGGCAAAATGCATTTATTGAGTAAACACAATATATGAGTTTATTAGTTAAACACAATATATGAGCTTGAAATCTCTTTTCTAAAATAAATGAAAGTGTGATGTACGCAGTCCGCAATATATATAATTAAAAGAACAATCAAACAGCTCATTTATAAAATATATTTTTACATCCATTTATTTATTATACAAATAGAAAAAATAATAATAAATATTAACAACACATTTAATTTCATTCCGTTGCCGAGCAACAGGATATAAGATAGAATCTTCCTCATAAAATGCGAAATTATATAGCCATTTTGATTTCTTTGTACTTTACATCGTTAAGCTTGTGAAAGATGAACCATGAAGGTAGATTTTTCCATTTAAATTCAAGTTTCAAACAATTCATATTTTCCTATAGTGACTAATTAATGCAAAAATCCTGCACCAAACTCGGAAATAAAGTTTTATTTCATTTTGGCGTTTTAAACAAACGATTTTCATCCTTTCCGTTTGGATAAACCACGGAGTTGGAGAGTATATCTCCTAAGAAAAAGTTCCGTTTTTCATTAATATCTCGACAACCCCTGGTCTTAGAAACTCAAAACTTAGACAAAATTTATGGAGGGCTATTTCAAGGCTATCCACAAAATTTCATTAAATTCGGTTCGGCCGTTTTCCCGTGATGATGAGACAAACGAAAATTTCGTTTTTTGTCGTAGAAACTCAAAACATGGACTAAATTTTAAGTAGGGCTATTTCTAGGCTACCCACAAAAATTCATGAAATTCGGTTCAGCCGTGATGATGGAACAAACAGACAGACAGACAGACAGACAGACAGACAGACAGATTTCAATTTTATTTATATAGACTAGCAGCATACCCGTTCTTCGTACGGAGTATATAATATAAAGAAGTTTATAATTCGCAATCATGTGCAAATTTTGTTAAAATATTAAATTTATTGCTCATAAAAAGAAGTTTAAAAATATCTGTTCTCACTATGCAAAATCATATTCACGGGCAGATCTGAAGAATAAAACGTCCTGGCCCCTTTTGTAAGTAAATTTACAAAAAAAAAAGGAATTGAATCAATATATGCAACCCCGTACTACTTATATTGTCGCAGATTAGAAAATATGCCAGTGTGTTAGTAGAAGCTTACCCGTATTGCAATATGAGTCTCAAAAATATTTGCCAAAATAAAAGAGATGAAAGTATCAAAAATCCCCGTAATCTTAATACCAGAAGGTCGTAATTGATTCCAATATATGCCAATATATATCAAAATATATGCCAATATACCTGTACTACTTATATTCTCGTAGATAAGAAGATATACCCATGCATTTGTAGAAGATTACTCGTACAGCGTACTATATATGAGTTTCAACAATTTTCGTCATAATAAAACAATTCCATAATAATTTGAAAATATCAATAATCCCTGAATCAACAGTCCCCGAAAATACCAATAATAATGATGTTTAAATCTGAAGACCGTAATTGATATTATCCAGTCAAAAATGCAATGTCAATGAAATTTATTTTATATACATATTTTTATTTTTCAAATCGGAAAAGATTTAATAAAAATCGTATGCCGCATAACACATTGGATCCGTTGCTAAGCGACATGATATCATTTGCTTCAAATAAATTGATAGAAATCATATCATCTGAATAATGCAATCTCCATGGAAGGTTTGGCGACATTTTCGTCAATTTAGCGATAACTTAAAAAATCGCCAAATTTATCGCCAAGTGAGACTGTAGAACTGATAGACCCATTTTGAGACAAATTGATGAAACATCATCACAATACTATCCCCTAACAAAACACAATTACTTTCATTTATTAAGCGCGATTTTATCAATTTCATGATATTTTTAAGGATTTAAAAATATTTTTACCAATTTGGGGTAATATAAATGAATAAAACCATCCAATTAGTTTTGGATTGAACCGGATTGAAAAAATGAAATGCATTGAACACTATGGAACCTAATATTTTAAACATATTTTAAACAAATTTAAAATTCACAAATCGCTTCGAAAGTTTTAGAAAATATTCAAATTATCCCATAAAATATATAAAAACAATTTCAGCAAAATATATTCAGTAGTTTTTTAAATAAAAATTAAAATAATAATTAAACCCTTTATATGAAAAGATCACGTGACCATTATATTGAGAGATCACGTGACCCACTTCAAAATAAAATATAACATCCATCTTATGTCAAAATCGTGATTTTTAAAGCTCCTTTTAATGTATATTTAGTGTCGTATCCGTCCAAAAACCGCTTTACTATTACTCAATTTCTGTGTATCTGTATTCAGAAACAGCTCAATTATAATATACTACTTGAGTTTACTTGATCAATGCCATCCATCTTGTGTCAAAATTGTGATTTTTAAAGTTCTTTTTAATTTAAATTTAGTGTTGTATCAGTCCTAAAACCTCTTTATTTTTGCTTAATTTCTGTGCATTTGTATTCTGAAAAAACACAATTACAATATATTTGAGTTTAAGGTTAAGGTTATTGAGTTAGACTGTAAGATGAGTTGTATAAGAATTGCTGAATTTCTTTAACGCAAAATTATTTTGTTCAGGAGTCTGCAATATGGATGATATGCATGAAACATCCATTGACTTTACATAGAGAAGCAAAGGATTTAAATGTAGGCTTCTTCAATTAAGTTTTATGCATAAAGTTAAATTACTTTTAACTCCATGGTTTTAATTTTTAAGTAAAATAAATTATTGTAGTACTGTGATGAATGAAATAAAAATGAATGAAATAGCTACTGTTTTTATACAGAGAGCCAGGCGATTTATGTTTCGATGACTTCATTTGAATCAAGTTCATTTTTTCTTTTCGATGAAGTTTTAAATTTTCTAATATAATTAATTATTGCAGTATTGTCTTAATTTTAAAAATATTACCTCTGAATGTATCGCATTTCAGAGATATTTAAATAAAATTAGATTTGTAAAGTGTTTCACAATCAATGCTTTATGCATGATTGATCTTTCTTGTTTATTATTTAAATCGAAAAACTAGTAATAAAAATTAACAAACACATTTGATTTAATTGCTTTACTGAGCAACATGATATAAGATAGAATCTTCCTCATACAATGATGATAATTAAATAACCATTTTGATTTTTTAATACTTTTCATTGTTGAGTAAGGGCCTGTGAAAAATAAACCATGGTGATAGAGTTTCCATTTAAATTCATGTTTCAAACCTGCGATTTTCAAAATGTGACTAATTAGCGCAATAATCGCCTACCAAACTCAGATAAGAGTTTTAATTCACTTTTACATTTTCAACCAGTGATTTCCAACCTTTTTCACTTGGAGGAACCAGGGAGTTAGAGAATAGAGCTCCTATGAGATGTTTCATTTTTCATTAATATCTCGACAACCCCTGGTTACAGTGTCTAGAACTAATAGTGGGCCAACCGCCTATACCTCCCAATGCTGGGAGATGTTCCTGAAAAGCCGCCTCCGCCAGACGGCGTTGGTCTCGAATAAGCGGTCTCAAGCGGAGGAGTTAACATTGAAACAAATGGGAATTTATTGCAAATGAAATGACTGATATCTTTCGAAATCACTGAAGAATTTGTGTGAAATTGGGTGTGATTATTGTAAGTGGTATACACAAAAAGTCATTTGATTTTCAGAGAGATTGAGCTAAGGATATATTCTTATTTTTTAAATTTTATTTAACTTGATCTGGTGTTCGTTCAAACATTTGAGGTCCAAAATAATTAGGTTCATTTATCATAGCGACGCGAAATTCGTTATGACGTTTCCTCTTGTGGCACATTTCAGTTCTTTCGATTTTGAAGCATATCGGGCTAGCCCGTCCTGGGCCCGCCATAGGACATTACCTGGTTTTCTCGAAAATCAGAGAACGTTCGAAATCTAAGTTTAATATATCGTTTTCTTTTGGGGTGTATTTTAATTCTTTCAATTTTCAACCGTACCGGGTTAACCCGTCTTAGGCCCGCCTTAGAAACTCACCCGTTTTTGCGGTATAACTCGAGAACAGGTGTATCTAAAAATTCGAAGTTTAGAATATCTTTGCCATTTGCTGTATATTTTAACTCTTTGGATAAAAATTTTATCGGGCTAGCCCGTCCTGAGTTCAGCAAAAGGAATATATCGTTTTCTGAGAATAACTAAAAATTCGGAGCATCTAGAATGTATAAATTTAATATGTCATTGTCCTTTGGAATATATTACATTTCACCTCATTTCGAACCGTATCGGGTTAGCCCGTCTTGGGCCTGCCATAGAAATTTACTCGCTTTTAAAAAATAAATCGATCAATCGGAGTAGCTGAAAATATAAATTTAGTATATCATTTCCGTTTGGATGGATTTTAATTTAGATTTTGAAGCTCGTCGGGCTAGCCCGTCTTGGATCCGCTGAAGAATGCATTAGTTTTTGAAAAATAAGACGAGAACCGAAGTAGCTAAAAATTCCAAATTTAACATGTCGTTGGCTTTTGGGGTATATCTAAGTTTCTTCGGATTTGAACTTTATCGGGGTAGTCCATCCTGGGCCCGACATAGGAATGGACCCGTTTTTTAGAATACCTGGAAAATCGGGGAAACTAGAAAATATAAATTTAGTACATACTTATCTTTTGGGGAATATTTTAATTCCTTTGTTTTTGAACCGTATCGGGCCAACCCGTTTTGGGCCCGACTTAGAAATTCACTTTTTTAGTGGAATAACTCTAGAACCGGAGTATCAAAAAGTTTCAAGTTTAGAATGTCGTTGTCATTTGCGGTATGTCTAAGCTCATTGGATTTAAAACCTGGTCGGGCTAGCCCGTCCCGGTCCCAACAAAAAAAATGTACTCGTTTTTTAAGAATAACTCCAAAACTGTAGCAGCTAGAATATCTAAATTTAGTATATCATTGTTTTTTAGGGTATATTTTATTTCTTTGGATTTTGAACCTTATCAGACTCGCCCGTCTTGGGCCCGACAGAGTGGTAATGCACTCATTTTTCGAGAATAACTCGTAAATTGGAGCAGCTAAAAAATTCAAATTTAGTATATCAATTTCTTTTGGGGTTTATCATAATTTATAATTTGAACCTCATCGTCTTGAGTCCGTCTTAGGAATGCGATCGTGTTTGATGAATAACTCGAGAACCGGAGTAGCTAAAAATTCCAAATTTAGCATGCTATTGTCTTTTGTGATATATTTCATTTTTTCGAATTTGAACTTCATTCAGCTAGCTCGTGCTGTGCCTGCTATAGGAATAGAATCATTTTTTTAAAATAACCCGAAAACTGCAGAAGATAGAAAATTCAAATTTAGTATATTATTTCCATTTCGGGTAGAATTTAATATTTTCGGCGTATATATAATTATAATTAGTGGCTGTGGCGTGGCTCCGCTGAAATCTTACAATTACACATTGGCCGTTAATCGTACTTCTGCACGCCACTTGCTCGATTACCGAGCATATCTCCAGGTCCTGATTAATTAGAAAATGCATCACGAGAACACACAATAAATACTAATTAAAAGTTAATAAAGCTTTTATTTTAAAATACTTATATTCAAAACTTGTTACTTAAAATTTAAAAACCACAAAATGTCATCTTAATTACATAGAACATATTTACATTCGCTAAGTAGGTATTGGGTAATGATCGATCTGATCATTTCCCCCTCTCTAGTTAAATTAAATATCATAATAGCCCTCAAGTTAGGCAGTTAACTTCCTTATTAAATTCTAATTATATTCTCTGATACTCAGTCTGCAGTGGGAGAGAACAAACGGACTTACCCCATTTAGGCACTGGCAGGACGGCATCGAGCTGGCACTCATCCGTCGATTTTAGCATGCCGAACTTAACTCTGACAATTACCAACTGACTTCTCTCTCCGCTCTCCTTCTCCTAGTCGGGGTCTCGGACAGCCCCCTGGCCGGGCTCCATAGCTGACGCTTGGCCGCTATAGGTTCGAAAACCCATAAATTCAGTGACGCGGTCGGGCTCCATCGAATCACTGGATTTGGCCCCTTCCAAAGGGTTGGCTAAAAATTGGGGGGCTCTAGCCCTCTTGCAGGTGTCCATTTTATTTAAAAATAAGATAGCGTCCTTTGCCATTTTCTCACCACTGCAGCTGGTCTCTTACTCATAGCCAAGGAATGTCAACCGTTCCCAAAGAGAGAGAGGGGGGGGGGTAATACTTTCTAGAAGTGAAGTGGCGACAGGAAAATTCCAATACTGTCCCACGACACTGGCTTCCCCCAAACAAGGGAAAAGAAACCAAGTTTCTTTTTCAAATGCTTAAACTACCAAAAAAATAAAGGGTTACAAATTATGCACAGTATACATATAAAAAGAGATAACAATAACATTTAACAATAAAATTATACATTAAATTATATACATAATGACACGCCCTATAGGTATGGAGATATTCTGTCTCTCCAAGTATGTCCAAAGCCTAATTAAGGTGCAATATTGTCACTGTCCGTATGGCGTAAATATTGTCACTGTCCGTTGGCGTAAATATTATCACTGTCTAGTGTAGCATACTGATTGTACTTTCCAGTCTGTTACTTGTGTTCACAAAATATGAAAGTTTGTCATGAGAACACATGAATTGGGAACAATTGTTCGTTCACATTATACACTAAAGGATTGATATTGTTCTGTAGGCTGTGACAAAATTAGTGATATTCCATATGGAAGGAATATTCTCTGAGCAGGATCAGCTGTGACATCACTTTATACAAAGAAGTTGCACTAACTGTGTAAATGACGTTGAACTTAACACTGCGAACATGGAGTTGCACTAAGACGTTGCATTAAAATGATAAAAATGCAGTTGCATTACAACGTTGCACTAAACGATGAAAATGAAGTTGCATTGTTTGGTACCCTTTGGTCCAAGGAAGGCATGATTTCGTTTTCGGTTAATGATGCTGCATACATGTGCTGGTAAAGGCTTATGTGAGCTGTAAAACTACGCCTTTGTTGCTGCAAAAGTCTTTATAGTGGCAACTTTCGTTTTTTGAAGACCGGATCCGTGTCTGCAAACTTCTGCAGTAATCATAGTTAGGGTATGTAAATGCACATAGTTTTTTCCACAATGTACTTTATCAATATAAAAAAGCTGATGTAATTTCAGATTAGACATTCTATTCGTACTTTAATATACAACTAGACGTAGGAGGTTTAGAGTCCTTGAACTCTGTCCACTGCATTGTACCAGAGAACATTTTACTTTTAATGTTTTCTACATTCTTACCCTACTTATTTTACATTAAATACATTTATTTTATCTTAATTACATTTATTTTACATTACTCATTTATATACATATTCTTTATAGAAATTCTTATTGAACCAGGAATTTTTGTTTTCTTAAGAATTATTTATTCTTATTTTCAAGAGCCCTCTTAAATGTCTTATTTCATTCCAGATCTTAATCAATCACTTCAATCTATCCTCTAACCATTACTCTACTTAATTCAGTCTTAAACAATTACTTTACTCCATCCTCTAATCATTTCTCTACCCATTTCTCTCTTCATTTCTAATCATTTTTCTGCTAATTTCTACTTACTTCTCTAACCATTTCTTTATTTATTTCTAATTAATTTCTACTAATTTGTACTTAATTCTCTAGCCATTTCTCTATTCATTTCTAATTAAATCTCTAATTACTACTTAATTCTCTAACCATTTCCAATTAATTTTTGATTCCCCTCCTTACGTAACACCCGGCTGTCCGGTTTAAAAGCAATCCCTGGCAAAGGCCTGTACCGCAATATACTTTCTATGCTAGCAGCGGTCACTTTTCGTACGACCTGACAAAAGTTTTTTTTCTCTTTTCTTTCTGTTTACGTGGGCCAATAACAGACGATGTCTTTGATTCTGTCCTGCGGTAATTCTCTCTAATTGAAACCGCGTACGTGATTTGCTTCCGCTTGTCATGTGACTAGAGCGAGTACAGTCGAAAAAAATTCAAAGTCAACGCGGCAGTGTGCCTTCTCTTTGTGTGCTGCACAACGGATTTATACAAATTGGATTACACATATTAATTTTTCTGGAAGTTCCGTGAGTGAAATTACTCTTATTTTTTATTTAGGATTACAGTTTAATGTACTTGTTTCGCTTGGGTGCTTAGATTTGCTTACTTAAAGTTTAAATTACTTATTTTAGGAATTAGATTTGCTTAGGTTGTTCGACTGACAGCCGATCGCTCTGTCTGTCCGGTCATTTAAACTTTAGACGCCTGCATCTCAGTTTATTTTACCTTAACTCCCTAAGTTTTAAATTACGTGAAAGTTTAATTTAATTGCCTCACTTTTACGGTTATTTCTTTAAATTTTATTTATAATGGCACGTTAATGATAAAAAATTCTTGTTACATTTCGTTTTACTCCTCTAAGTCTTTACTGAGATAACCTTTTCTCTGGATTAATTTTAATCGGTATTATTTTAACTTATATTTACGTGACCTACGTGTAACTTTAAATTATTTTCCACTGACCTATTCATGTTATTTTATTTTCCGTGGCCTCAGATTATAATGAGAGTTGCGAAATACTCTCCCGTAAACGGTTGATTTCTGTTTATGTATATTTTCTACGTTCTCCTCCTCTTGGGGATTATTTATATTATTTGAGCTAACTTTGTCCGTGTTCGTTGTATTCTCTGTGATAGGAATAGTCGATTGACCTCTCGATCTCTCTGCGACCCTTTTCTCTTTCTCTTGAACCTGTTCCGGCGGGAGGGGGGAGCGGGTTTCCCTCGCGGAGCGACCTTCTTCCAATTCGAGTTGAAATGGGAGAATGCCCTCGAAGGAGCCATCATCAGCCTCTGCTGTTTCTCCGGTGGCAACGCTTATCTCCGGCGCAATGTTTGTTTCGGTTTGCAAGTCGCCCTCCTGAGAGTCTCCTCCCGTAAACGGTTGGATTTCCGCGTCGAACCGTGCTGAATGTAATAAATGCGGTCTCCTGTCAGGCATTTCATATATACGATTTATATTTATTTTGATTGGCTTTGCCCTAGGATCTTTAATTAGTTTTAATAAAAATAAGTGGGTTGTTAGTTTTTCTATTATTCTATACGGGCCTCTAAAACGTTTTTTTCCGAAGTTTGGAATGTTTTTGACAAAAACTTTTTGGCCTAATTCTAGTTTTCTAAATTTTGCTTTTTGTAAATATTTTTCCTCCTGTATCTCTTGTGTGCGGATTAAATTTTCGTAGGCTTGTTTGTATGCTACGGCCATAGTTTCCAGCTTTTGAGGTTGATTTCGTATATAATTTTGAGTCTCTTCCGCGTTATTTGGTACGATGTCCATAAATAATGGTAAGTCCCGTGAAAAGAACAAGAAGTTCGGTGACATACCTGTGGCTGGGTGGTCTACTGCATTATAACATGCTTTATGAATTCCTACGGCTGTTTCCCAATCGTCTTGCTTGTAACACTCGATTGCACGTTTTATGGCTGAATTAATTCTTTCTGAGATTCCATTTGTTCTCGGATTTAAATGGACACCTGCAAGAGGGCTAGAGCCCCCCAATTTTTAGCCAACCCTTTGGAAGGGGCCAAATCCAGTGATTCGAGGGAGCCCGGCCGCGTCACTGAATTTATGGGTTTTCGAACCTATAGCGGCCAAGCGTCAGCTATGGAGCCCGGCCAGGGGGCTGTCCGAGACCCCGACTAGGAGAAGGAGAGCGGAGAGAGAAGTCAGTTGGTAATTGTCAGAGTTAGGTTCTGCATGCAAAAATCGACGGATGAGTGCCACCTCGATGCCGTCCTGCCAGTGCCTAAATGGGGTAAGTCCGTTTGTTCTCTCCCACTGCAGACTGAGTATCAGAGAATATATATTATTTAATAAGGAAGTTAACTGCCTAACTTGAGGGCTATTATGATATTTAATTTAACTAGAGAGGGGGAAATGATCAGATCGATCATTATCCAATACCTACTTAGCGAATGTAAATATGTTCTATGTAATTAAGATGACATTTTGTGGTTTTTTAAATTTTAAGTAACAAGTTTTGAATATAAGTATTTTAAAATAAAAGCTTTATTAACTTTTAATTAGTATTTATTGTGTGTTCTCGTGATGCATTTTCTAATGACCAGGATATGTGGCGTGGCTCCGCTGAAATCTTACAATTACACATTGGCCGTTAATCGTACTTCTGCACGCCACTTGCTCGATTACCGAGCATATCTCCAGGTCCTGATTAATTAGAAAATGCATCACGAGAACACACAATAAATACTAATTAAAAGTTAATAAAGCTTTTATTTTAAAATACTTATATTCAAAACTTGTTACTTAAAATTTAAAAACCACAAAATGTCATCTTAATTACATAGAACATATTTACATTCGCTAAGTAGGTATTGGGTAATGATCGATCTGATCATTTCCCCCTCTCTAGTTAAATTAAATATCATAATAGCCCTCAAGTTAGGCAGTTAACTTCCTTATTAAATTCTAATTATATTCTCTGATACTCAGTCTGCAGTGGGAGAGAACAAACGGACTTACCCCATTTAGGCACTGGCAGGACGGCATCGAGCTGGCACTCATCCGTCGATTTTAGCATGCCGAACTTAACTCTGACAATTACCAACTGACTTCTCTCTCCGCTCTCCTTCTCCTAGTCGGGGTCTCGGACAGCCCCCTGGCCGGGCTCCATAGCTGACGCTTGGCCGCTATAGGTTCGAAAACCCATAAATTCAGTGACGCGGTCGGGCTCCATCGAATCACTGGATTTGGCCCCTTCCAAAGGGTTGGCTAAAAATTGGGGGGCTCTAGCCCTCTTGCAGGTGTCCATTTTATTTAAAAATAAGATAGCGTCCTTTGCCATTTTCTCACCACTGCAGCTGGTCTCTTACTCATAGCCAAGGAATGTCAACCGTTCCCAAAGAGAGAGAGGGGGGGGGGGTAATACTTTCTAGAAGTGAAGTGGCGACAGGAAAATTCCAATACTGTCCCACGACAGTGGCGTAGGCTTGGGAGATAGGATGTGTGGTAAAAAACCGCATTTGCCGAACAATTACATTAGTTCTCAAAATTGTCTATATTTAAAAAAATGAATTTTGTACTATAAGCTCCATTCGATCGTCGACCCCCTTGTATCCTATATACATAGTTACATCCATATGCAAATGAGCTAAGAAGTGCGAAATTTGTCCACGGATGTTGGGTCGGTGCACTGGGAGTACGAGTGAAGGTTACGGTTCTGCGTGATCTGACGAAGAAGGTTTTATGCCTTCGAAACCGGTCGATATTAGTATTTTGAGTGGTATTCTGCTTTTTACGAAGATAATTTTATTTCTTTAGCAGAAATTTGGACCGCACGTATTTATTTTATTTACTTGAAATTGAAATTTTTCAATAATTTTTAAAAGCATTATATGAATAACTTGAACGAATGCTTTAAAACCAAATTTTTGTTTTGCATTTTGATACACATTACCATGTAAACCTAAAAAAAGAATGTATGAGAATGTCTGGCAAATATTTTGTTTTATCTCATATGTTCGTCTACTAGGAAAAATGCCTGTGGGTGGCCCTGTGAATTTGGAAGAAAAACATGAAACACCATTGCTGCTTGAACATTAGAACAAGGTGGGGTCTGCCTACAAGTGCTGTCTCTTTGTACGGTGAAAGATAGCGCTGATAAGAATTTCGATTGAGGGTGGACATGTAATTGACCGCTATTTTATTTCGACAGGCGCGTCTCCTTTACATACGTTTCCGCAAGTTGCCACATCTCTTCCACGAACAATGCTCAAAAGATCCGCAAATCAGCGGGGGCTCTGGAAATGGGTAGAACACCAGGGAAGGGCATTTTGTACTACCTTCAGGGTGGCCTCTAGATACAATAGGAAGTATCTCATTAGCACATTGGTCATCTGAGATCGAATTTGTTTTTACTAAGAACCGTCACCTGTACAATATTCTTTTTCGTTCTAAAATTGGACAGGATGGACCTACTCAGAAAGAAAGATTTTTCGAAATTGTAAGCAGCAAGCTTTCACTCATTTGATGTTTGTTGTAACTGACGTTGAAAATCTATATTTGGATTAAAAAGGGCTGTTTTTATAGCTATACCATTATCGCCTGTTCTGTGTAAAATTGCCTAGAAAAATGTATTAATTCGATTCATCCAGCATATTACTGTATTTTGCATTTCGACGAATAGGCTAAAAAATAGCTTAACATTTCATAATCTGCGAATTTCAGTATCGAAAAATCCCGTCACCAGACTTTTCTTTCTATTATACTATGTAGTACGAATCACTATATTACTATGAATCTTTAAAGTGCACCGTGGACTGGTTTCGCATTATTTAATTCTCTTGCATATAAGCGTAGGCAAGATCTAGGATAAGGGGAGGGGGTCGACGATCGAATGTGGGTTAACACAACAGTACAAAATACTTTCTGAAATATAATCCCTAAGGAGAACTAATGTAATTGCTTAATTGTTTGGTAAATGATAATGTTTCTCCAATTTTCGAGTTATTTTCCAAAAACGGATGCATTCCTAAGGCTGGGCAAAGATGGGGTAATCTAATAAAGTTTAAAATCCAAAGAATTAAAATATATCCCAAAAGAGAATACTATATTATAAATTAAAATCCATCCAAAAGGGAATGATATACTAAATTTACATTTTTTAGCTACTCCGACTGATCGAGTTATTCTTGAAAAGTGAGTAAATTTCTATGGCGGGCCAAGGCGGGCTAGCCCGATAAGGTTCGAAATGCGATGAAATATAATATACCACAAACGGCAATGATATATTAAATTTAGACATTCCAGATGTTCCGAATTTTGAATTATTCTCAGAAAACGATATATTCCTCTTGTTGGGCTCAGGACGGGCTAGCCCGATGGGGTTCAAAATCTAAATTAAAATCCATCTAAAAGGAAATGATATACAAAATTCACATTCTTTAGCTACTTCGTTTGATCGAGATATTCTTGAAAAGCGAGTAAATTTCTTTGGCGGGCCAAGACGGGCTAGCCCGATAAAGTTCGAAATGCGATGAAATATAATATACCACAAAAGACAATGATATATTAAATTTAGACATTCTAGATGCTCCGAATTTTGAGTTATTCTCAAAAAACGCTATATTCCTCTTGTTGGGCTCAGGACGGGCTAGCCCGATAAGATTTTTAATCCAAAGAGTTAAAATATACAGCAAATGACAAGCATATGCTAAACTTCGAATTTTTAGATACACCTGTTCTCGAGTTATACCAAAAAGTTAAGTCATATGGCGGACCCAGGACGGGCTAGCCCGATAAGCTTCAAAATCGAAAGACTTGAAATGTACCACAAGAGAAAACGTCATACCGAATTTCACGTTACTGTGATGAATGAATTTGATTATTTTGGATCTCAAATGTTTGAACGACCACTGATAAAGCTAAATAAAATTTTTAAAATATGGATATATCCCTAGGTCAATCTCTCTGAAAATCAAATGACTTTTTGTGTATACCACTTGCAATAATTACACCAAATTTCAGACAAATTCTTCAATTATTTCCAAAGATATCAATCATTTCGTTTGAATTAAATTCCCATTAGTTTCAATGTTAACTCCTCCGCTTTAGACCGCTTATTCGAGACCAACGCCGTCTGGCGTAGGCGGTTTTAAGGGAACCTGTTTTTCGCCTCGGTCGGCACACTATCTATTCTAGCCACTGTACCCTGGTGTTAGAAACTCAAAACATAGACTAAATTTTAAGTGGAGTTATTTTAAGGCTACCCACAAAATTTGATTGAAATCGGTTCAGTCGTTTTCCCATGATGATGAGACAAACAGACATATTTTCAATTTTATTTATATAGATTTCGTGATGCATTAAATTGAATTTAATTGCAGAAAATAACATGGATACTTTCCTAATATCATACCCAATTGGCAGAACTTATGCATGTTTGTTTCATTTGGCAACTTAATGCATTTTAAATTCTTCAGCTCTTCAAAAATCTAAAAAATTAAAATATCTTGAGAACAGTTTATCCTAGCATCATGAAGACAGTCTTATTCGCTGGGTTGTCAAAAATTATATGAAGAGCAAGTAACTAATTAATATGTTTCAGCAATTTTATATTTTTCACGTTTTCACGATCTTTACGGGGCTTTCGCAAAATGGGTCGGTTATATTTTTCCGAATCATGCCCAAGTCAAATCAGTATTAGAATAACCTTCAAGGGTTGTTACTACTAAATTTTAAGAAATTTCACTAAATGGTTCTTCACTACAGTCAAAAACGTCTCTAGTTCCCCTAAATTAAAAAACTTAAATACCTCGAGAATGATATATCTTAGTGTGAAAGCCCCAGGCCGTCCGGCTCGTCCAGAGGACTTAGATCAACAATTTGGATGACCGGAATATATCTTAGTGTAATAGGGTTGGTCTTATTCGTTTCATCGTCAAAAATTACGTATAAAACATGTATTTAATTGATACATTTTCAGTATTTTATTTTATTTCTTGACGATTTTTGCTTGGTCATTTCGCTGAAAAAGGAAGATTCCTTTTGTTTCATTCTTACCAAAATTTAACCAACAAAGTAACCCACAAGCAATTTATCTACCAAATGTTATGAAATTTAGTGTATCAGTTTCTCAGATAGAGTAGATACATACAATTTCTCCGGGCCATTTCGCAAAAATATGCAGATTCTTTTATTTCGAATCGTATCAAGACCTAATCAGCATCAGGGTAATCAACAAGTGACTTATCTAACAAATTTTATGAAATTTTGTCTATTAGTAGTTCTCTAGCTAAAGTAGATGCATACAATTTTTGTGGGCCATTTCTCAAAAGAAGACAAGTTCTTTTATCTCGAATCGTACCAAAAACTAATCAGCCCCAGGGTCACGCACAAGTGACTTACCTGCCAATTTTGTCAATTAGTTTTTGAGTTAGAGTGAATACATACATTGCACAGACAGACACACAGCCGTCACGCTAAAAATAGTATTTTCGTGTTCTACAGATCTAGTAGAACCGTCGAAAACTCGAGTTTTTCGATTTTCGACATAATTCCGATACTTTCTCTATACATTACCATTTATTGCAGTGAAAGTAAAAATCTGATGTTGGCAGAACATGACTTTCTCTGCAGACTCATATTCACGTTCTCTTTATTTCTTCAATAATTCATTAAATTGAGTTTAATCGCACAAAATAACATCCATAATTATTTTAAATTAACACTGAATTTGCACTTTTTATTCAATTTTCGTTTTCCTTTGGTAATTGAACTTATTTTCGAAAGTGGCGTTGTACAAATGCGAAAACACTAGAATTTCTCGAGAACGGCTAGTCCTAGAATAATGGGATTAATCTTATTGTCTTCTTCGTCAAAAATTACATATAAAATAAGCATTTAATTGTCACACTTGAGCATACGTAGTCTTTTATTTTAGATTTTGTCGATTTCTGTGGGCCATTTCGTAAAAACAGCAGGCTCTTCTTTTCCAAATTGTACCAAAATCTAATCAACACGAGGGTATGCCATATGTGACTTATCTACCAATTTTTGTGAAATTTGGTCAATTAGTTTTTAGTTAGATCGGATACATGAAATTTTTTCCCGAATCGTACTAAAATCTAATCAGCATCAGGGTAATCCACATTTTCCCCTCTTATATCAAAACCACCCAATGGCTCGAGAGCGATACGTTTTAGCTATTATTCACCTTAAAGAATTACATAAAAAATGACTGCTTCAATTAACATCCAATGGCGCTCAAAAATTACATCACTAGCATATTTCCATGACTTTGATTGAGAAAATGGAAAGTAACACATTTAAAGGGATATTTAAAATGTTTAATACATTATAAAGGATTGTATAGAGTCACGCACAGACATTATTTATTTAGGAATATCTGTGAGCGAAATTCTGAGAAATATGTGATATTCTTATTTTATTAAATATTTAATGATAAGTAGATTTTTACTTTCCCTGCAATACATGGTAATGTATAGGGAAAGTATTGGAATCATGCCAAAAATCACAACTCGAGTTTTCGACGGATCTACACGTTTCGAGACCTGTAGAATACGAAAAAACCATTTTTAGCGTGATGTCTGTGTGTGTGT
Organism: Amaurobius ferox; assembly: GCA_951213105.1. Classification (NCBI taxonomy): domain Eukaryota; kingdom Metazoa; phylum Arthropoda; class Arachnida; order Araneae; family Amaurobiidae; genus Amaurobius; species Amaurobius ferox. Next base: position 111,420,822 of record OX578133.1, on the reverse strand, counting down.
CTGTGTGTCTGTCTGTGCAGATTTTGTATCCACTCTAACTAAAAAAGTAATCGACCGAATTTCATAAAATTTGGTAGGTAAGTCACTTGTGGGCGAATCTGGTGCTGATTAGTTTTGGGTACGATTCGGGATAAAAGAACTCGCCTTTCTTTGCGAAATGGCCCGCAAAAGCCTGTATCCACTCTAACGGAAAAACTAATGGACCGAATTTCACAAAATTCGGTAGATAAGTCGATTGTAGGTCACTCTGGTGCTGATTAGATTTTGGTACGATTCGAAAAAAAATAACCTGCCTTTTATTGCAAAATGGTCCGCAAAAATCATTAAAATCTAAAATAAAGACCTACACATGCTCAAATATATCCATTAAATGCTTGTTTTATACGTAAATTTTAACGAAGAAAAGAAGAAGACCAACCCCATTACACTAGGACTAGCCATTCTCGAGATATTTCAGTTTTTTCGTATTTTCTCTGCACCACCTTTGCAAATAAGTCCAGTTACCAAATGAGAATGAAAATTGAAATAAAAGTGAATTAAATTTAATTAAAATAAAGAGAACGGGAATATAAGTCTGCAGGGAAAGTCATGTGCTGCCCACATCAGATTTTTATAATTAAAAGATATTTTTGTTTCTTTTCCAAGATGATATGGAGACTGGTGTACTGTTCTATAATAGTGACTAGAGGGCGATAGTACTTGAAAATTTTATTTGTTAGTCACTGCACTAAAAATAGGATACACTTTTCGGGTTTATTGCGCTATATTAAACATTTATTTTTTAAATACTGAATTTTTCGTGGGGATTCAACTTTTTTAACACCACTGTAATTATTTTTATCCTGGTATTCAGTTTTATGTAGAAATATGTTTGGAAAATACAGATCATTCCTCCTCTCCCTACCTCTCTTAAAATCAATTGTCCTCGTACGTGAAATAATCGTACCAAATTTCATTGGTATCATTCAAAGTGTCGATAAATCCTACTCATAAGCTCAGAGGCACATGGACATTTCAAAATATGTAATATTAGTTGAATCGGTTAGTTGTATTCAAAAATGCCCAGAATGTGTAGTCGGGAAGTAATCAAAATCTAAAAATCGTGTGTTTTACCTCATCACAATATTTTCATTTTACTTACTTTACGTATATTGTAAGGTAAGTAAAAATGTACAGTGGAAATGAAATGCAATGTATTTATTTCAGTTGATAAACGCAACAGGTCTACATTTTCAACAAAATAGAATTGTGGGATTAATCATGTGGCACAATTATTTCAGTTGGTATTCAAAATTGAATCATGGGGTACAATTAGTTCAATTGGTAAGCACAACACACCTTTTGAAATGCATATGCTTACTTATGTTGATTAATAAATTGTTTCATATCTAATTTTGCAAATAAAAAAACATGTAAAATTGCTCCCATTATGCTAAGGAAAACTCTCTCTCTCTGTATATATATATATATATATATATATATATATATATATATATATGTATATATATATAGAATGTCATATAACAGAATCTACTATAGTACAAAATCAGTTATCTAGACCAATAAGCGCAATGCAGCTTGAAGTAGTCTAGAATAGTATAATAGTAAAAATTGAAAGATTGGACATGAAGTCAGCCAACAGGTAATACATAAAAATCCGTGGGGGATTGTGACCCCTAGTTCCCGTTTACAAGTCGACTTTTCCACCAATGGCAACACTCACGGAGCCATGCATTACCTGCGGTTAAATTCAGTACAACGTCGAAACAGAAGACGCCCATACGAAGTATATATCAAACGTAAAAGGAAAAAATCCCCCCAACATAAGAGCAATATAATTGAAACTTATAAATTGGCCTTTTGTGTATAACCTGTTGGCTGACTTCATGTCCAATCTTTCAATTTATATATATATATATATATATATATATATATACAAATATATATATATATATATATATATATATGTGTGTGTGTATTCATATTCTGTTCTACTTATGTGGGTAATTGCCCTGTCTCCTACTCTGATTCACTGGACGGGTGTCTGTGGTGGGTGGGTGGGTGTCTGGGAGGGTGTCTGTGAACGTTTGTTCTGCCTCCTAGGTTGTATTTCGTCATGTTCATTCCGGTGTTTCTCGATATTTTTCAAACTGTTGCGACTGTTCGCACTTACACGTGGTCAAAGATGAAGGGTTCCTGTCTCATGGTAATACAAGATTTCCTATTTTTCTTATTTTCAATTTTTCCTCTTTTGGTTCCTATAGTCTGAGTTTTGACATTTATAGTTACATAATATTGCCAAATCTGAAACAGACATTTGTTTGGGTTAATTAGAATTAAATACTCAGATCTGAAGAAGAATTTAATTCTGGTTATTCTTCGAATTTGGGCCTGTGCTGTTCTTTTCTATTATCGGCATTGTGGCCGTGGTTTTGCTGCTTTGGTGATGTTAATATTTCATGATTACTCGAATTGATTATTTTTATTATTACATTTTTCTAATATTTATATATATATATATATATATATATATATATATATATATATATATATATATATATATATATATATATATATATATATAATATCTATACTCCTTGCCCAAAAAATTTTCAACCTCTTTCAATTAATTCTTAACTAGTATTTAAGTCTGTCAAAAACAGGAAAACTGACACACTTAAAAAATTAAGCAGCAACTATTTTTCGTGTGTTCTGAAAAAGGTTGTAAAATTCTTTTGTTGGTATCCATGCTTAATGCGAATTGCATCTATTATGTAAACAACTGTGTTTGAAGATTATACTAAGAAACACATTTCAAACATTGTAAAACTTTTCAAATGGTTTCATGTCGCAATTCTCTTAAAATAATGTAATACTTTTATTTTGGACCAGTATTTAAGCCTGTCATAGACAAGGAAACTAACACTCTTAAAATATTAGGCAGCAACTATTTTTAATAAGTTTTATTTTACTTAATAATGTATGGTGCTTGGCGTCGAAAATAATTGCATCAATTGAAAACTGTCGCAGTTAGATTCTGCCCGGTGATCGAGTTTCAGCCTTTTATGTCCACGGTGGGGGACTGTGGTGCCTCTGAGAAATTCTCTATTTTTGCTCTCCCCTGGTGTAACTCCGGAAGAAACAAACATAACAATGATGGTCAGGAAAATGTTGATCAAGTATTTCGTTTTTTCAAATTGATATACTGTGCTGAATCGTCCATTACATTCGATTACAGTACAAATATCGGCACGAATTATTTTTATTTATTTATGTAACATTTAAAGAATGAGAATGCATACTTAAAAAGCAGAAATCAAATTCCATTGCAAGTACCAGATTTTGTGCGTTATAGAGTTCTTCTGCACGAATGCTGGCATTTACAATGGTGCCTTATTCCTAACTTTGAAAACGCAAGCGAGTTCTGTGATCTACCAAAATAATAAACATATTTTTGTAAAACAGAGGGAATGTTTACTGTGGTTTCTTTGAGTTCATTTGGGCTACACACTTATCCATGTACACAGATAAACCTGATTTTATTTAGCGTATTAGAAAACAACATATTTTATCGCAATCATTTTCGAATAAAGATAGCCATTGATATATATATATATATATATATATATATATATATATATATATATAAGTGAGAGTTGCCCGGGCTGTAAAAGCTGCTTTTAAACGGGAAGGGGTGTCGCAATTCTCCCCTGCCATTATATGCAACGCATTTGGTTCTCCCTTTTCAACGTTTTAACGTTTCTTCCTTTTCACTCGGTTATATATATATAGATATATATATATATATATTAAAAAGATATAAACGTTTACTGCATCATGTTGCAAACGTCTATTTGGAAACCTGTAAGTGATATTTTCCGCTCGATTTCTTGTTTCAGTTATCCCATGTTAACCCATGAATAAAAATCCTAATCTTCAGATTCTTCAGCTTTTGAAATTTTTCCCATAATTTTCTTCCAACTATAGAAAATAATAGTAGGAAGTTTTTGTTTTTACGAAAATTCAAGAAAAAAATTATATTTCAAATATGTATCTAAAAACAATGTATTCATTTTACAAAAATGTTAGACGTACTTCTAATTATTTTATGAATTTAAGGTACAAGCAAAAACATTCTTCTTTTCAGCAAAAAATGGCTAGAAAAAAGCCTAAAAGAACTGAGCATCTAATACTATTTTTCATGGGTTAACATTGAAAGACAGAAATGAGCAACGGAAGGGAACAGCCAAGAAATTAATTTGTATTATATTTTTCTCATTACATGTAAAATTGAAAAGAAAGATTAAATTCTGTAAAATTTTTTGTTAACAGATAATCGGATCATAAAAATATACTATAATAGGGTATGTAATTTGAGAAATTTGGAATAATTAAAAAATTAAACAGCAAATATTTAAAATGTCATAGATTTCTGATGATATAAATAAATTTAATTTAATTATAATGTATTTAGTCCAAGCGTGTGCCACACTCACTTTTTTAGTCACTAATACAAAATTTATTACAATCTTATATTCGTAAATTCGTGTGCTTCAGATAAGAAACAAAATTCAAATACAATTAGTTTTATTCCAGTTCTAATAAAATCGTTATACAAGTAGTTAAAATGCGCTCAAAATGCAAAATAAGAGTGCAAAAATAATCAGTACAAATATAAAAATAAAAACTACATATATGAAAAATATCATGCATTATCAAATAAAAACATCATCTAAAAAATTACACATTTCAAACAACAATTAACGCATAGAAGTCATTAAAGTTCATTCAAAATGAAGAATAATAAAAAGTACAAGAATACAAACAATACAAATTTAAAAAATACGTATATGGAAAAACTATACAGTATCAAATGAAATTGTCAAATGTTTCTAAAAATGATTACACGCTTAAAATTATGCAATGCACACTTTATCAAGAAAAATCCTTAAATACGCTGAAAAAAGAGAATTGCGCTATATCACAAGTTGAAAATGAGCGTATAAAACAAACACGTATACCCGCTACCCAATTGCACAACTCACAAACCAACAAAACAAATCAACGTACATATACGAAATTAACAATTTTACTGTTACGAAATTTAATATGTTTAATATCTGTTTATAGGAATTTCCAGCTTACAACACTTACACATTAAACGCAAAAATTACTCTTTTAATATAAGTCTTACTTTTGTAATATTTTCTTAAAATGAATATTTTAATTCATAATTTTATAGATATTTTATCATACATTTATTAAATATGAAGTTAATATCTATCAATGCCATAAGCAGAAAACTACAAAAATATTATAAAACTAAAGCTTTTCTATTAAATAAATGTTTGTTCCATGCAATTGAAAATTATTTTTATATTAATAGTATAAAAATAACTGATTTATATTTAATTGATTTACTGCTTTTTGGATTTCTTGCTATTGCATTTGTGAAATCTAACTAAGAAAATTATCAATCTAAAAGTAATACGCTTATTTTTTTATTTAGTTAAATAATGAAATTATTTCAGAGTAAATTATATTCTTTTTAGGAAAATATTATGTTTATAAAGAAAACGTTTTATTTATTTCACTTGTGAAAGCTCTAGCGTATTCATTGCATAAAAGTTTGAAATTTAATGGAAAATCTTTCTCAACATTTATGCAAAATGATAAAAACAATTTGATTTCAATTTGTAGATTTCATTTTCTGATATATCCAAACGATAACAAAGAAACATAAAAAACGCATATCATTATATGATTTCAGAAAAACATTCCATTCTAAATATCCAATCAAGCTTTTTCGTGGGCTTAAAAATATTTTCACCAAACACAATAAATGGTAATTAACTAGGATGAAAAATATCTTCAAATAGATTGAAAAATAAAAGTAAATGTGTCATTAAATTTGCATATTTATCTTTAAGTTTTATTTAGATGGATAGTTTGCATTTACATTAAATTTGTAATCATGCAAAATCTAATAATTATTTACATTGTCTCATGCGATATTACATTTCAAAGTAAGTCCGACAGAGAAATGAGCGAATTTAACCTAACGATTTTCTCCATTGGTAAGGTAGTAAGGAAAAGAACTGCCCTAGTATCCCATTGTCCATACTATGTCTTTCAGTTGTCATAAAGCGTTTGAGTTTCTCAAATTACCTGAGGTCTCATACAGCTGAGGTCTCTATGAATTCGGAGATACAAAGAATGCCTGCGCATGAATTCAGGTCACTGGAGATATTTCTCCTTCAAAACATAAATATAAGGCAATATAGTTTAAGACTTTATGCATGGAAGTGTGTCAATAAATATTCTAAACTCAATAACTATCTATTTTTAATCGTCCGTTACCTGCCGGACTCTTTATCATATCGACATTTAGTATAGAATAAATAACGGATACTGAAACTGAATCAGTTTCAACATTTGTTTGATTTCAATTATTTAGACTATAAATATTCTAAAATTCAATAATTTCGTTAAAAGCAGCATACAGTAAAAAAGTATCGACCGGTTTCGAAGGCAAAAACAACCTTCTTCGTCAGGACACAGGAAAAGCGTAACCTTCGCTCATCAGAGAAAGATTGCCCATTGATGCAGCATGAAGGTTAAAGGAAGTCTTAAGCAGCATGAAGGCTCTTTTTACGGTTCATGGATGCAGGAACAGAAAATGTGGCTAAAGCAGAGAAAGGGTGTTGCCAGCGGCGAGAGAAGAAAATGGGAGTAACAAACCCGGGATGCAGAAATTAGAGGTGGGATATAATGAATGCACGGTAAAATACCAAAGAGGAAAGTAAACGTCCCCCCGAAAGATTCAACTCACTTGTTCATAAGATCCCAATTAAATTAAAAAACCAGAAAAATGTTGAAATTCATTTGCTTCCTTCTTATAACGGTAATTTTCATCCTTTTCCTAGTTTTTTTAATTTAATTGGGATTTTATGAATAAGTGATTTGAATCCTTTGGTGGACGTTCACTTTCCTGTTTGGTATTTCATCGCTCATTCATTATGTCCACTTCTGGTTCCTGCTTCCTGGATTTGCTACCCCTTTTTTCTTCTCTCGCCGTTGGCAACACCATTTCCCTGCTTGTTCCACATTTTTTGTTCCTGCATTAACCGTGAATCTTTCTCTGACGTGACTGTTCGCTTCTTATGTGTCTTGACGACGAAGCAGGCTGTTTTATGCCTTCGAAACCGGCCGATACTCTTAATTTTTAATTACATGCTGCTTTTAACGAAGTTATTTGAATGTTATGCTTTAGCAGCAGTTTCAACTATATATATATATATATATATATATATATATATATTCTATTTCATTCAAAATGTAGCCAAAATACAATATCTAGCAACATTTTGCATTACATAATATATAAATATGATTGCATATATTTTTGCCCAATATACCATTCCAAAAACATAAAACAAGTTTAACATTAGATGGCATAAAAATTTCCCAAAACAGACGATCACAATCTATATATACATTCACTTGACTTGATCAATGTATTTCGGGCTCATGATCCATGACGGCCGGGGACAACATCTTCGTCAAATTTGACGATGTACATAAAAGATTATAAACAGTACATTTAAAATACACTCAAATGTAAACTAGTTAAACTAATAATGCTGGTTTAAAGTGCACAAAAATAAATCTCTGGAAAGAAAAAAATTGTGAAAGTAGACAAATCTAATAATTTTGCAACTTATTGTACTCATTAAGATCTAAAACAGGTGACGTTAATACAAACACCATATTCAAAGTGGTAAAGTTGGCATCGAAACCAGAATAATACAAAGCATGTTAATTTATACAAATTCCTTGTAATTCTTTGATAGAAACAGACACGTGAAAATAAGATGACATCAATTTTTTCAAGAACATATAAGGCCCTGCATCTGGTAAAAAAACAGTGAATACTAATTAAAGAATTATATACAATTGCTTTCAATTAGTAGGCATTTATACGAGTACGTATTTAATCTTTCGATTAATGATTTATTTGTGGTTTTTGACCTGATAAATGGGACGTATAAAGTCCTTGAAACAATTGCAATCACCTGATTTTCATATGTCTGCTTCTATCAAGGAAGTAGGAGGATATTTATATTTTTACAAGCAGCAGTTACATTCATTGTCATTACTATTTATTTATAGTATAAACAATAAGGTAGTAGCATACGGAAAAATTGCCTACTTCATATAAAATTGCAGATGGTATCCTACATATTATATTTCAGTATTAAAAATAAATATATAAATAATTGGTTTTGATTATTTTTTACTTGACTATAAACCCCATGTGTTTATGAGATGAGGGTCAACTTTGAAGGGTTTAAAAATATTAAGTGTACTGACTTCCTTTGACATTTGATATTAAAGAACTTAAATTGCCGCATCTGACACAATTTCAAATGAATATATGATTTTCTCTGAATAGGAGAAAATATGCTATATTGAGCGTTTTATATACACCGCTGGACAAAAATTTTAATTGCTACTCCCATTCCGAAAATGCAAGTTTTGCAAGCCAACAGAGAATATTTGTTCACTCTGTATTTATAACATAATTATTACTAGAAACATTTATAAATAAAACACATTAAAACTATATATAATATTTGATATTCACTTAACAGTGGTTGTAATAAATGTTTCAACACACATAATAGCGATTGACAACAGTGACAAATTCACACAACAGTGATTGTAATAACTGTTCCAATAGGAATCCTTGTATCTGGACATCTGGTATCTGGAGTAACAATTTCGTCGATGTCGCTTTCCTCATCTTCTTCACCATCAACTACTTGATGAGCTTTACTTGGATGGCATTTGTCATACAGATTTCTGCAGAACTTCACAATGTGGTGACTTAATCTAAAATGACAAGAAAAAGTTATTTGTATCAATTAAGTCCAATACTCAAATTCCTAGCTGGTATTTCAAGTAAGCGATACATATCAAAAAATTATTACACCTTCCTGGAGCATATATATATCTTCCGAGAATAAAAATATATTCGAAAATTTGATATGAAACACTCCCTGTGTTTAAATAGCCTAACACAGCTTTCATCTGATTCGTTTTCCCACAGATTTGAGTTCGTAATAAACATCATCACATACCTGAAACGTATTTTCTAGTTTTCTGTGCTTATGACCCCAGCTGCATTCTATGACTGATTCTTCTAAAGTACTATAGAAAACTTAATATGAATATGTTGAGTCGCTCGCATAATGGGCTCAATAGGACCACCTTGTATTATTTTTAGGAAATTCTAAAGCCCAGCTCTCTTGCGAGCAAATTTAATTTTTCATTTTATTTTCACTCAGGCACAGAAAGTTTCAGGTAAAGCAATTCTTAACGATGATGATTCTGTAAACAAAGTTATACATTGTGCAAAGATGGCATTTGTATTTCCCGCATACCATCCTTGAGTTCGATTTCTTGATTTTCCTCCACAAGGATAATTATACTAAAGGTCTGAATTAATACAAATTTTTAAACTTTTTCCCGGCCAGACAGTAACAGAACCCAAAGACATTTTGCAATCTACAGCCTGAACCCGACTTGGCCCGAAAATTTATGAGTCGCGGCCAAGTATGGACCTAAATGTTACTTTTTCAGATAACAATACTCTTTAAAAAATTACCTACTACGCATTTAAAAACATTTATGCTCATTGGCATTCAATCAAAATTTTAAATGCAGACAGCTAGGAAGATTTAAAGAATAAAATTAAGGGGCTAAAATTCGGAACATGGGAGAAAGAAAAAATGTTTTTAAACATAAAAATATAAAATAATATATGCCCTATGGCGAAGGGAACAGAGGCAAAAGTATACATTTTGTAGAACCTAGGGCACAAAAGCCATATTTTACATACATCAAAAGATACCATATAGATGTTGTCAAAATTACCTGTTTAGGTCCTCTAAAATTGGGTGATCTAGATTCTAACCTCACCATTCCTTTGAGATGAACGACCATACATAGAGACGATTTCATCAGACCAATTTATCTCTATACTAATTTTCTGTGCACAGAGCGAGCTTTTAAGCAGTTAACGTTTGATATCCAAAAGAGCAAAAAATAATCTTTCGGATAAATCTAAAAATGTTTACACTATCTCAACGGAAATAATCATACACTTATCCCCCGATTTGCACGGCACTTGTTTTACACGATTTCGCTTTTACACGGTTTATAAATTAACAGATTTCAAAAAATTGATAAAAATGTATATTCCGCTCCATATACGCCTATACAAAGATTTGATGACATTTTTGAACTTTATTCCTTTGATAACACTGATGAAAACAACAGGGGATTCCCGGTGTAAAATATATACATTTAGGGAAATCCCCGTAATGGGGAATCCCCGTATAGGGAAATCCCCGTAATAGGGGAATCCCTGTATGTATTTCACAACAGTAAAGCTATCTGGTTCATGCAAGTACATAGTGCAGAAACATTTTAGCAGCAAAGCTTATATTATTGTGCGTTTATCTTTTGAACTGGTAAGGTTTCAACATTTATAGTTTTTCTTGCATCTTTATAGTTTGCGTAAATTTGTTAATGTTCTATAATGTCAAAGGATTTGAAGAAAAATCAAATGAAAAGAAAGGTTATTTCTTTAGAAACTGAAATTCAAATTTTAGACAGTCCATGTAATAGAGAAAGAGTAACGGATGTCGCTAAATTTTACTCCATGAATGAAGCCACAAATAAGGACAATAAGAAAAAATAAAGACTCCATTAGAAAAAGTGTGGCAGCTGGAACCTGCAGCAGTATGAGTACGACTTCATATGTTAGAGATGTTACAATGGAAAATATGAAAAAAGCCTTAGTGATATGGATGGAAGACCAAACTCAAAAGCGAATCCCAATCGATACCAATGCTGTTACAAATAAAGTTTTGAAGATTTATCAATCACTTAAGAATCAGTCGCCGAGAAAAGAAGGTATCTTTTTCCGCAAGCCATGAGTGGTTCGAAAGTTTCAAACAAAGACATTCTTTACATAATCTGAGAATGAAAGGTGAAAGTGCATCTGCTGATTCGGATGCGGCACAACAATATCCGGCAAAAATTGCTGAAATCATTGCCGCTAACTCCTGCACTTCTGATCAGGTTTTCAATGCTGGCCAGTCTGGATTATTCTGGAAAAAAATGCCGGAAAGAACCTTTATAGCCAAAGCTCACAGATCAGCTAGTGGTCATAAAGTAGCGAAAAGTCGTATAACAGTTCTTTTCTGTTGCAATGCTTCTGGCGTTATATGATGAAACCATTAGTGATTAACAAATCAAAATCACCACGATCATTCAAAGGAATAAATATCGAAAACCTTCCCGTCTATTGGATGGCTAATAGAAAAGCATGGGTCACTGCCATAGCTTTCAATGAATGGTTCCATAACTTCTTTGTTCCAGATGTCAAAAATTATTTAACTAAAAAGGGATTGCCTAAGGCTCTTATATTAATTGATAATGCACCAGGTCATCCTCCAGATTTACAACACGAAAATGTAAAAGTTGTTTTTTTACCAAAGAATACAACTTCCTTATTGCAGCCGTTAGATCAAGGGATAATTTCAACTTTTAAAGCACTGTACATCAAGCAAACTTTCAGGTATATCTTAGAACAAATGGAGAATGATGAATCTCTTACTCTGATGGATGCTTGGAAGAAATTTACAATTTTAGATTGTGTTAAGCATGTTGGACTGTCATACACTCAGATCAAACAATCAACGATCAACGCCTGCTGAAAAGCAATATGGCCGGATGTTGTTGAAAGTGGAAATGATAAATCACCAATAGAGCATGAATATTCTCAGATCACTGAGTTGACCCATACTATAGGAGGAGAAGGTTTTGAAGATTTAGCTCAGGCAGATATTGAAGAAATAATATCTGATGAAGAATTGAATGAAGATGATTTAATTAACATGATTCGTGAAACAAACAAACATGATGAAGACAATGATTCTGATGAAGAGCAATCTGAGCCAGTTGCGTTCACAGCAAGAATCATAAGTGTAGGACTTGATTTGGGAAGAAGCAACTATTTCTTACAATATGACACAAATGTTAATCGAGCTCTCCGATTCCAGCGAGACCTTTGTACATGCTTAAATCAATATGAAGAGGTCTATAAAGATTTAGCAAGAAAACCTACGCAGTTGTTAATTACCGATTTCATGGCAAAGTCTTGTCAACCCGAGATCTTGCTTAATTCGTCAACCATTGAGCCAGAATCGCATCAAGAAAGCTCAAGTGATGAAAGTGTCATCATACCTATCAGAAAGAAAAGACTGATAGTACATGAAAGTGATGACAGTGATTAAACTTATAATTAATTTTTAAGGGTCTTTTTGTTTTTTTGTTCTTTGTTCCTAATGTAAAATAAATTAAATATGTTATATTACTACATTCATATGTTTGTTGTTTTATAAACTAAGTATAATTTTAAGTTTTCTAAGATGTCTTACTTTTGTTTTACTTAAATAAATAACTGAGAGAATCATGCGCATTTTGCGGTTATTTTCGTTTTACACGATTTTATTTAGCAAAATCCAAGACTTCAATTTACACGGTTTTGTGCAGAATCTATCTTCCGTGTAAATCGGGAAACAGGTGTACTTTCAACAAAAAGTTGCCCAGTCTTGATCTGCAAGCTTAACAGAAAGCTGTGACATATCCGATATCACTATTCTGTCACTTATCGAAGTGATCTAACGAACGCGGTAATACGCTACAACCAAGAAATTGGGAGATTTTTGCCAATGCAGAAATGCAATCAAGAAGATGAAAGCAAGTTATTCACAGTTTAATTTTTATTTTACACGATTCAGTCTCGAAATAAGTTGATACCCCTTGATTTAATGTCTTGCACATGTAAAGGGACTTCAACCTTCATAAATCAAAAGGAAATTATGCAGTCTTGCTTTACAGCCTGGATTAATGGTTTTCTTTCAAATCCAGACCGTTCGACCTACCCAAAGGTCTAAGATATCTATTTGGACCGTAGATATCCTAAAGAGTAGATAGTGTTTTCCAAACTATAAATACGAGGGTGACACTTCACGCTGAACTCTCACTTTGATCTCGTGGTTTTGTCAAAACCAAAGTGTCAAAAATCTTCTCTGATTTTGACACTTCACATTTTTGACATTCTGCTAGTCACCTGTTAATCACTTTATGCCCAATAATGGGATTTGAACATTTACAACCCGTGCAGTTTATAAGTGCCACACACTTTTTTAACACTTTACAACATAGTTGAAAAGCGTTTAGGACTTTGTTCATTCTGTCTGGCTGTTTGCCTGTCTGTCCGTTAGCACGACAACGGCCGTTAAAATGACTTTATCAAAATGAAATTTTAGTATGTTGTTCAGACGGTCTGTGAGACCTATGGGAATATAAATGAATAATATCACCCAATTAGTTTTGAAATTGAACCCGGGTAGAAAAAATGAAATACATTGAATTCCATGGGACCTAATTTTTAAAACATTTTTTAAGCGAATTTAAAATTCACAAATTGCTTCGAAAGTTTTAGGATATATTCAAATTATCCCATAAAATATATAAAAAAAAAATCAGCAAAACATATTCAGTAGTTTTTAAATAAAAATTAAAATAACAATTACACCCTTTATATGAAGAGATCACATGACCATTATATGGCGAGATCACGTGACCCACTTCAAAATACAATATGTCATCCATCTTGTGTCAAAATTGTGATTTTTAAAGTTCTTTTTAATTAATAATTAGTGTTGTATCCGTCCGAAAACCGCTTTATTTTTGCTTAAATTCTGTGCATCTACATCCTGACACAACGCAATTACAATATATTTGAATTTAAATGATCATCAAACTTTGATTATTTCTACAACGAAGCCTAATTTTCTCTTATGGAGGATGTAAACACCAAAATATTAAGAATGAGTTGTATAAGAATTGCTGTATTTTTTAATGCAAAATGATTTAGCTCATGGAGTCTGCAATATAGCTGATATGAATGAAACATTCATTGATTTTACAAAGAGAAGTAGACTATTTTTTGGATGAAGTTTTAAGCATAGAGTTAAATTACTTGAACCTCCATGGTTTTAAGTTTTTAAATAAATTAAATTATTATAGTATTATGATGAATGAAATTAATGGAAAAACGTTTATTAATGAAATTCTGCTTTTATAGAGAGAGCCAAACGATTTATATTTCGATGACGTGATTTGAATAAGTTCATTTGTTTTCGATGAAGTTTTCAAATATAATAAATTATTGTAGTATTATGATAATTTTAAAAATATTACCGAGGAATGTATCGCATTTTAGAGATATTTAAACCAAGCAATGTATATTTCAATGCCGTCATTTGAATAAAGTTCATTTTTTTCGATGAAGTTTTAAGTTTTCAAATGTAATAATTAAATGTAGTATTGTGATAATTTTAAAAATATTACCGAGGAATGTATCGCATTTAAAGATATTTAAATAAAATTACATTGAAGTTGGAAAGTGTTTCATAATCAATGCTTTATGCATAATTGATCTTTTTTGTATCTTAATGACTTCGCGGAAGTATAGGTTATCCGAAAAAATCCCTACTGTTAAGGGCCAACCCACCTAAGAAAGATCTTTGTACCGTTTTAGAGGAAAATGTACGGTATCTATTATATGGAATATCTACAGTTTGGACAGCTGGGAAAATACCACCCAATTTCGAACGCAATCCAGTTGTGAATGGGCATTCACAGGGAGTATACCCTCCTTTCCTAACCACCAACTTCTCGAAAGGAATTTTGGAGCCACAGTTTCAACGTGCCCATAGCGTGGCGTTGCGCATACACGGGTATATTTTGGACAAATTAACTGCTGTATTTTTTGTTAGCAAGACGTTGCAAACTCAAGTTCAACTCTTGACAAAACTCTCGCTCTCTATTAAGAAAAGTAGCTAAAGCCGCCGCCGCCGCCGCCGTTATTTGTCAGTTTTCGCGTCCCTGACGTTTCTTTGTCTCGTACCGAAAAAATATAGCATATAAAAAATATGAAATTTGATACATTTGTAGAGAAATGTTAGGGAAACACACTGAAATAAAGCGTTTTTAGATTTAAACTTTTGTTTAAAATATATTTAATGTCAAAATCAAATTAAAACTATTAGTGTGGAAAACCCAGACCACACGACCAACCCGAAGGCTTTTGGTAGCTATTTGTGTGGCCGGAAAACTATTAGTATGTGGCAATAAACGG
This sequence comes from Amaurobius ferox, assembly GCA_951213105.1. Lineage (NCBI taxonomy): Eukaryota > Metazoa > Arthropoda > Arachnida > Araneae > Amaurobiidae > Amaurobius > Amaurobius ferox. The sequence continues at coordinate 111,405,539 of OX578133.1, read as the reverse complement.
GTAGTGAAAACTATTAGTGTGTGGCAATAAACGGGTAATGAACGTGCACCAACATCAATGCTCCGGGAATTTAAGCGCGTTAGCTAGCATGGGACACGAAAGCAGCCGTGTGCGCTGGCCGGATTGAAAGAGCTCTCAAAACGAGATGTGGGTATTAGTGAGCGTCAGCGAACAAGGGTCACATCCCCAACGGGCATATTACGCCGGCGTAACAGATCGCACGAACGAGTTCACGAAGCCATCTCAACGAGTCTTAGCGAGTAAGGAGTGAAGTCTCCCGAAACGAGTGACATGGGTTGGCAAGTATCGGCAAGCAGGGGACGCACATCCCCCCCCCTCTTAAATACACTTAAAATAGCAACAAAATATAATTCATTTCTTTGTACATAATATTCAATTACGTTTTTCTGATCAAGAATCATTTATTGAACTATATACATGCATTTAATTTATAATGAAAGGCAATACTAAATTTAAACTGAAATAATATTTACGAAATTCTTATATTTTAGCAAAAGTATTTAATTTGTGTGTAAAAAGTAACAAAAAATTATATTTACTTACCAATATCCCTTTGAATATAAATGTGTATGCATGAAAATAAGAAGATATTAAAATATCGAATGATATATCCTCCACAGTATATAAAAACAAAATTATTAAATAACGAAATATATTTCAACTATAACTATATTAGATATATGAAGAAACTTAAAAAGTATATATTGCATTTATAGTAAGACGTCATGCAAAAATATTGACAGAGAGAAATTTTGAACAAAAAGTGATGAAAAGTGCTATATTTAATATAATATTAGTCGCAAGAAATATTAGACCGAATGTTCTAATATTTGTTTTTTAAGATAAATATATCAAACATTAGAATGATTTTGAAAGACATTTCAAACTCAAGATTTTGTGACAATCTCTTGGTTTAACCACAGTATTTGAATATACTATGACGATATTAGACTCTTGTATACGTCCAATTTTAAACGAAACATTATGTACAGCAGTTGCATTTTGGTTTACTATCAGGTATTACATGTATATTCATACGTCACCTGACAGCTAAACGGTCAGCATGCTGGCGTTCGAAGCTGCAGATGCAGGGTTAAATCCCGGGTACAAGTGTGTTCCTGTGTATATATGGATATTTGTAGTGGTTTGAAATCCACTTTAAGCTATGGTTCCATAAGTGTGTAATGTGAGCTATATATCCTTTGGTGCACCAGGAGAACGTGTTTCACACTGAAATGGCTCACCCGTCATCTGCTTACATGTGTAAATAAATTTTGATGTAAAGTATCTGATCATTTGCAAACTAACAACATATTGATAATACTAATTGTTGTGATAATACTAATTATATCTTGTCACAATATTATAAATTCTTTAGAGTATTTTTATACCTTCTTGAAGCTTAAACGCGCGCGAATAATCTATATAAACAATTAAAGTTGTGATGTACGCGTCAGATTACTAAATTTCAGTTAACTAAGTACAAGATTGACTGGAAATAGAGCTATTTTATCCATATTATTCAGATATATTTGACAATAAATATCTCATTTTATTTTATGACAGAAACTGTACTTGTTCAAGTTATAGCCCTTCATATATTTTTGGCCAAAAATCCAGTATGTGGTGTCATACTGAAAGTGCAGTCAAAATCATGAACTTTCTGCATGTGCCGTCATTGTTTCCCTATCCGAGAGCCATTTTCAGCAATAAATTAAAAACCTTTTAAATGTATATGTTAAAAATTAAATGGAATTTTTATGAATATAAATAATCAAAAAGTAAATTAAAGGTATTTTTAAACGTAAATAATATAAAAGTAAACAATATCTTTTGAAAAATAAGTTCTTCAGATTTAAATTATCGAAAAGTAAACAAAATGTTTCTAAAATTTAAATAATTAAAATATGAAAAAAAATAATTTTACTAAGTAGACATTATTAAAATTTAAATAATAAAAAAAATAAACGAATATATTTTTAATTTTAAATAATAAAAAGTAAACAAACGATTTTTGAAATGTCAAGCTTTATTCATTCATGACCATAGATTATTCCTGAAAGAATTCAATTTTTGCATGCATTTAATGCACTTAAATGCTCGTATGTATTTCTATGCGTTTTGTTATTGTGTACATTGTGTTTTGACTCGATTTTATGGCAATTGTGTACTTTCTGGACGGAAGAAATAAGATACAACCCAAATGGTAGGACATTTTTAATGTACGTACCTGAGGTCGGCATGCTAAGCAAGTAGCAAGAAAACTCCTATTTCCTCTTATTAAGCACTTCAAATATTGAAAGTGGGGTAGTTAGTAGAATCCAAGTTTTGAACATGAATCACATTTTTGCAAAAGCAAAACACAGAATCAGTAAATAGTGCGTTTTCATTCACATGATATAATAATTATCGATGGCTCAACTAGTTTTAGAGCAATAGCAGTGTACATGACTCGGATTATTTTCTAATTATAATACAGTTTCTTGAATTATACACGTATTCTCAATCATATAACGTTGAAATAAAGTACAACCCCGATTCACTGCTACATTTTTATTTCAATATTTCAGTGATTACACATTTTATAACCTCCAATTTCTGTTTGATTATATATCTAATGTCCATTTGATAACAATTTGATTCGCTTTAAGATGTAAACTTTTACCTTATGAATAGGCAGCCACACAAGGATGAGAATGGTTTGTTAATTTATTTTCTGTGTAAATAATATAAAATGATAAATGTCCTCATGTACGCTGCGACCTGTCATACCTGCGACGAAATATCTGCTAAATTATGATTAATTAAAGTTTCCCATTTTGTCACTTATCGTATAAAAAATTGTTATTCCATACATAATCGTAAAGGTATGTCAATATTATTTTTATTATACAGTATTTTGGAGTTCTGCCAACAAAAAATCAAACTAAACAGTGACAGTGTGTATTTTATCACCCTTAAAGCACTGTAATTTGAGGCTCTAAGGTAATTTTCTAATCGACTGTACACATTTTATAATGAACCAGCGGTGAGTGTGTGCGTGTAAGTGTGTCTTGCAACCTTTATACATTTGTAATCGACATTGACCACTTGATAACCAAATCTACCCAGGAATTGATGTTTACTATGTAACAATAAAAGTCGTCCCTCCAAACTAGGAGCCAAATCATTCCACGGCAAAAATGCTAATCGCTGAATCATGAGGATTCAAGCAGTGGTGTTACTAGACTTTTGGGCCTCTGGAGCAAATACTAGGACGCATTTAACTATAATTCACCGTCTTTGATCCTCAAGTCAAAAATATGTTCATCGTAAGAGGCGCCCCCTTTTTATTCCGCGCCCTGTGGTTCTATTTGAGCAAAATTAAGACACTTATTTTTCCCACAATCGTACAGATGTGGTACAAAATAATACTAACACCTGTGAGAAAGTATGCTGCGTTTCACACCTACAGTACAGTCGCGCCACCTGGAACAGAAGTCTGCCACCTAGTGATTGTGAAGGGCAATGTATCATTCTCTCAACAGCAATCATAGGTGTTACATGTCTCTATAATACTCTCTGAGACACGCTGCAATGTCAGTCCTGGCAGAGTTCCAAAGAGGCATGCATGATTGTTGAAGCGCGTTTAACTGGAGCCTCGGTGACAGAAAGAGCAAACCTTTTGGGGCGTGCAAGAAGTACTGTATCAGCTTTATGAAAGCGTACTTATGACAGCGTACACGAAAGACGATAAGGTGGCATTTTCAAAGCACAACAGTGGGCGAAAGATAAAGCTTAATGATAAGGTTAGACGGGTGTTGAAGGGCATAGTGGTCCGAAAGCACAAGCAATCATTATCAGATGTGAAATCCGAAATTAGCAGTCATCTGCAGGACCCCATTTCAACTAAAACTATCAAAAGGGAACTCCATGCTGCGAACATTTATGGCAGAGTGGCAATTCGTAAACCTTTGGTGACATCACGTAATGCTTTCAAGCGACGCCAATGGTGCAGAGTTCACAGAAGCATGGTTTGAAGAGCAAGACTATGAAATAAGACATCTCGGCTGGCCCCCTCAGTCTCCTGACTTGAACATTTGTGGAGACATTTGGAGTCCAAACGTCGTGCTCGAGTTCCGCCTCCAAACACACTTTCGGATTTAGAAACTGCTCTGCAGGAGGAATGGCTGCATTTTCTCTTAAATATTGTGTATGGCCTCTATGTATCTATTCCACGTGGCATACTACGTGTACTTCAATCTCAAAGAGTAGTCCAACCCTCTATTAATAAAGATTTTCTCTTACTTCACAGGTGTTCATATTATTTTGTCCCCCATCTGTATGATGAAATGTTTCAAAAATTCATACTATGCAATTAAAATTTGATTTGAATATTATAATCTCATGAAGATCCCAACTTAAAAATTTGCGAATAAGTTATTTCTTTATGCAAAGGAAAATAATCATATTTTTTTTGTCAAAAGTTTAAAAATATTCCTAGAAAAGTCCAAAGTAAAATTCTTCAAACATTTAACAGTGACCTTGAAATTTGACCTTATTTTTTAACACAAGTCAAGTGGCACATCAGATTAAAGGCTGAAGCTATATTTATATATATAAATATATATATATATATGTATTATTCCTTTAAATTCATTTATAACTCAAGTTGCAAGTGATAATATGAGGGGTTGTAATGAAAAATTTTGCTTAACATTTTCTGTGTACATCAAAAACATTTCAAAATTCAAGAGTTTTTACTAACTTTCATGACAAAGCAAGTATGCAAAATTTCGCAACATTTGAAGAGTTCACGATTTCTTTGCCAGAACACTTGATATGACTCACATAGATTTTCAGGAAAATGTCTGTCAAATGGCAAATGTATACAAGAAGAAATCATACTTTTGCTAAACGACTGCTTTATCTCATTTATTCTAATGAAGCTCTTTTGTTTTCTAAAACTGATGAATACCTTTACATATTTGTTTTATTCTGTTACTAGAAACATTTTCTGTTATTTTTATAACTGCTTGAGAGATTTATTTTAAATGGCTATATTATTAACCAAGTATGTACAAGAAACACGGTAGGTTCGATGGGGTACCCAAAAGTTTCTGGAACTGCCAAAAAAATAATAGTTAGAGCAAATATATTCATTTTCTCTTTTAGTCCCATTCAAAATAATTTACAAAGTAATATTTATGTCACGGCTCTTTTGTAATATCTATGTCACGGCGCCTTTGTAATATCTATGTCACGACAAAAACAATTTACTTTTTTGGCTCGCTGTCAGTCAGATCGTATTCCTAGTCTCACGGTGCCAGTTTTGGAGCATACACCTTCTTAAGAGAATGCTACTTTGTTTTTTTACCAAACACTGATTGAGGAACAAAACTGCGTGAATAGGCACAGTGTCATAGTGTATTTCCTTGATACCTTGATAAGTTCCGAAATTTCGTCTGTAGTGCGACAAACACTTTCAGAAATAATTTCACGATTATTTTTTTCAAAAATGGAAGTTTAAGAAGCCAAAACGGGAAAAACTACTCAAGAAAAAGACCATAAGCATGAAGCAGGCGCAATCAGTATCATATGATATGAAACACTGGCACAATGACACTGACAGTCCTTGCAGTTGCAATTCAGAAGCAGCATTTCATTCCTGCAGCAATCGATTCCTGGAAATTTGAACCACTCCCCATAAAAATATCCAATAATACTAAAAAAATTTACTTACATAAGATAAATAAACGAGAGAAAAATCCCCACAGCGAGGAAAATAACAAAAGATTGTAGTTTGTTTTCAAACATGATGAATCAAAATAGGTCTTGCCTCTCAAATAAACTGTCACAGCTAAAACTAGGACGCTTTTTGCAGATTCCTTCAAAAGCGTAGCAATTCGATCTAGCTCAGCTGTAGGTCGCTTTTCATGAGGTAAATCCTGAAAAAAAAATATTAAATAAATTTTGTCCATTTATTTTAGAATACAGTGTGACCAAAAGATACAAAAAATTCTAAAATCCCCCATTCTTAAAAGAATTTCAGAATATACAGGGTTCCTTGGGAAATCTTAAAGCACAGCAATAACTTTGTAAGGAAAGATACATGATTGTACATGTTACATCAACAGTGAAGTTTTCCTGATCGAATAAAAGTCCGAGCGGAGAATTTAAAAAGTTAATATAACGGACTTGGCAACAGAGCGAGATATACAAAAAGTGCCAATTGAAATTATATAGAGCATTGTTTAATGAGTAGGAATCGACACTAAAACTATTACAGACGGCGTTTATTTCGCACAATATCATTATTAGCGAGTTGTCATATTCAGGAATGCTAAAATAAACAACACTTGAATACACAGGAATCTACTGTACAGTCTGCTCAAAATGTCCTTCACCAGCAACAATGCACATTTGAATTCGAAAAAGAATATTACCACGTACTTTGGCAAGCGTTGCAGATGTCACCGTGTTACAGTCTCTGATGACACTACGTTTTAACAGGTATTTATTACTTTCCATTTACGCATTTAGTGCGTTCCTGATATCGATTCCTACTAATTAGATAATACTCTGCAATTTTGTAATTAACATTTTTCTTCTAACTCGCTTCGATATCGAGTTCGTTATTATAATTTATAAATTATCCGCTAAAGGCGCTGCAATTGTTTTTATTCGATCGATCATGGCCCCTTTATTGCAGATAGACCAAATATATACACTCATGGCCATGTATGTTTCCGTTTTATTATTGATACTTTGTCTATGTTGTTCGATCCACCCAAGACAGCATTTTGAGTGTATATAAAAAATCCTAATGATCACACCCTGAATTGAATAAAGTTAAGTGTTCATTATAAAAATAACAAGTGTTTAATTGTAAGCTTAGTAAATTCACCTGAATTATAAATATTAATAAACCGAGTAAATATAAAAAAGTAATTCAATCTATCACCATCATTGCATTTAAAAGTATAACTTTAATTTCAATGCAGCACTGGAACGTTGTTGCAGCAAATTACTCACTTTTATGAAATACCAGTATGGTCCTAAATAGAAGTGTCCGCTACGTAAATAATATAGACACAGATGACACCACTCAATTCCAAATCTCCTGTTTTTAACAGAATCATTCCTCCTTATGCTTCAATTATAATCTATAATTTCAACTCATGGGTTGTCGCGAGCAAATATTTACCACACATGCGCCCGAACAACCACTTATTCCATTGCAACGCTTAGCAAACCGGAGAAAGAAAGGAATAGAAAATTTCGTTTTTAATGCTTTTGGTTGAAAATTAATAGAAAATCAGAAAATATGGTAATTCAAAAAAGTTTTTTCTTTGTTGTTCAAATATGAAGATATACACCCATATTTGTGCCAAACTATAGAATTGTGCTAATCTTAGTTTTTAGGATGCGGCTAAATAAGAAAATAAAAAATAAAACATGCATATATTTCAATGTTATTTAAAAATAAATAAATAAATATGAAAAAATATTTTTCACAGATTAAATTCAAAGACAGTTAAAAAAGGTGTTCTTTGATCTTTCTGATGATATCAAAATGGAAACTCCGGGATAAAATTTTTGATCCCTAAAGAACCAATTTGTGTGAAAATCGCTCAAAGTTGCGTTTCAACATAAAACAAATAAAAAACTAATTCGATTTTTTTTAAATCTCATCGTCTGGAGTCTAAAGTACCTCTATAGCAAATTTCACCGCAGTCTTAAGTTTCAAGTTTACGCTACAGACGACATACACAGACGCAGACAGAAAGACAGACATACATATTTATTTAATATATAAAAATATTTGGCTTAACTCAATACTTTTCGTGCTTGATCTTTAATAAAATTGGCATTATTTTACATCTATATGCATTATTATTAGCATGCTAGCATTAATGAGCATCTATTTTACATCGCATTAATTTTGCTGAAAAAGTTTTCGTAAATTTATGAAAAAAACTGTATTTATTCTTCACGATTTTCTGGAAACTAGGTAACAGCCAAAATGCCCACTATGCACTACAAAATCGAGGACTTTCAATATACGGGAGGAGAGGTCAGTGGGAATAATTGTTCTGCACTGCTTGTAGAATTCCTCTTGCAGCGGAAGACTAACGGAAGACTAAGATGGTACTAGAGAGACTACGGGTTCATTTAAAATACGTTTCTTACACTCTCATATTGATTTTTCCAGTCTAACTGAGGTGTTATCAGCACCGAGCGCGAAGAAAGGTTTCATCAGGACTTACTTCACTCGAAGAAAAAGCACCAAGGGAAATAAAATGCCCCAATGCTAGCAAAGTATTTAGTGAGTACTTTTCTAAAGTTCTGACATCCGGGTAAATTTAATCTCCTTCCGGATGAAGCTTAACAACAGGTGTCGAAAGAAAAGCCATATTGAAACAAAGAAATGAAGCTAAGCCAATACATGCTTTTTATATACAAGACGGCAGACAGGAGAGAGTATAGCAACACTCACCAGTCAAGAAAGTTCTGGAAGACATCACAAAAATGTCTCGATACGGCACAGGAATAGTCCACAAAGCGTTTAAGCAGGAACATTCTAGAAACCAAAACAAAATTGCTACGAGACAGGGATAATCCATGAAATACTAAGTAGAAGAGTCAGTTCAAACACTGTTATCCTAAAGATCCCACAGTATGCAGGCAATGGTTGCCCAAAAAATGGCTGCATATATCGGCTACGTGGTGCACCTTCTAAGCTCATAACGGCATCACCATGTTCATTTATCTGGCCATACAGAAACTATACTAACATGAATACACACTAACATCACTTTAAAAACGTTCGATTAGAATTCAGGGATACTTAAAAGTGCTCTTCCATCGAAAACTTGAATTAATATTTTCGACCCTGTCACAATACTTTCCCTGAAGTTTATACTGTGTATGGAGGGAAAATAATTAATTACCAACTTTTCTCTAAAACCTCTTCAGGAAAACTGCAAGATATTGTTCCTGCAACTGTTTTGTTTGTACAAGCAAAATTTAATCAAGAATGTTAAGGGAATTACGATTGAATTACAACACAGTTAACAGTAGATATACCTATAAACCCAATAATCTAAAGTCAACTTTCAGCGGCATAGAACATTTTGACCAGACTGGGACAGGACAAGCGGCAATTCCTGTATCAGGAAACGTTGAAGAATGATCATCATTCGGGCAGATAGATGAACGCAGGCCGATTATTTTTTAATGAGGTCCATTTAAGGTGAACCTTAACATTTGTTTCAACTTATTTTAGGAAAACATTAATCTTCGCCTCATTCTTGCTATATTTGCTTAAAATAGTTATGGGATACATAAGAACCAGTTTCCTAAAACCGTTTTGCAACCTTTAGTTTTATAAATCTGTCTCTTTGTGCTAGAACAAAGGTTTTAATAAAGCCTTTCAATGTTAGAATATGTTTTATTACGAGACCAAACTTTCAATTTCAAAAACATGCTACAAAAATTGTCGAGTTCGTTTTCAATGTAATTATATTTTGAATGAAATACATGGCAAACTGTTCGATAAAAATGCCTGCCAGTGAGCGTAAACATAGGTAAGTATTGGTGGCACAAGAAACCATCTATTTAAAATAAATTTATGGCATTGCAGCAGTGGTCTAAACTCATGATTACATGAAATCACTTAGAATTCCCACAATATGCTGTAAGGGATACTTAAACGAATATAGAACTTAATTATTCGTTTAATTTATATTTTATTCAAGAGGAATCTGTTTTCAAGCGTACCGTTCTTACTTTATTGTAATTTTCTGAGACAATTCAGAATTTCTGTTGTAAAATTCAATTTAATGTCGTCACTTATAAATTCGTAGAGTTTTAGGAAGTTTGCAGTTCCGGTAATGATGGATGCAAAGACATTTGCTCACTTTCATTAGCATAATGATCCAAACTTCAAAACGAGCGTTTTTTCTTTGGGTGACGGCGGGGGGGGGGGCAACAAATTTGTATGCATTTGATATATTCATTAGCATGCATCATTCTATTTCATTGTATTATTCTTACATAAATATTATTATCTGTGTTTTTCGATCTGCCTTTTATTGTGGTGTGAAACCCAAATTTTCCTTCTACGCATCAATAATGAAAATTAGAATAAATAAAAATTAGATTGAAAGACGATAAGTATGCTTTATAAAGCTACTAGCTATGCTAAGCCTATTAAACGACGACTTATGAAATGAGTAATGTAAGGGCAGGAACGTATTTATGTGTGTGGGGGGGGGGGTTAAACGCTCACCCCTTTTACCACGAAAACGAACATTTTTAGGCAAATTTCCCTGAAATGACATTGCATATTTGCAATTTTTTAATAATGTTATATGAAAATTATAAATCAAGACGGATATCATTTTTATTCATATACTAAGGCAAAAATTAATCCTCTTCCAAATGTCAGTTTAATTATTCCACTGCATAAGGCTATAAAATTACCAGATATAGGAAAATTGTTAAGAAACAAAATAATTATATCGGATGCACCATTTGTTGATAATCCTCCCAATTAAAATATTTTAATATCAAAAATATTAACCACCCAAACTTTATTAATTATGCAACAACAAAAATAAATAATTATTAAGATAGCAAAAGTAAAATACTTGATCTTAAAATAATGGAGAATGCATATAAAATTCCTATACTCGAAGAAAATAAAAATCTTTAACTTTATACTCAGGACTAAAATTTAAAAATTAAAAGGAAACAACAACAATCAAACACAGAATCAACATTTAAAAATTATTAATATATATATATATATATAGAAAAGTGTAAAAAAATGTTTAAAAAGAAAATTTTTTGAATACATTGTTAAAGATTTGTTCTTCCAAGACCAACCGCTACATGGTGAGACTTTTGGTCTAGAATCAACATATCACGTCTTTATAGAACAACGATTATATAATCTGCTAACTTTTCAGTCCACCCTTTTCATAAATATAGCATATTGTGTTCAATAATTTTTGATTAATCTTAAAATCTCCAAATGTCAAATTTGAAAAAAAAAAAGAAAAAAATCCGTTCATTCGATTCTCGGAAATTTAAGGACGTACACGCGTCCAAACAGGTTTGCGTCCCAAATATATAGCGCGTTGAGACATGTTTTTATCATTTAATATGTATTATTGTCAAACAAGTTCCTGGGTTTCAATAAAAATATGAAAAGATAATGTGAGAAGACATGATGACATCAAATGGGCGTATTCCATGCTGTTCATTTAGAATAATGAATTTAGTAAAGCATTGGAGTCCTTAATCTTTACTATTATTTAGAAGTTTAATCATTGCATTTACCTTTAAATCATATCAAGCCCAGTGCGGGGGAAAGTAATTTAAGTGAGAAAATTCATGATCTCGGTGTTTTTTTTTTGTTGTTGTTGTTGTTGTTTTAGTATAATTTTTGAAAGTGAAAAAAATAACAGAGTACTTAAATGCATGCAAAAGAAATGAAAAATTGATCTGTCTAATATGACATTCTCTACAGGTTGACAAGTTTCTATAATGAGGTAAAACAATAACAGAAATTAAAGCTTTCTCATATCTATATCTCTCTGAAAATCAATAGGGTTTTCGTTGCTACCAATTTAAATAAGTATACAGAATTCCATATAAATCAATTGCTTATTTATAGAAATATTGGGCTGTTCAGAGTAAAAGCAAAACTTCTAATATCTGGAAAACGACTGGTAATCACTTCTCAAAAATTATATACATTTGTTTCTGGTTAAAAGTACTTACAAAGCACGTACCCCTTTTATTATATAGTGGATTTACTTAAATATTTTATTACATTTTAGATTTTAGATTTAAACATGCAATATCTCAAGCATGGCACATGTATCGTTCTGTAGTTGATGCCATTCACTTCTAATTAAAAGTTACATATTAAATGCGAATTTCTTTAAAAATATTTAAGAAAGTTATTTTTATGTTGTTATGGTTTTCAGAAAAGAAAGTGTCCAAAACACTTAGGACCGTCCTCCCGTCCTAGTTACACTGCAATTTTTTAGTCATTTAAATAATCGTACTTAATTTTACCCAATTTGCTCATTTGTTTGGAAGATATAACGTTATACAGGAAAAGTAAAATTTCCAATATATCGAGAACAGCTCATAACAACTTTTTAATAAATGCATCCATTTAATTCAAGTGATAAGTACTTAAACGATTGCACATATGATAAGAATGGATGTGTTTACTTTTCCATTTTAAACGGAAAATCTCTAGAACGGTACGTGCTAACGTTCTGTATATGATGCCATTCACTTTTAATTAAAAATGTACATGTAACATGTTTTTTTAAAATAAGTTTCAGCATAATTATTTTATTACAATTTATTTATTTTCAAAAATAACGTTCGTGAAATTTACAGCCTTCCACTAGCTCGACCTCTATCTACAGACCTCATACGACTATCGATTGCTGTAATCGTACCATATTGCAAATGGCTATTCCACTTTGTTCGGAAGTTATCGTGCCCACTGACTCACAAACACACACAAGCGCGCGCACATACATACACACACAAACGCATGTGCGCTGGCACACAAACATCATTGAAAAAATGGTTGATTCTTGTTCATGTATGTTATTCAAAACGTGTAGAAGCGCGCACATACATACACACACACACAAACGCACGCGTGCTGGCACACAAACATCATTGAAAAAATGATTGATTCATGTTCATGTATGTTATTCAAAACGTGTAGAAGAACTCGCAGACATACACACATACACACAAACGCACGCGTTCTGGCACACAAACAGCACTGAAAAATTGGTTGATTCGTGTTCATGTATGTTAATCAAAACGTGTAGATCTATGAACATCTGAGAGTCATGCTTTTGAACCCATTACAATACTTTCCCTATTTTTACTATGTATTGTAGGGAAAGTAAAAATTGAAAAGAAGTCGAGAGTTTATATATATATATATATATATATATATATATATATATATATATATATATATATAGATAGATATAGATATAGATATATATATATATATATATATATATATAGATAGATATAGATATAGATACATATATATATATATATATATATATATATATATATATATATATATATATATATATTAACCAACTGTTTAACCAAACGTTAAAAATTTTTGAAACTACAGAAAGAATTTTTAACTGGAATAAATGTAGAAGAAAAAAAATGCATTAAAAAGACTCCAACTTTGCAATAAAATAGTTTAGTTTTAAAAGTTATAAATGAAAAAGCACTCATAAATGGCATTATTTTTTAATTTATTTCCATTTTAATAGAAAAAACAGTGTTTTCTTAAAATATCCAAAGGAAATTTAAGCCATAGCAAACAGCTTTTTTCAAGATGGTGTCAGAACTTGCGTAAAGCGCGACACAAAAAGAACAAAATTTTAAACTCTAATACATTATAACAAATTGCCAAAATAAAATTAAAGTCACCGAAAAATATTCTTCTCACAAAAAGTTCTTTTTTATCTTTAGTTTTAAAAGCAACCATTTTAATCTTTCTTCTGGAAGTTTTCCACAAATGTTCATTTATTTACAAATATAAATATTTAATATAACTGAATAGCTAAAATTTTCTCAGCCCGAAATATTTATTTTATCTTACTCATTAATTATTTCAATTATCAATTATCAAATACAGTTTTAAAAAGTAAAATTTATACCATCGGCTTAATAAAATGCATTATTTAAAAATGTTTAAATATGTTTTTGTAAGTTACTTATTTAATTGTTTTGATTTTAAAACGTTGCGTAAAAAAACGGTTTATGAAAATGAAACTTTTAACAGAGAAATAAATGTAATACCATAAATGTAAAAAAATTAACAATTTTCATTTGCGCTTGCCTCACTTGTTTTTACTGCTTTATGCATTCATTAAGCGCATTTTAATTTCAGTATCTCGAAGCTTTCTTTATGAACAGCATTTTCAAATATCAGGAAAATATTCCTGTTAAAAAAAAATGCTAAATGGATTCAATATCCGTTTTCTTGGAAAAGTATTGATAATGTAATTATTTTCATACTTAGAAACACACTTTCTCTGTAAAAAATACTCCCGAGAAAGGTAGTTTTAAAGTATGGATAGTGCTACAATGGTCAATGTTCTTGAATGCCACAATTTACTGAGAATTTGGACACAAAGCAATGGTAAAATAGAAAAGCCTCCTGGGTTTAGGATCGGAATCCGAGCACAAATAGTAGTTTGGGAAATTGCTTAATATCATTGCTTTTCTCACCACTTTTATTCCAAGGCATCATCTCCAAGAAGCTATTCTATAGCATTTAGATAAAATATGATTTGGTGCTCTACGATCATTTCGTACTCAGAAGAGCGACAATCGTAGAAGGGTATAAGTAAGGATATGTTGATAAAACGCAGAGACCTAGAACTGTCGTGTTAATGGATCTTTAACAAGTGGTCAGAAAGTCTAGACTGTCTGAGAATTTTTGGTATTCCCATAACACTATCTGTTACAGGGGATCTTAAACCTGGGTGGCACCCATCTGATAAAGCAGGACCTTCACTTTTTCGAAGAATCAGCAACCAGTAGCGTCCATGGCGATAATCTGGGCAATGTTTCAAGATATCAAAATTATAATGCCGAAACGAGGATACTAGACCCGTAATGGGACGATTCGAGCGGAGAACATATAAATTCTTAAACGACCAAAAGTGTCGTGCTAGCTTTTCAAGATGTTGAGGATGTCTATTTCGGCAAATATCGCTATGTATAGAAATTAATTGCAAACTTATACTAAAATTGCCTCATAAAAACTTTCGAATTTTAAATAATTTTTTCCTTATAATTGAATTACTGCCTACTTATACAGGGTGTTTTAAAAAAATTGTAGACAAAATATATCCTGAATCCATGCATTACCTAAATTGGAATATGTAAGAGCTTCTTTTTTTTTTTTTTTTTTTTGTTAGAATGTGAAGGTATACACCAATGTTTTTGCTAAACTAAAGAATTGTGCTAATCTTCTTTTTTTAGGATACAGAGAAATAAGAAATATATAAAACATGCATATTTCGATGTATTTAAAACTAATATGTAAGAAATTGTCCTGCGTATTCAGTTTAACGATTACGAAAAGACGTTTTTCGATCTTTCCGATGGTATCAAGATGAAACTCTGTGATAATATGTTTGATCCCAGACAATTTGCATGAAAATCGTGCTTCATAAAATAACTATAAAACTAATATGCATTTAAGGGAAAAAACTCGATGAGGCCTGTCCTACCGGGAGTTCAGCCAACCCAGTACCGAATTTCGCGGCTGCTACAAAAAGCACACACAGACAGATGGGTGGACAGCCAAACAGATAGACAGACAGACATCTTCTCTTATTATGTAAGATAAATCATAAGCTTCTTTATATTTTTTCAAAATTCTTACTGAATACAAGCTATTTGAAAAAACTGTGCATTTTTCTTCTCAAATCCCCTACTTTTTAATCCATAAAAATGCAGCCCAAAAAACTAGCTTGTTTCGATGTCTTTCGGTAAAATATGGTTCTAGTATTTATGCATGGAAAGAAGCATTTTAATCCAAAAGTAAGCATTACTACATTATGAATACCTTCTTCTCAAATCTCATGAGGACTACTGGTACTTTGATGTGGATATGTATAAGTTAGAAAAATCGCTAAAACGCATATCTTAGCAATACGGGCTTACACAATCCATTCTCAAAGGTTTTACTAGATCTCTCAAAATACCCATCCGTAGCTTATCAATGATAAAGGCACAAAACATTTCTCCTTTTCAGTGCATGTTATGAAAGCGCATTTAGCTTCAAGACTGATAGTAAAATGTAACTCCATAGCTGTGTATGCAACATAAGTCCCTTGATCTGAGCCACTTGACAAATTTAGTGGATTGGTAAAACTCCTCTTACTATCTGATCGTTTCTTCAGAATTCCTAGTACGAGGCATCAACATATTTGGAAGAATGTTTTTAACCAATGAACTCTATAAACATACATGTTGTTCCTTTACTATTATAATTAGAGATTGGCGAATACTATACGCGAATACTCGAATACCTTGATACGAGATTCAAGATCTCGAATATAATGTCACTAGTAGAAATTCGAATGCCTTAAAGAAGAAATTGAGAGTATCAAGTATCTAGAAGAAAGCTTATTTCCACCAAGTGACATGATTTTCGACTACTGATAAAAGAACAAACAGATTGCATCCTCACTTGATGGAATTATCTTTGAAATATTCAATGACGGCGCCGTCATCAGTATTTTCAGATCAATTCATCAGCACCACTTCTTATTTTCCCTCAAATACATGGTAATACATAGGGACATGTTGAAATAATCGTGTTGAAAATGGCAACTTGAGTTTTCAACAAATCTACACGTTTTTAGGACCTTGAGAGTACTTAAAAACTATTTTTAGCGTGACGCCTGTGTGTCATTCGGTGCAATGTATATATATCCACTTTAACTCAAAAATTAATGGGTCAAATTTCATAAAAGTTCATAGGTATGTCACTTATATATGACCCTGGTGCTGAGTAGATTTTGGTATGCTTCGGGATAAAAGAACCCGCTTTTTTCTCTTTTTTTATCCTTGCGAAATGGCCTTCAAAAATCTCATGTATCCTCTGTAACTCAAAACCTAATTGACCAAATTTCACAAAAATTGGTAGATAAGTCACTTATAGCACACCTTGGTGTTGATTAGATTTTGGTACAATTTGGAAAAGAAGAGTCTGCTGCTTTTACGAAATGGCTCGCAGAAATCGATAAAATCTAAAATAAAAGATTACGTATGCTCAAATGTATCAATTAAATGCTTGTTTTATGTCATGAGAAACATGACATTTGTTTATAAATGTGACTTACACACGCTAATTTTAATAACGCTGTTTTTAATTAAAATGGGAATTAGAATTTTTATTGATTTAAAAAAATTACTTTAGCTTTGAAACCTTTTGGAATATAGATTAAGGCAGTTGCTAGGCAAAAAATAGCCATTTTCAAAAAAAAAGTACTTTCTCACGCTCTCTGCACATCTGCAGAAAAACAATCTCACAGCTGCAACTTAGGAGTTTGATTCCAGAAAGCATACTTGCCCCCCCCCCCCTTTTTTTAGAGAACACGTGCAGATTTTACATAGCAGGACCACAACGGTCAAAATTTTCCTTTCTTGCTGAGAACATTTTCCCACTGGTAATATAAAACTTGTATGTACGCCCCGTCAGGATAGACATGGGCAGTTTTCAGAAGAAGCTATAATTCCTGTCAACAGTAAGAATTTACTGACTAAAGTTACACCCTCTAAAATAAAGACTTCAGCAAACTTCACAGATGGGCAAAACATTCTACGAAAAGGGGTATGCAACATGGCACCCCACCTTTTAGCATGGACAAGGCCACCATCCAATAGGAACGTATTGTATGTACAGGAGTGGCCAATCATACGCGAATATAGTACAGCGCCACTGAGAATATGACGGCAAGTGTAAAATAAAAAATAAGAATAAGAAGAATTCGCTCTTGGACGCGGCCGGCCTGCGGGCCGGACCGCTGAGGTCTCACTTCCTTTTTCTGAGCAGATTTTTATAAAGGCTCTCTGGCCCTGCTCTTCAACCATGAAGGTTGTCTCCTAATTTTTGGTCCATGGAGACCTATAGACATAGTCAGCATTCGGACTATGTGTCCAATTTTTAAAGAATTACATATACAATTTGCTCCTCGAATTTAATAGTCATGTTGACTGAATAATTAAGCCTCGTCTTCAACGACTGTTTCATTAAGCTTCGTCTTCGGACGACTGATCACCAATACCCAACTAATTGAATACGTTGGCTCCTGTGATTGTCAACATAAAGCATCATTATTATTACTTATGAAAATCCTGCCATTGGACCACCAAAATGGGGAATGTTTCCTGCTGCTGCTTCAAATATATGTAAGTCAAACTCTTCTTATTTTATATAACCGGCAATGACAAAGAAGGCTCATAATAATTTGACAAGGATGAACTATTATTATTAATCATGGATGATCCCCAGTCATTTGGTGACATCAGAAATTGCTGTAATTGAACTTTGATCTTAAAAATGACGACCTTAATGAACTATAATAGAACTTGTATCATGTAACATAATGTAGAATTAATTCTCCGCAGAACGAGAAAGAACATAAATAATGTTAAAATTTGAAAATGCAAAAAGGAATGTTAAAAGTAATTGTTGTTTCAATATATTAATATTGAATGATATTGGATGATTTAGATTATGCATTTGACAACCATTTGTATACTATATTTGTTGGATTATTTTATTATATATATATATATATAAACAAATAATAAATGAAATTTTTGGCCAATTTAAATCTCTTCTTTGTTGCCTATGTTCTTTTTGGAATTTTTAATTTAACTTTTATTTCAGCATTGGAGAATGAGGAGCTTAATATTAATCTATACCACTATATCATTTTTTTTTAATATCAGAAACATTCACGGCCTTTCCTTTTTATATGTTTTCTGATATTTTATACGTAATTTTCGAAGAGGAAAATAATAAGGTCAACCCCATTACTCTATGTTTAACCGTTCTCGTGTATTTTATTTTTTTACAGTTTTATTACACAGTCTTTGAAAAAATGTCGTTACCAAATAAAAACAAAAATTTAATTAAAAGCGCAAATTCAGTGTTAATTTGTGCAATCAAACTCAATTTCATAAATTATTGAAGAAATAAAGAGAACGTGAATGCAGGGAAAGTCATGTGTCATCCCACATCAAATATTTTAGATTGTGGCCATAAAAAAGAAACCACAAATGGTAATTGAAAACCCAGACCTAGGCGCTAGCCACGAGTTGGCATATAGCTGCTAATTTCCCGGGCTGTATGTAATTTCCCGGTCAAATGGTAATTGAAACACTGAATTCAATGTCATTGAGAAGAAACTTACATAATTATTATGAAATGCGAATAAATAAGAATAGTTTCTTCAGATATACCAATAATGTCGAAAAGTTCAGTACTACTATAAATTGGTGCAATAATCCTAAATTAAGAATTGTTATGCACGAATTTCATTTATTGATTGCATTATAGTCCATAACGAGCCATAAAATAGTTTTGCAACCTTTATTTCACAATGTAAGTATGTTAATCTTTAAAACATATGATTGTTGCATATAAAGTGTAAGCTTGCTTCGTTTGCAGTTAAAAAATATTTATATGCTGCTTCTGATGTAACGAATTTATAAATTTATTTAATATTAACGAGACTTGTATTTCGAAAAGTTTAAGCAATTTGCATACTAAAGAAATTAAAATTGAAGAAATTTCCATTTTAACATTTTTCGATTATGATGGAATAATTTTCCCTTCAAATTTGTAATGAGGCAAAATTAGTTTCCAAGGCATGTACAAGAGTTAGTTCCAAGGCATGTACAAGAGTTAGTTTCCAAGGCATGTACGAGATGCCATATTACAGATATGTGGACGATGTGATTTTAGGACATTACTCAAGTACTACTGAACTTGAATTTGACTTTTATCCTCCGGAATTGGAACTTGTTAAGAACCCTAATAGCGTCAAAGACGAAGTAAATTTCCTTGACATAACCATAAGATACAAGCATAAAAATGGAATTCATACAGTAATGTACAATAAACGTAATAATTATGATATGAAGATAAACCAAATTATTGGATGGAGGTCAAATTTAACTAGGAATATTTTCCGTAACATCATAACTGGACACCTTAGAAGAAATCGCAATAATAATACTTTCAGAAAGGATTGTCTTACTAGTAATAAACACATTTTACAAGAAGCACTTAAAAATCATTACCCAAGGAATTTCCTTAAAGATATTTATAATTCTTTCTTTAAAGAAGAGGATTTTCATTCAGTGATGACCTGAATGTATGACATCATATTGGACTTATCAATGTACGCAACGCATGCGTATGGGCACATACTTTAAGTGGCGTTGCGGGTGTTCCGTTTTAGTCGGTAGTATGGTTGGCACAATGTTTTATTGTTTTCGTCGTTCCATTTCTGTCTGCATTTTGGTGCCTTCATTTTTGCACATTGATGCGGGGATCTATCATTGAGTTTCATTAGTATCCGTGGGCGTTGTCTAGACGTAAAAGTACTTAAAACGGGAATGAGAGGTCGCTATCCCTCTCAGCCATTTATATGCAATTCATATGGTTTCCCCCTCCCTTTCTGATTCGTTTTTAATGGTTATATATATATATATATATATATATATATATATATATATATATATATATATATATATATATATATATATTTTATATACATACATATATATATATATACATACATATATATATATATATATATACATACATATATATATATATATACATACATATATATATATATATACATACATATATATATATATATATATATATATATATACATACATATATATATATATACATATATATATATATATATACATACATACATATATATATATACATACATATATATATATATATATATATATATATATATATATATATAATATGAAAATACCGTGAAATATAATTTTATAAAATCATCAGAAATCACACTTAAAAGGCGCTAAGCTGCACTAAAAAGAGGATTAAAAATATTTTCAAAAAGAAAAGAGGTATGGATGGAAACAATATACCAAAAGATGGCCGGGGGGAGTTGTGACCCCCTCACCCCGGTTAAGCATGCTTTGCGTCGCGACAACACTCCCGGAGAGCCGGTATATTGCAAAATAGAATACGTATGTATCAAATTTTAAGATGTAAACAGACATCATACACAAACAAATATAAGATATAATTGTCGAGATCCAGCCCTATCAAAATTCATAAACAGTAAATGTTTGAAATATGTCTGAAATATTGTTTGAAATATGTTCACTAGTATAAATGAGCAAGATTACATAGCTTCTACTTAAAGAAGACTTCAAATATTGACACTTAATAGAACAATTATAACAAAGTCTATTTCCCAAAACCATTTACCTGAATGACAATCAATAGCATCATGAATGTAGATGTACATCCCCATACCGTATCTTACGAGATGAAACAAATCTTCAATAACGTATTATACAATAGACCCTATTCAAGAGGTCCCATATCAGTTATCACACGCTTTACCTGTGACTATCCAGTATGTATATTGCCATCAGTTTTATTTAAATATAAACGGTGACAATCGGTTACAGTTATTTTATAAAATTTGTAGATAATGTCACATAAAAAATACTTGGGAAAACCCTGTGAGATGGTGTTTTGTAGGAAACGATAATCGCATAAATATCGATCTTCCATATTACTGTTTATTCTTTGACAACGCATTAATTGTCCTAGTATAATATTTCTAAAAACATTTTTGTGCATACAAGAGTTCCAGTTTATGATAGAATTGATTTTGAAGTGGAAGTCGTTGCGTTTATCGTACAAACAGAAACCAGTAGAACCACCTGGTTGTTTGTATATTGTTATATCCAGAAAATTTAGACTTTTGTTGACATTATAAGGAGTTTCAGTAAGTTTTAAATGTTGCGGATAGAAAGTAAAATCCAATGCTATCCAATATATATATATATATATATATATATATATATATATATATATATATACAATATATATATATATATATGTATATATACATACATGGTCGTATTTAGGGGAGTCAGAAGGGTGACAAGACACCCCTTTGGAAAATTGTTACATTGCTTGGAAACCGTTCTCTATTGAATATTTTGTTAACACTACAATAACATTTTCTCCAAAAAATCGTAGTTTGAACACGATCTTGACAATATCAGAGAATTCTGAATAAATTTTCACAATGTTTAAATACTATGTATCCGACATACAATCTAATAGGAATAAAAGTCCATGTTTAACAGAATGCAAAAAAACAACACAAAGGAAAATGCCGTCTAGGTCTAGTTTCTAACATCCGTTGGGGATGTGCTGGGAAGCATAATAGTAAACAATTTGCACTTTATGCTTGCATCTGATGCATAGAAGAAGGAAATGTGCTGTAGAATTGAAAACAAAGTCTTGGCTGGGTCTGCAATTTGCACCTTATTCCTATGTTAGTAAAAATTACCATCCTTTCAAGGGGAAAAAAATCATATAACTTCAAAGTAAATAAAATTCAACATTATTCATCATGAGAATACAATGTTATGTATAAGATGAAAAATAATAATAATAATAATAATAAAATAATATAAATTGAGTTACCCCTTGTGCTTCTAACATTGTAGAGTAAGTGATACGGACTAAGCTTTTTTCAACTCAAAACAGGTTCCAGTTAATTTGATAGACTAAGAGTGCAACTGTTGAAAGTGAAACATGGAGATGATAAAATGTTTAATATTTTTTTTCTAAAATGGTTGAGATTGATTTGTCAATGTATTGCTGCAATTGGAGAAAGGTTTTGAATTTGAAATTAAATTGTGTTTTAATAAATGAAAAAATAAGGTTTGGCTGGTATGTATTTTGTATAGTGGTGTTTATGAATTTAATAAGATGTTATTTGTAGTAATATGGTGTACTTAACATTTTTATTCTTAATAACTGAATATTTATAATATTTTTATATACTGATTTTGATTGTTCTGTATAGCAAACATGAAAATAAAATGGTTTGCTTGTGAAGATGATAAAGAGAATATTATAAATAAAACATTATAAATAAAACAGATACTAAATTTGTATAATAAATTGGTATATCTCTTTTCCCCTGTTCTACAGTATATAAGTTAAGGAATTGAAAAAAATGACATGTGGTAAAGATTGGTAAATATAAACCCTTAATTACACCCTTAGATTAAATCTTTATTTTGTGTTATAAATCAGATATGTGATACAGGTACTCAGGGTACTAATTCCCTTGTTTCCTGCATAAACATACATGGTGTAAACCAAGAATAGTGTATAAGATGAAAAGTTACAAAACAGAAAAAATTCTTTTGCGCGTAGAGCTAGGTCTTTCTGGCTCCCAAAAAATATTTTGAAAATGAATAAATTGAAAACAGTTAAAAGCATTTCCAAAACCATGTACGTTATCAAGGGACATATCTGTTTCGTTAATGCTGATTCTACGCTTCTGTGTACATTACTGTAAATTATATTGCAGAAATAATGCACATGGCCCGACGTAGAAGAAAATAGAAAATGGATCAGATATAAATATAAAAATAATCAAATAAAATAATCAAATACACCAGCGTATGGCTGTGTATTTATGAAAATACAATGTTATGTATAAGATAAAAAAGAATAATAATAATAATAATAAAATAAAATAAATTGAGTTGCCCCATGTGCTTCTAACATTGTAGAGTAAGTGATACTGACTAAGCTTTTTTCAATTCAAAACAGGTTACAGTTACTTTGATAGACTAAGAGTGCAGCTGTTAAAAGTGACTCATGCAGATGATCCCTCGGCCTCGAAGGATCTTTTTAGGCCTGATGGCATAACGCGGGATCAGTAATCTAAAGGTTCCGATTTCGAGCCTATCCCCAATCATCAGGGACCTGCGACCCCCCATAAGTTTCTCAGCGAGAGTGGATACATGTAATTTTTGTGGTTCATTTCGAAAAAAAATGGCAGGTTCTATTTTCCCGCATCATACCAAATTCTAATCACCACAAGGGTAACCGACAATTGACTTAGCTGCCAAATTTTGTGAAATTTAGTCAATTAGTTTTTCAGATAGAGTGGTTACACACGATTTCTACAGGCAATTTCCTAAAGAAAAGGCAGGTTCCTTTTCCAGAATCGTACCAAAATCTAATCAGCACCATTGTAACCCACAAGGGACTTATCTGCCAAATTTTATGAAATTCGGTCTATTGGTTTTCGAGTTAGAGTGGAAGCATACATTGTAGAGACAGACACACAGGCATGCACTAAAAATAAAGTTTTCAAATTCTAGTGTGCTTGAAATGAATAGATCCATCAAAAACACGAATTGCAAATTTCGACACGATTCCAATACTTTTCCTATACATTACAATGTATGGTAGAGAAAGTGAAAATAGTATTTTTCTCTGTTATTTATATATCCTTTTCTTTGATATCCTACTGCATTTCTTTATATGTATATTATTTCCTTACCAATCCCCCCCCCAAAAAAAAACATTTTTATTTTCGAAGTTTTATCAGTCTGCTGTTATTGAACAGCTAAATCTACATCTGCATGCCAATTTTCAATGTTGTGTAATTAACTTAGCAGATTTAAAATATTAGGGAGAAGGGGTACAGACTAATGCAAGCATTTGCAAAAAACAGAATTGCTGTTTTTAATTTCGAAACTCTAAAAATTAAAGCTTGATAGTAATCTCTAAAGTTTGAATGCAATCGATTTTAGCACCCCTCTGGAAAAAATCCTGCATACGCCCATGAGTATGTACACTCTTCAGTAAATAACAATAAAGATCAATCATACATAAATCACTGATTATGAAACACTTTCCACCTGTAATGCAATGTTATTTAAACATCTCTAAAATGAGATACATTCAGCGGTGATATTTTTACAATCATCACAATAATATAACAATTTATTATATTTGAAAACTTAAAACTTCATCGACAAAAAAAGAACTTTGTTCAAATGACTTCATTGAAATATAAATCGCCTGGCTCTATATAAAAGAAGTGAATATTTCATTCATACACTTTTATTCTATTCCTTTCATTCAGTGGTAATATTTTTAAAATTATCACAATACTACAATAATTTATTTTGCTTAAAAACTTAAAACCATGGAGGTACAATTGGTACTTTCTACCTCAATGCTTAAAACTTCATCGATAAAGCCAATGCTATAAAATCGTCTGTTTCTCTATGTAAGATCAATGAATATTTCATTCATATCAGCTATATTCCAGACTGCAGAGCTAAATAGTTTTGCGTGAAAAAAAATTAGCAATTCTTATACAACTCATCTTACATTCTGCATACGTTAAAATTAGGCTTCGTTGTAGAAATAATCAAAGTTAGATGATCATTTAAACTGAAAAATATTATAATTGTGTTGGCGCACAGAAATTACGCAAAAATACAGCGGATTTAGAACGGATGCAATACTAAATATAAATGCAAAAAAATTTTTAAAATCACGATTTTGACACTTGGAAAAAGATGGATGCAGTATTTTATTTTGAAGTGAACCATGTGATCTCTTCATATAATATGGGTGCAATTATTATTAGAATTTTTATTTAAAAAACTACCGAACATATTTTGCAGAATTTTTCTTATATATTTTATGAGATAATTTAAATATTTCCTAAAATTTTCGAAGCAATTTGTGAATTTTAAATTTGCTTCAAAAATGTTTGAAAAATTAGGTCCCATAGGGTTCAATTTATTTCATTTGTTCAACCCGGGTTCAATCCAAAACTAATTGGATGATATTATTCATTTGCATTCCCATATGTCCCACAGAACATCTCAACAACATCATAAAATTTCATTTTGATAAAGTCATTTTTACGGCGGTTATCGTGCGAACGGACAGACAGACAGACAGAATGAACAAAATCATAAAAACTTCTCAACTATGCTATAAAGTGTTTAAAATGATAATGCGTTCAATTTTTTAGTGTTTTGTTTAAAAGCATCTGTGGAAGTCTTTGACAGCTGCTAAATTGTACTAAAAGCAGAAATCGTTGAAGCGTGTTCCGCGATCAACATCAGACCAAACTGTGTCTGGGGCCCAGAGCAATTTCAGGGTGACCTCGAATGAACTCAAGTGCATTGTGAAAGAATATCGTAAACAAGTCTGTCTTTAACAGAAAAGTGCTTCCAAGAGCTTTTCTACGAAAAATATGTTCGTATTTGCCTTCAATCCGCATTTTGTTTCTTAATTTTTAAACTGCCACCTCGATATATGTATCAAGTGAAGTATTTATTTATATGTTTATATTGTAGGGATAACCTTATGGATCTTATTTAAACGTTTATAACAAATTTATAGAAATGTCTCAAATTTGTTATTTATTTCAACTTCACAAAAAAAACAAGTTATATGTTTTGAAACCATTCTTTTCGATTAATTATAACTTTAAAAAGATAAATTTTTGACATTTAAATCATTTTAATAAATACTAAGAGTGGCGACACGTCACAGTATTAAATACAGATGAACAACAAATGACAAATCACACGGATTCAAATAGTCATTTTATTTTTTAAAATCATCCATCATCCTACGGACGTACAAATAATAGCCAAAGCGCTTTCGGACATTTTACATGTCCATCCTCAGTGGCAGTGCAATTAGAAATGATGCCAACGAGCTTAAATACACTATAGTACTTTCAAGAGAGAAAAAATTTGCATATAATGAATAGTCAATTATAAAAGTAAAAATAAAATAAAAATAAAAATGTAGACCATGGATCAAATTACAAGTTACACAAAGCTTAAAGAGCAAAAAACTGCTAAGCTGTTTAAAAAATTAGGAATTTTTCAAAAAACACACAATAATTATAAATCAATGTAGCTATGCAAAGGCTTAACATGCAGGGAATCCAGAACAAGTCGCCAAGCATAACTCAGGAGCTGAACAGGGTCGAAATTACAAATAGAAGAACGGTATAAATAAATAAAAAGGGATTCATAAAGCAAGATCGAACGGGGGTTATTACAACTAACTAAAAGAAAAGTTTTTTTCAAAAAGAGGGCAAAAATTATCTTTATTTACCAACTGGGCAAGGGCAGTCGTTAATTTACCATTATTTATGTCTCTAGCATGTTCGGACAAACGGATACCAACCTTACGTTTAGTACTATCGATATGAAATTTATAGATATTATCAGGAGAAAGGAGAGGTGCAACATTTGGAACCATAGCTTAGATGATTTACTCAATTTACTTGTTTCTGTCAATGATTTCCCTCCCACTACTAATTTTACTGTTGAACATGAATCTAATTGTTCTTTACCTTTTTTAGACGTTATTGTTTCCCGTAATTTTTCTAATTTTCAGTCCTCTGTATTTCGTAAATCTACGTTTACCAACACGTGCATTCCGGCAAATTCTTTTCACCCTATTTCTTCTAAAAAGGCTTCTTTTATCGCATATTTCAATCGCGCTTTTAATGTCTGTTCAACTGTTGTTTC
Organism: Amaurobius ferox; assembly: GCA_951213105.1. NCBI lineage: Eukaryota > Metazoa > Arthropoda > Arachnida > Araneae > Amaurobiidae > Amaurobius > Amaurobius ferox. Next base: position 111,378,302 of record OX578133.1, on the reverse strand, counting down.
TTTAGGTAATGAAATTGATTTAATTTTTAAACTCGGTCAAGATGCAGGCTACTCTTATGAGTTTATCCATGAGATTTACATTAAGATCCGTAATAAGTTTTTACAACCTTTTTCTAGTCTTATTCCTATCAACGATCGTTTAAAGTTTAAAGCTAGTTGTCCTTACCATCCTAGAATTGTTCGCCCCCTTATTAATTTTTGTGCTAAATTTAAATTTAAACCCGCTCATTCAGCTGCTACCACTTTATTCAATCGCATTCAAACTGATAAGTTTAAGGATAATATTAACTTTAAAAATATTGCTGGGGTGTATGTTGTACCCTTCCTTTCTCCTGATAATATCTATAAATTTTATATCGGTAGTACTAAACGTAAGGTTGGTATCCGTTTGTCCGAACATGCTAGAGACATAAATAATGGTAAATTAACGACTGCCCTTGCCCAGTTGGTAAATAAAGATAATTTTCTCCCTCTTTTTGAAAAAAACTTTTCTTTTAGTTAGTTGTAATAACCCCCGTTCGATCTTGCTTTATGAATCCCTTTTTATTTATTTATACCGTTTTTCTATTTGTAATTTTGACCCTGTTCAGGGCCTGAGTTATGCTTGGCGACTTGTTCTCGATTCCCGGCATATTAAACCTTTGCACAGCTACAGTGATTTATAATTATTGTGTGTTTTTTGAAAAAATCCTAATTTTTTAAACAGCTTAGCAGTTTTTTTGCTCTTTAAGCTTTGTGTAAATTGTAATGTGATCCATGGTCTACAATTTTATTTTTATTTTTTATTTTTATTTTTTATTTTTATTTTATTTTTATTTTTATAATTGACAATTCATGATATGCAAATTTTTTCTTGAAAGTACTATAGTGTATTTAAGCTCGTTGGCATCATTTCTAATTGTACTGCCACTGAGGATGGACATGTAAAATGTCCGAAAGCGCCTTGGTTATTATTTGTACGTCCGTAGGATGTTTTATAAAAATAAAATGACTATTTGGATCCGTGCGATTTGTCATTTGTTGTTCACCTGCATTTTAATAAAATTAATTTTGACTCTTTAATAGACGAAAATAAGCAATTTTGTTTTCTGTTCATTCTTATGAAGGTTAATATAAAATTTAAAACTGTAAATAAGCAAGCCATTTACAATGTCTTCCATTAAAACAGATAATGCTCTTGATAATATCAAATCCATAATTTTACTTCTGCAACATATGTGTAATAGGAAAGAAAAAATTGTAATATCCTTGAAATTACTTCAAACATTTTAAATTTAAAAGCTCTAATACATACTCTGTAACAAAAAAAATCGACGCACCAAGAAGGAGTTGTCCAATTGTAATGAAATTTCGTATGCAAAGATATTTTGAGCGAACGTGGAAATGAATAAAATTTGGTGTCCAATGAATAAATTGCGGGAGCTCCAGCGCATCGGAACTGCGCATTCAGCAGGTGTATATCTGCAGGTGGGTATGATCTGGGGTGCCATCTCCTTTGATAGCCGGACCCCTTTGGTAGTAATTTCTGGCACACTGACAGCACAGCGGTACGTCGACAACATTCTACGACTGGTTGTGTTACCGTTCTTTTTGCGACACCTCGGACTTACTTTTCAACAAGACAATGCCCGGCCTCACAGGGCACGTGTTGCTATGAATTTTCTTCAAGCTTGCCCAACACTTCCTTGGCCAGCTAGGTCTCCTGATCTCTCCCTTCTCTCTTCCATTTGGGACGTTATGAGAAGGCGATTGCAACCATCTCGACATGTTGACGAGTTAGTCCGACAGTTGGAGACAATTTGGCAAGACCTTCCGCAGGACACCATCCGTGAACTTTATCGATCTATGCCACGCCGGGTAACATCTTGCATCCAGGCCCGAGGTGGACCAACGCATTATTGACTTCCTCCCTTTGTATACGGTCAAACTCTAAATCATTAAATTGCTCTGAAATTTTAATCATATCTTTTTCCATGTATGTTCTTCACATCCACCAATTTTTATCACAATCGGACAACTCCTTCTTTGTGCATCGATTTTTTTGTTATAAAGTGTATAAATAGCGTTAAATGAGATACATTATTATGTAAAAGTTTTAAATAGCTACATCGCAAAGCAAAAATTCGTAATAAATTGGTATACTACTCTCTAAATTTGTCCAATACATGATTGGATTCCTTATGATCAGAAAGTGCAAAAATTTCCCCCCGCAATATTTTTACTATCATATTGCATGGCTTGAAAATGGTGTCGATAATAAACAAAATTATGCTTCCCTGTGAGAAGGAATCTTTAATTGTCTCTAAATACATAGAGTACATCCACAAAAGAAGTCTATTGGTTTTTCCTTAATACAGAACGTATTTAGAAATGGAATTACAGTAAATTTTATCTCATAATGATAGTCCAAGCTTTGGATTTCAGTTTCTCTCATTGTCCTCATGCAAACTCTCAGGTGAATTAATCTTATAAAAATAACAGAAAGATCAATCATGCATAAAGCATTGATTAAGAAACACTTTCCAACTTCAATGCAATTTTATTTAAACATCTCTAAAATGCGATACATTCAGCGTTGATATTTTTCAAATTATCACAATACTACAATAATTTATTATATTTGAAAACTTCATCGAAAACAAGTTAACTTTATTTCAATAACGTCATCGAAATATAAATCGCCTGGCTCTCTATATAAAAGTAGTGAATATTTTATTGATAAACTGTCTTCCATTCCTTTCATTCAGCGACGATATTTTTAAAGTTATCACAATACTACAATAATGTATTTTACTTAAAAACGTAAAACCATGCAGGTAAAATTACTTTCTAACTCCATGCTTAAAACTTCATAAAAAAAACAATAATATAGAATCGTCTGCTTCTCTATGTAAAATCAATGAACGTTTCATTCATATCAGCTATATTACAGACTCCAGAGCTAAATAACTTTGCGTTAAAGAAATTCAGAAATTCTTATACAACTCATCTTACAGCTTGATGTGTTTACATTCGAACGACATGGTTCATAGGGCAATGCAAAGTTTAACTAAGTCTGAATCTACGCCCCTTGGTGTAGCGACAAAAACTATATCAACTGAGCTGTACATGTAAATGAAAGAACCTCACATGTTCTCCATTCAAACTCAGAAACTAAACTAATTTATATTCATTTGATTAATGAACAGTTTAGTTGAAACAGAAAATTTTAAAGGACTTTCATCTAATATCTTGTGTTACAACTTTCTAAATTCTGGATTTTGCTTTCTATTAGCCTAATTTACTATCGTCTAAATAAAATCTTTCTATATAAAAAATAATCCTAAGTATTTTGGACACTGCATTGCGAATAGACAGCTAAACGTAAGGTTCTGAAACTTTGCGTGTAGAGTAATATAAGCCCGTTGATGTTCAAGACAGTCGTAAGACTTGGATTTAAGCCTTAGTTAATTAAATGTAATGAAAATAATTTTTACCAGTGTTGGAAAGTACATAATGGGTTGGGTCGACTTTCAACTTCTCTACGATTAGTTGTTGGCAGAAACGTCACAAAGATGGCGATGACTCAAATATTAAAGCAATGAAAACAAAAGATATAGGTATATAATCTAAGACTACAATACAACGCTAGTACATATATTAATGCATATATTAATTCTGGCTTGCTTTGTTAAAAATGTCTAATGCGCATTCCGACTTTCTATACAGATTAAAAAATTTCAATTTTTTAGAAAAAATAACGCAGATCTTTCTTGTATATCTTGCTAAAAATAAATAAGCTCACTACCGTTACCACTTTAAATGGGCATGCAAAATTTCATATAATCCCCTTAATTCGACAGATATATCACTTCCTGTGTAAAACTGAACTTCTAAATATCTTGAGAACGGCTTATATACATAACAATAGTATCCATTTAATCCTGGTTTAAAGTACTTTTAAATCTTTCAGATATTATTTCGATAATGATGAAAATGTTCACATTTTTCATGATTTTCTTCATTTTTGATCGAACACAGGGAATATCTCAACAACGGTTACCGTTCTGGAAATTATGGCAATCAGTTCTAAGTAAAACATTACACGTAAAATGACTATTTCTGCAACGAACTTTAACATATTTTTTATTTCAATTTTCAAAACAAAAAAAGCGTTTTGAAAATGGAAGTTGTAATCTCTGATTTGAGCTCTCTGATCATAAATAGGTTCTTGAGATACGTAGATTGGAAAAATCGTACTAAATTTTATTCGGTTTGGGGAATTTGTTCTAGTGATATCGAACTCAGAGTGAAAAAAAAATTCTAATATTTAAATAAGGGCTCGCGATAATGTCTAAATAATAGTGTCTATTCATTTAAGTTAAAGTATTTACAAAGCATGCACTAACTTGATAATAGTGAGTTTATTTTATTTGTTATAAATATTTCTACTTTATGTGAAAAAACACCATTAAATATCTCAATAACAGTACATGTTAACATTTTATAAATAATAACATTTGCTTTTAAATAAAACATTCCATATAAAAAATAGATCCATCAAAATCCAAGAGTCGGATTTTTGACTCCACAGAACTTTCTATTAACATTATGTATATCACACACACACAGAGAGAGAATAAAAGTGCAAATGAAACCAAGTTATATATTCTTGTAACCCATAAAATAAATAAAATGTATTTCCAGGTTATTTAAATACAAGCAAAAAAATGGAAATATACTATAAACTAACAAAAAACATTTAATATACAAAACACAGCATTTAAGCATAGCAATTCCCTTTCCCGGTAGTATATTATTCTCTCTCTCTATCTATCTATCTATCTATCTATCTATCTATCTCAATCTCTCTATCTTCTATCTATCTATCTCTCTCTCTATATATATATGTATATCTCTCTATCTCTCTCTTTATCTATCTCGCTCTCTCATCTTTGTGTGTGTGTGTGACATCTTAAGAATATTCTATATATATATATATATATATATATATATATATATAAATTCCCAAAAAGGACAAGTAGCAATGTACTCGTTCAGATTCTAGATGTGTGACAGATGTACCGGCCGAATATAGGAATACACATGTAAATATTGCAGCATAGCGCTTTACAAGTTGTATTATAAATTATTTTTTGCATTTAGCTTTTTAATCTGTTCACTAAAATTGAAAATAAATTTTTCAAGTTTTATAATGTATATATATATATATATATATATATATATATATATATATCCTCTCTCACACCACATATACACAAAAAAAAAGACTTGATAATTTAAAAGAAAAAATTACCCCTCCTAGTGCAAGAAACGGGAACTTCTTTCCAAATTAGCTATGGAGACTCACTATGATTTGAGACAAGTGTCCTCAAGACTGAAGCTGTATTTTCAGGTCTAATCTATCCTCGGGTCTAGACTATACTAGGGTCCTGAGTTAGGATTTTGTTCAAACTTTTTACAGGCCAAACTCGCCTGAACCCGCTTTGTGGGTAGGGAAGAGTACTGGCTTCGAGCCACATCAGGGCCGGAGCCGTTTTGGACCACAGGCAAAATAGACACAGAAGGTCCCGCGAAACTCTTGGGCACATTTTCTGTACTTGTTGTACCTTTTTCTACATACTATACAAATTTTATGGGTTCCCTAAAATATGGGGCCAGCACTCCCAATATTTTTTGAGCTGGAGAAGACATAAAAATTTGAAAATAGGGGAAATCAAATATGAAGGGGAGGGGGTTCTAAATGTTTGTATGATGTCCAACATTTGTATGGGCTGCGCGGTCCTGGGTATATGCCCGTTTAGACCTCTAATGTAATGCCAACGGCTTCACTTCTGATAATAGCACACTAGCTAAAAAGGGAAGAACAAGGCTCGTGCTAAACTCTTTAGAAAGCGCTATATATGAACGCAAAAATACCCTCATGAAATTTAGAATTTTAATTTTAATTAAATTTAATCAAATGCTCTAATTAAATTTAACCAAATGATTGGAGTTTTGATATATAACTTCCAGGTTTAAGTATGCTGTAAGAATATATCTTTTAATACATTTTAGAGTCTTAAAGTATCGTTTTATTTTAAATTCTAATACACTAAATTTCAGACAAGAACAGAAAATTCCATTTCGACCTCTGTGCAAAGGACATTTTTTGTAAACAAGTGTAATAAATATATTTTTATATAAATTAAAAATGATATTAGGACAGCTGTAAAAATATAGTTGATTAACTCAACTCCATTTAATTGTGCCTAAATTTTGATTTTTAAATAAATTTCTAGTCCCTGAAATATTTAAAATTAACCAAATGTTCTCGATTTTATCTTTTAAATCCTGCCTATATATATACATTATTCATAATAAGTCTTAATAAATACTTGATTTTAAATGCTACTATGAAATTTTACATCAATGCCACATACTACAAAACAGATATAAATCTATTGCTACATGATATGAATCTAATGCTATATGATCATAAATATTGGATTAAGAAATATAGTTCAATAAATTTCATGGTGAACGAGGAATACTTATTTCATTTTTGCCTAAAATGCATTGCGTGTGCAGAAGTACGATTTTATCATAATTATAATTTAAAACAAATAAGCTAAATGTTTATTAATTTATCTACTTAAAGAGTGTTAGACTATAAATTCATTTTTATAAGAATATAAATTTTTCAGAAATTTTAAAATTGCGAACGTTTGTCAAATATTCGCAAACGCAGCTTCAGGACGAAGAGAGTGCCGCCAAGATAAAGAACACGAGCATAATGGTGCTCGGGAGAAACTAGTTGCGTAACTGTACTCTAATGCAACACGTGCATAACAATATCTTAATCAAACTTATTTAACACTTTGCTGAATATAGTCGTGTTTGCATGACCGAACGTTGCTGACCGGTCATGAGTATACACCGTGTTTGAATGGTCGAACGTTGCTGACCGGTCACGAGAAAACTCGTGTTTTCATGTCACCATATTTTAGAAAAAAATTGCTACTAGAGGGAAAAAAATTCCTCTAGATTATGTAGAGTAATGCTCTTCCAAAGGAAAGCTAGACGAAACTCGATATGTTTGTAAAACTTGTTATGTACCATTGCACGTATTACAGTATACCATACCCAAAAAAATTATTAAATATATGCAGTAAGTTTCATTTCAACGCATGCTGTGTAAATAAAGTTTACTGAAACTCATTTAGATGTTTTTATTTTATATTCAACTGCTGAAAAATAGCCGGCTGCACGGAATAGTTTTGGTTTGAAATAGACGGTCAGCAATGTGTTATAAAAATAAGAGGTGATTTCAAAATATTTTATCCGTACAAAAGCCAAACCATATTCAATGTATTCAATCCAACCATTTTCTTAAAATGCATATTTTCAAATGCAAATGATAGATTCGCTTAAGAATGCAAAATTACTGAAGTGGGAAATATTAAAACTCTCGTTTCATTTAGTTCATATGTAAAATATTTTCAAATCTTATTCCCATTAGTTTAGTTTTATCAAATCAGAATTGACTGATAAAAAGATCTGAGAAGTGAAAATGTCAATAAACTAAATCTAAAGCGTATTTTGAAAAAATGATCATGCTTTCTATCAAGATAACATAAAAAGAGCAATATATAATTTACTTAATTCGAAAATCTTATAACCTAGAGAAAATCAACAAGAAAAGAACAAAACTCGTGTGTTCCTAAAAATAAAACTGTTTTCGTCACAACATAGACTAAGGTTAACAACTGCTGTAAGTGCAGCTCATTATTATGCACATAATATTTCCCTTTTTCATGTTTAACACTTTCGGATGCATATCAATGAGTGCTGAAGAGGAACTTTGGAAGAAAAATGTGAAATTAATTCCCCGATTAATGGACGAGAAGCCGCTCTTCTTTAAGTAAGAGTTTTTTATCAATTTATGGTCTTTGATACCGGAATGTTATTAAATTTAGTGGCTTTCGATTAGGATTTTCTTTTTCGAAACACATGCAATGGGTGTCAGCAATAAAAAGTGAATTATACAGATGCAAATATATGTGTTTGCGATCAATGGAGATATTTACTATGAAGCTAATGAAGCAAAAATTCGAACTCCCGCATATAAAGGACTTCCGCGGGCGCAGTTTTATGGAATTAAAAAATCTTTGTTATATGCAATTTGATTTTTCTTTTTTATTTAAGTTTGCATTTCACAATTTCGAAATTGGATCATTCTGCGTGCTTAATTTCAGTATATCTTAAATATTTTAAAATAATATATAAACCATGAGATATTTATAGGAGAAAACCAAATATGGCAGTATTACAAACGAGCAATGCCATATTTACATTACAGTTTATGTAACGTAAATATGGCATCCCTCTTTAGCAATACTGTATATTTGGTTTTCACGAAGTGATAGTTCCAAAGTGATAAAAACCACCACTGTACATATTCCCTGTATTTTTATGAAGGCAGAAAAAGCAGTGACGCCATATACAGGGGTCTCAATGTGCAGAATTCAGTTCAGAAATAAGAGCTTGCAATTTCATCCCATTAGCTCGATTGGGTGAGCATCGGCTGGTCCGTAAAAGGATATGTGGTTCGAGTCCCATCTGGGACAGCAAAGTTTTTTACAATGGCGCCCGAACAAATTAACCCTGCTGGTTAATACAGTGATGTTAGAGGTCTTTCTTTCTTTCGACATAGACCGTCCGACCTGACCGAAGGTATAAGGCTGTGTTTTTCGAATTTGTTTGGTCGCGGAACCCTTTTTTTTACTTTCCTTATATACATAATATATAAGGAAAGTATTGTGATGGGGTCGAAAATTCGAATTCGAGTTTTCGACGGGAGAGCACGTTTCAAGCATCCCTGATCACGAATCAAACATTTTTGAGGTTATGTCTGTGTGTATGTGTGTGGGTGTGTGTGTCAGTGAGTCTGTGGAGACGATATCTCACGAACGAATAGAGCGATTCGAATGAAATTTGGTACAAAAATTACAATCCGTGAGTACTGGAAGCCTATTGTTTTTAAACGCAATCGAATGTTCAGAACCCCCCGAAATTTTCGAGTGAAATTTTGAAAAAATCATCAAAAAATTAAAACCTTTAATAAAGTTACGCAAATAGACATTTCTTCTGTAATTTTTCCTTAGAAAACGATTGATATAAACTTTAGAACGCTAGCATTATCCGTTCTCGAGACAATGCACATTTTTCAAATAAATTCATCAAAAAAATCCCATAAATTAAAAAAATACATTAACTGTTGAGAAACATGTTCACTTTTCATATGTGATACCCTGCGATAAATTAGGTGACATCATTCTCGTGGATTTATCTCGTTCCATTCATGAGAAAAGATACTTTGAGTAATACTTTTGTATTTGAACGCCAATAGTCATTTATCTGGCGTAAGAATATCTTATTTCTCCGTCCATAACGCTTGGCGAGATTTCAGCCGAATGGCGCCAACTTGGCGACTTTTTAAATGTTGCCAAATTAACTAAAATCTCGCCAAGTAGATAAAAATGACGCTAAATCAATGAAAATGACGACTAATTGAAGAAAATTCAATATCTTGGAAAGAATATAAGTATCTACTATACGAATAATATTTTTTTAAACTGTAAAAGTAGTAAATTCATTGCATTATATAAGGAAAGTCATGTGTTGCCCACATCAGATTTTTTTAAATTCAGTACGATGACGGAACCCCAAAATGAGGAAAAGTTCCGTGTGGTACAAATTCGCATACAAAATTTGGCGCGTTTTCTTTTTTATTTAAAAAATTTACATGAAACTATCACGTTACGGAATACACTTTAAAAACACTTATGTAAGGTATTTGTTTGGACGGTTGCCGCCCAATTTAGACCATCCGCAGGGACCCCCACCCTCCTTCTCTTGTCACCAACCTCTCGGCATGACTTTCGGACACAAGATTTAACGTACCCGTACTCCGCGTAGTCACGGGATGTTAGAGGTGTGAAAGTGATATTAGTACATTTAATACGGATTCAGTGGACACTGGTATATTGGGCACAGATTTTACATCGGGAAGCAAACGACCACGCACAATGCTAACCTGGATCAAAATAGTAGTATCAGGAAGCTAATCTGAGATAAAAAAAATAGGTGGGGTGGTCAGTTAGATTGATTCAGAGTCCCGACTAGTGCTGGAAGATTTGTTACAAATAATGATTTAGCATAGATCCCACTAAATCTTTTATCCAACTCTGTTTACAATGAAAAGATATTTTCTCACATGTTGCATCAATATTACCTGTACTAGACCCACTATTATTGAAAAACCACTTGTGTTTTAAACTCACTATGTAAACACAACGCAATTACAATACTGACACAACGCAATTACAATATATTTGAGATCAAATGATCATCAAACTGTGATTATTTCTACAACGAAGCCTAATTTTCCCCAATGGAGGATGTAAACACCAAAAGATGTAGAATAAGTTGTATAAGACTTGCTATATTTCTTTAATGCAAAATTATTTAGTTCATGGAGTTTGCTCTGAATGAAACATTCATTGATTTTACAAAGAGAAGCAGGCGATTTTTTTCGATGAACTTTTAAGCATAGAATTAAATTACTTGAACCTCCATGGTTTTAAGTTTTTAAATAAGATAAATTATTATAGTATTGTGATGATGAAATAAATGGAAAAACGTTTATGAATGAAATGCTGCTTTTATAGAGAGAGCCAGGCGATTTATATTTCGATGACGTCATAAAGTTCATTTGTTTCCGATGAAGTTTTCAAATATAATAAATTATTGTAGTATTATGATAATTTTAACGCACAACATGTAAAACAACGCACAACATGTAAAATTATTTCGAAGTAGCCAATTAATTGTGCAACTCTAAATTGAGAAAAATCAATATTGATAGCTCGGCGGGGAAATGATTGCCCTAAACCGAAAGGTGAGCCCTCCGTTCTAGGTCATGGAATATTGATAGCATCCACATTAAGCAATATAAACCATATATTAAAACATTTTAATAATCAATTCATCAACTTGACATTATTTTCGTTAATTTAGCGTCATTTCGCATTTTTGACGATATTTCGCTAAATTAGTCGTCAAGTTCGTCAAATGTATCTCTACGCTTTGCAGACAGACGAAGAGAAGAACGTTTAATTACATTTTATTTTGTTTAATGTATATGGTAGCTCAAAAGTTATGAAATATAATTCTCAATCTTTAAGAAATACTGTTAGGGCTATGACACACGAACATTATCTCCCGTCCGTTTTCAGGACGCTGCGTGCTGGGGATAGAAGAATACCTGGAGCTTGTCATACGAGAAAGTCTTCGTTCTTGAAACATCTATTTCTCAAGATTGACTCTAGATAAAATTTAGACAATGATTAATATGGATCCAGCATCAAATTTTGGAAGGGGTAGGTAGATAACTGACTAAGTATTTCCACTAGAGAAATGGTGGTTCTGGATAGATGTCACTGCCTTTTCAAAAATTTACATTTTTCTTGCAACATCTAGTTTTCAGGATCAGTTATAGACGGAGCTTAGCTCACAGCTGATGTGGATTCAGCATTAAATTCCAGAGGGTTAGGGGTTCACTAAGGATTTCCACTCTGGTTCATTTCCCAATTCAGGTTCAAAAAAGTTCTTTTTCCCTGAAACATTCATTTCTCAAAATCATCTATGATTAGAAATAAGATCATAACTGATATGAATTCAGCATCAAATTCGTTAGGGGGTATGGAGATTCTCCAAAATATTTCTACTTTAAGTCTAAGAGATTTCACTTTTAATTTAAAGAATCGCATTTTCCTTGCATCTATATCTCACGAATGGCTACAAATGGAGGCTAGATCAAATTCTGCAGAGAGTAAGAGGGAAGGGGAATTACTTAGAATTTCCTCTAACTGTTCTGAAAATGAAACTTCTGATTTTTCCGAAAATTCGTATGACTGCAAAAGAGTGTAAAATAATATAAAACTGCTTAATAATTCCGTCGAAATTGAAGTGGACACATCACTTGCCATAATATGCAGACTCTTCCATAAATTTCTTGTCGAAATAGCTGTTTCTCAGCATTGTTAAATCAGTAAATCAGTTTTACTTGAAAAGACAGAAAGTTCATTTTTAGAGAAAACCCTAACACAATTCAAAAATCATTACGCGGAAATGCAGTAATAAAATGTGGAAAACCAATTTTCAATTTTGAAATTTGCATTCTTTCGCTTTAGTGAATATCTGATAAGAAATTTCGAAACAACACATCTGTTATTTGGTAAATAGATTTAGTCATAAAAATTTATTCATGATTTATGAAATACATCAGATTGCACTTTCGATAGCATCTGACACAAAGTGAAGAATTTAATTCTTTATTTCTGAGTTCATGGGATTCTCTGAAGTGTTATTTCTGTCTATATTTCCTGGAATTTTCCAATATTTCAGTATTTTATATGAGACGTTTCACTTGCAAGACTGGCAGTAAATGCATTTTAAATGTTTACCATTCGGAGCTAAAATATAGAAAAATGTCTCATTCTTCATACCTGCAATTTGAATAAATAAGTTGAGATATGTTTATCATTCTTTTTTTTTAGGAATGTAATCTGAAAACCTAATATATTTCTTTAAAATTCTAAATGGATTAAAAATACAGATCAAAATATTTAATAAGTGGAATCATAAATATGTGTTTATTCGTATTGCGCAATTTTAAATTTAATGTAACAAGCAAATTTTTTATAAAATCATAGAGAAGATCCTCTATATATAAGGATAATTAAAATAATAATAAAAGGATAACTAAAATAATTAGCTACAATTAGATATAAGGATAATTAAAAATTACAATAAAATAGAACTCAATTTTATGTTTCAATTTAGATGAAATATGAACAGAAGACTTTGTTTCATTTGTAAATACTGTAGAATTCCAGGAACCCCCCCCCCCCCTCCCATATACCCTTGGTAAAAGTTTGACATTTCGTATGCCATAGAAATTCCATTTGTAAACGCGCTTCTTCAGAGAGTAAAGTTGAAGTATTTTGTAGATTTAACTGTTGGTTTGGTTTTCTGTTTGTTAGTTTTTGTGAGAAATTGTTGCGTATTTCTAATACTTTTAATACAATATATTATTTTTTCAACTTAATCGTATTATTTTATATTTGAAAGTAAGATACGAATTTCAATTTTAAGTAGTAAATTGCTTCATGTCTTTTCCTTTTAAAATTGGCTTTTTTTTCTTCAAAAATTCCGAGCTGTAACACCCTAAAAAATTCTTAATATTACCCCCCAAATCCTACTGCTTCTCTTATTTTCATAAAATTAGATTAATGCACTTTCTGTGTATTTTCCCGATATTTCCTTGAAAGAAAATAGAGGAAGGGGATATTGAAAATTCTACGCTAACATGATTCATTTCTTTTCAAACATCTAGAACATAAGGAAAGCATGAAATGAAAATGGTGTCTAATATTTTGTGAAACCATTTATTATTTTTCACTAATACTTTAGAAGGGCCAATTACACGGGCTCCACGATGGAGACCCAGGAAGGAAGATCTCGGCCAACTTGCAACTAGCAATCAACGTTGAGAAGTTCAATAGCACTTACGAATCAAGGCCAGCAAGTAGTAGCCATAGGACTAGACAAAAATGGGGAGGAGGGGTCATACCTCTTTCCCCATTGGATAAAAAATTACATTAATTCTCCTTAGAGTCCATAGAGAAGAACGGCCCTAACCTTTAACCAAAATCCTAGTTGCGCCTATGGCAAGAGTCGTAAAACTACAATTTTGAATTTTAAAATTTTGTTGTGTGCAGTAATTAAGTGGTTGATTGTTATAGGAGTGATTCAAAGACCGAAAATCCCTGAATCTATTGATCTTGATCACAAACCCCTCAATATTTCGATATTTATCAATTTCTATTGGTAATTTTATATGAAAATAGCTATTGTAAATTATACAAAATCTCAATGATATTTTTTTTTTTTTTTTTTTTTGCATTGTACAAAATGTAGTATTTGTATTAACTTAAATATTAGTTTTTTATAGAACAAGAGAAAGTATGAGCATATTTAAAAATTTATGTTTTCGTTTTACAATGGGAAAACTTTTGTTTTACTAACTGTTATTTATTTTTAACTTTATTTTATTTTACTAACTATCATCATTATATACTGGCAAAATCATCTAATGTCTGAAGTGTATTGTTAATAATACGCATTTGTTGCAATTATTAAATGTCAATTTTACTCAAAATAATCAAAATTATACCGATCATTGTATTTGAGGTTTTTTCCCTGAAAGTGAGATGTCACAGTAAGAATAAAATTCAAAATGATAAATCAATTTCACATATCCACTACTAAAATTGAAAGGTTTTAATAATACTTTGCAATTTTATTTTTAAATTAACAAATATAACAGAAAATTTGTAGTTGGCCATGATTAACTGAAATGTTGTGTGTTTGATATCTAAGAACATGTACTGAAAACAAGCTATTACATTGGTTTATTTTGTCGTCGAAAACCCAGACCACCCGACTCACTCTAGGGCACAAGCAGCAATACTTGGTTTATTTAGTTGTTGTTGTTGTTGAGACCCAGACCGTCCGACCTACCAGAAAGGTGTAAGGTAACTGTTTGGATGGCCGGGAAGAGCCACCTAATTTAGACCGGAACCCAGTGGGGAAGGCATCCACAGGGACCGTACCCTACTTCCCCTATCACCAACCTCTCGGAAGGACTTACGGACTCACATGTTTAACGTGATCGTACTCCGCGTGAACACGGCGGCAGTTTTGGCAGTGGAAGGAATCGAACCCGGGCCTAGCGAGTGCAACTCCCGCGCGCTGACCACTGGGCTACCGCGCCCTTGGTTTATTTAGTGTAATATTTCTTCTTTGCTAAGGGAAAATCTGTTTTGCTTCTTTTAAATGTATTTCACGAACACATACGAATATTCATTTATCCTTCAATATACCATATCATTTATCCTTCAATATCCTTCAATATATAAATCAAAATACAAAAATATTACACAAAGTATCTTCTCTCGTGAATGGAACGAACTAGATCCACGTGAATGATGTTAATGAATTTATCGCATAACATTACATATGAAAAGTAGATATATTTCACAGTATCTAATAGTTTTTTTAATTTTGTGATTTTTTTATAAATTTATTTGAAAAAGTACAATATCTTCAGAATGGTTCATGCTAGCGTTCTAAAATGTGTGTCAATCGTTTTCTAATGAAAAAGGATTATTTACGTAACATTATTGAAGGTTTTGATTGGTGATTTTTTTTAAATTTCGTTCGAAAATATAGGGATATTCTAGTCATTCGAATGCGTTTAAAATCAATTGGCTTCTAATATTCATTGACTGTCATTGTTGCACCAAATTTCAATCGAAATGCTCCATTGTTCGTGAGATATTGTCTCCACAGACTCACGGACACACGCACACACAAACAGACAGACATTACTTCAAAACTGATCAATTCAAGGATGCTTGAAATGTGCTGTTCCATCGTAAACTCAATCAAATTTTTAGCCCCTTCACAGTATTTTCTCTATACATTATACTATGTATTGTAAAGAAACTACACTAAAAATGACATATAAAATAGTTATTTTCAAAACATTTTCTAAAATAAATAAAATGCGTTTAAAATCAAAAGGCTTCCAATATTCATTGGCTGTAATTTTTGTACCAAATTTCATTCGAAACGCTCCATTCCTTCATGCGATATCGTCTCCACAGGTTCACGGACACACACACAGACATCACCTCAAAAACGATAGATTCGAGTTCAGGGATACTTGAAACGTGCTCTTCCATCGAAAACTGAAATTCTCATTTTCGACCTCGTTACAAGACTTTCCCTATACATTATACTATGTATATAAGAAAAGTAATATGTTGTTAAGTTCTTCGCCTTCATTAGTAAATTTAGATTTTTCATCAATTATATTAAAACATGTAGTGAAATATACACATTTAGAATTCCAAAACTTCAAAAAATATTTTATAACAAAAACTTTAATAATGTTTTACTTATCCCAGAACTCGAATAGAACGTTTTTTTTTATTCAATGCTTCTGAGTGAGTGTGCGCGCGATATCTCACGAACGAATAGAGAGTTTCGAATGAAATTTGGTACAGATATTACAATCCTGTGAATACTGGAACCCTATTGATTTTAAAAGCAACCGAATGTTTGGAAGACTCCGAAATTTTCGAATGAAATTTTGAAAAAATCATTAAAAATCATAACCTTCAATAATGATGACCAAATGATCATTTCTTATGTAATATTTAAAAAGAAAGCAAATGGCATACATTTTAGAACGCTAGCATGAACCACTGAGATATTGCACATTTTTCAAAAAAAATTATCAAAAAGTCACATAAAATTGGAAAAGTGTCAACTATTGTGAAATCTGTTCACTTTTCATATTTAATATTATGCAATAAATTTGTTATCATCATTCTCGTGGATCGAGTTCATTCCATTCACGAGAGAAGATACTTTGAGTAATTATTTTGTATCTTGACGCCTAACAATTCGTCAATAGTCATTTATATATAAGAAAAGCTCTTCTCTCCGTTTATCTGTAAAGTTTGATGGCAATTAAGTGTGTTGAGCTTAGCGGCTAACTTAGCGAAAGATACTTTGCGCCCAGATTGGGGAAAATAAAGTCGAAATTGCAAAAATGAGGCTCTAAAATAACGAACATTACGCCCAAAATGATAAATTAATTATTAAAATACTTATTTTAATATATAGACTAAATTGCTTATTGCGGATGCTATCAATATTGATAATTGTCGATTTAGAGTTGCGCAAAATATAAATTAATTAGGTACTCCGAAATAGTTTTACATGTGGTCACCGAAAACAGCCAATGTACATTTCAACGTTAATAGCATTGTGCCGTAGGGCTTATACATAATTTGTTCACTGTGAAAGAAATAACTTCATTTCCCTATATAGGTAGGCATGTGCTACCCACATCAGATTTTTAATAGGTTTTAAAAACCAGTTGATTTAAATAGCAAATTTGAAAATTTTTAATGACAGCAAACTCTGTAAACCTAGAAATTAGCGCTAAACGTAATTGGAATTCAAACCTTTTTTAATGGTTTGAACACGTAATTTAAAATAATATTTATGTTTCATATTTTTTAGTGTTTAAAACATCCAACTTTATGTTGCATTACATTCATTTGATTAACATTCTATTTAAGCAAAATTCTGCAAATCTAGCAATTATATCTAAACATAATTATATCTAAACAATTATATCTAAATATTATTCGGGCTAGTACCTCTTATTCAAAATAGCATTCATGTTTAAAACTTTTTCCGTGATTCATGTTATATTTAATTTAATTCATTAAAATTATATTTAAGGTAAAAGTCTGGGTAAATTTAGCAAAGATCGCTAAATGGAATCATAGTTCAAGTAATGGTTAAAGCCTCTTATACGGAATAATTTTATTTTGTCTTTTCTATTGTTTAAAACATTTAAATTTATGTTATAATAAATAAACATAATTTTAATTGGAATTCACTAATTCGGTTAGAACCTGCAATTGGCAAAAATATTTATGCTTGATAATTTTTTATTTTATTTTTCCTACTGTCAAATTTATGTTGCAATTACTTTAGTTCATTAACATTCTGTCTTAAGAAACATCAGATTTGAATTGAAAGAAATTTGATTGAACACTGATTTAATTTAGTGCACTTAAAAAAACCTCATATGATAAACTTCTCCAATCTAGCATCATTGGCACTCTTTTTATCTTAAAATCCATTCCAAATTTTAAATAAGGAAATCGTTTTTGATTAGTGCTGTTTTTATAAGCTTCCAATTCTTAATAAATTTCTTTAACTAGTTCAGCAATAACTGCATTAAATTCCTTTAATCCTGATTATATACAAAAATTACTAATTTCTTTCACACGACAAGAAACGTTATTAAATAATCAGCTATGAAATATAAGAACATAAGACACCTGCAATAAACACAAGAAACGAACAAAATCAAAATCACTTACATTACATTTCTTCAAACCAGAAATCAGACCAATCCAACCTCTGTCAAAGCAGAAATCCTAGGCACTTGCTCTCGGGTACAAGACAGACCGCCAGACTGCAAGGACTATAAAGACAAGAAAGCTCAACTGAGGACTATATTTTTCTACCCATATGAAGGCCCCCGAGTGGCATTCATACATTCCCAAATTCAGGTTTTGGGGTGGTTGCATTCGAACTGGTGAGAGAGGGGAGGTCAGTTGAGTTAACTACGGTACGGTGTCTCCATTCTGCACGTGAGCTGGGCTCTTTTAACAGATGGTTTTGTTTGTTTTTTATTTTGTTTTTCCGCTGGCATAGGGAAGCACGGGACTGCTTCCTGAACGGGTGTGCTTTGAAATAGCGCTGGAATAATAGGATAAAATACTATGCATTAAATATAGTATAGACATTTGGAATATTCCTGAAGATTTTGATGTGTTTCTGATCATTTCCATACACACACACACACATATATATATGTATATATATATATATATATATATATATATATATATATATATATATATATTCTCTGTACGGTACTTTTATTTGTAAGACATTTTGTAATGTTGGGGTTTTTTGAGTTGAAAATTCTCTCTATACTTTCATTGGATTTTTAAACTTTTATAATTATATATATATACATATATATATATATATATATATATATATATATATATATATATATATATATATATATATATATATTCCACAAGGTGGTTGCAGTAGCAGTATGTTAGCTAATCTATACCTTTATCATTATGAACAGTCTTTTACTTCAATAGATTATAAAATTTACAGATATGTTGATGATCTGATTTGTTTAGTATATACTGAAAATTATGACATAGATATAGATTTCTATCCAGGCAATTTAGAATTAATTCCTAATGAACCTACTATTAGCAATAATATTAATTTTTTGGATTTAAATATAGTTATTGAACCTACTAATGGAACAGTAACTAATTTATATGATAAAAAAGACTATTTTAATTTCAACATTAATAAAATATTACCATTAAATTCCTACAACTCTATTCAATTGTTTAAAAATTTTATCCTTAATCAACTTTTTAGAATTTATGGATTATCAGATAAAAAATTTCATTCTATGCATATAAAGAATCCAAAAATTACAGCAAATTATATAAATATCCAGCATATTTAGTTAATAGTATTGTTAAAATGTTTGGATTAGCAGAATGTTCATGATTTCTCTTCTTTGTATCTTATATTGATCAGACATCAACATTCTCCTAATTTAACATTACATTATATTTACATCCCCTTAAATATCAGCCTCACTGTTTTCAATTATACACCCCATTATTTTGTAGCTCTTACTGTAGAATATCACTTTTTATTGCCTTTTCGCATTACTGTTATTTGTTTCACACGATTGGCAACAGAGGATCTATACTTTTAAACTTTGCGATTGGCAACACTGGTCTCTTCATTTTGAACTCCGATGGTTAGTACATTTGCAGTGTTTGTTTAATTCCAGGTATTCTTGTTTCCTTTATAATTTTTCTATCTTTATGTGTGTTGTCCAAGTTATTAAAGTTTATAGATATTATCTATCTCTAATATCAGAAACACACATTTTGTGTTTATTTTGATTAAATACTTGGACCTGACGAAGAGTTTTTTTCAAAATGAGCAATTCATTTATTTAGGCCTGGTGTTTATCAACGTTTATAGCTTTAATGCTTGGATTTGATTTGTTTTTCAATTATCGATTCCATTCCATTGATATTTGTTGATTATCTTAAGCTTGATGACTAGAAATTTGCATTTTTTTTTCATTTGATTTATGATTCTCTATTTAATACTTCTTGTTATTATGTAGGCATTTTTAAAAGTTAGGAGTTGGGTTCCATTAGTAGTTGCAACTTCTCTCTATTCTATAATTGGATTTTCAAACTATTATATATATATAAATATATATATATATATATATATAATATACGCAGTGGCTCCCAAAAGTGTTCGTACACTTTAAAAATTTGTAGAAAAAGCGCTGTCGCCTGTAATTGAATTCGAATATAAAGTTCAATATTTTTTCATATCATCTCCATGTAATTCTGAATAAAACCTAACATTTTTTTTTAAATACTGACTCATTTTTTTTTGTATAAAAATGAAAATGCAAGGAGACAGAGAAAGAACACGTCACAAAAGTGATCGTACACCGAAACATTTTCGCATAAATTCATAAATAAAATCATTGTCTGTTTTTTTTTTTTTTAAATCATTTAACTTTAATCTTTGCTTGCTTACTTTGTAATATTTATAGTATTATATAACAAGAAAGATCAATCATGCATAAAATATTGATTATGAGACACTTTCCAACTTCAATGTAAATTTATATAAACGTCTCTAAAATGCGATATATTCTTCGGTAATAATTTTAAAATTATCACAATACTACATTAATTTATTATATTTGAAAACTTAAAACTTCATCGAAAAAAATTATTTCCATTCAAATGACGGCATTGAAATATAAATTGCCTGGTTTAAACATCTCTAAAATGCGATACATTCCCCGATAATATTTTTAAAATTATCATAATACTGCAATAATATATTATATTTGAAAACTTCATCGAAAACAAATGAAATGTATTCAAATGACATCATCGAAATATAAATCGCCTGGCTCTCTCTATAAAAGCAGCATTTCATTCATAAACTTTTTTCAATTCCTTTCATTCATCACAATACTATAATAAATTATTTTATTTAAAAACTTAAAACCATGGCGGTACAAGTAATTTAACTCTATGCTTAAAACTTCATCGAAAAACTTGTCTTCTTCTCTGTGTAAAATTAATGAATGTTTCATTCATATCAACTATATTGCAAGCTCCATGAGCTAAGTAATTTTGGGTTAAAGAAATGCAGCAATTCTTATACAACTTATTCTACTTCTATTGATTTTTACATTCTCCATAAGTAAAAATTAGGCTTCGTTGTAGAAATAATCGAAGTTTGATGATCATTTAAACTCAAAGATATTATAATTGCGTTATTTCAGTATGTAGATGCACAGAATGTAAGCAAAAATAAATCGGTTTTAGGACGTATACAGCACTAAATATGAATTACAAACTTTAAAAATCACGATTTTGACATAAGATGGATACCATATTTTATTTTGAAGTGGGTCACGTTATCTCTTCATATTATGGTCACGTGATCTCTTAATATAAAGAATGAAATTATTATTTTAATTTTTATTTAAAAAACTACTGAATATATTTTGCTCATTTTTTTTATATATATTTTATGGGATAATTTGAATATTTCCTAAAACTTTCGAAGCAATTTGTGAATTTTAAATTCACTTAAAAAATGTTTGAAAAATTAGGTCCCGTAAGGTTCATTGTATTTCATTTTTTCAACCCGGGTTAAACCCTAAACTAATTGGGTGATATTGTTAATTTATATTCCCATAGGTTCCACAGACCGTCTGAACAACATACTAAAATTTCATTTTGATAAAGTCATTTTTACGGCAATTATCGTGCTAACGGGCAGGCAGACAGACAGACAGACAGACAGAATGAGCAAAGTCATAAACACTTTTCAACTATGTTGTAAAATATTAAAAATGAGGAACATAATCCCAAGAACTTAATTGGAAGAGTAAAGCATGGATGTGGAGGTGTCTTTGTGTGGGGGGTTGTTGCTGTTGATAATATTGTGGGGGGGGTTGTTGTTGTTGATAATATTTTTAAAATTATCATAATACTGCAATAATATATTATATTTGAAAACTTCATCGAAAACAAATGAAATTTATTCAAATGACATCATCGAAATATAAATCGCCTGGCTCTCTATATAAAAGCAGCATTTCATTCATAAACTTTTTTCAATTCCTTTCATTCATCACAATACTATAATAAATTATTTTATTTAAAAACTTAAAACCATGGCGGTACAAGTAATTTAACTCTATGCTTAAAACTTCATGTAAAATTAATGAATGTTTCATTCATATCAACTACATTGCAGGCTCCATGAGCTAAAGAATTTTGCGTTAAAGAAATGCAGCAATTCTTATACAAAGAGACCCAGACCGTCCGACCTACAAGAAAGGTGTAAGGTTACCGTTTGAACGGCCGGGAAGTGCCACCCAATTTAGACCGGAACCCAGTGGGGGAGGCATCCACAGCGACCGTACCCTCCTTCCCCTACCACCAACCTCTCGGAAGGACACTTGTGTGGGGGGTGCATGTCAGCATTAAGACTAGGTAATTTTGCATTTATTGATGGCATAAAGAATAATGCTCTTCAATTAAATATTTTAAAAGACAATTTAAAATTATCAGTCCAAAATTTGGATATTGGAAACAACTTTGCTTTTTGTCAAGATAACGATCCTAAGCACACGGCTCTCAATGCTCTTGTGTCTCCATAATTGTCCACAAGTTCTGAAAACATCACCTCAGTCGCCAGATTTAAACCCTCCAATTTGTTAATAGAACACATTTGGAGAGAACTGGAGGTTACAGTACGAAGACACGACATTAAATTGAAAAGCGAACTAAAAACAGTAATGATCGAAGAATGGAGGAACATTGATGCAGACATTACAAAAAAACTAGTAAACTCTATTCACAGACGTTTAAAAGCTGCTATGGATGCTAGAGGATATCCTATCAAGTACTAATTTACCAAAATACTACAATATTTACTGTATGTAGAGATTTTTTTTTAATTGTGAGAAGACTTTTGTGACGCAACTTTGGTTACTTTTTTATTATTAATTTAAAAAAAAAGGTTTACTATGTTTTTAAAATATTTTATGTAGTTTTGTTAAGAACATGTTATAAATATTATTAAAAAATTCCCATTCTGAAATATTAATTTTTATTAATGGATAGAGCAGTATTTCATTGAAATTCCTAACTGTATGAACACTTTTGGGAGTCACTGTATATATATATATATATATATATATATATATATATATATATATATATATATATATATATGTATATATATATATATATATATATATATATATATATATATATATATATATATATATATATATATATATATATATATATATATATATATATATATATATATATGTATATATATATATATATATATATATATATATATATATATATATATATATATATATATATATATATATATATATATATATATTTGAAATGTAATAATAAGAATTATGTAAAAATAAAAAAATACAATTCAAGTAATATTATCATCACCATAGAAGCAAATTCACGGCCACAATGCCGATAAGAGAAAAGAACAGCACCGTCCCAAATTCGATGATTAATCAGAACTAAATTCATCTTCAGGTCTGAGTATTTAATTCCAATTAACAGAAACAAATGCCTGTTTCAGATTAAGCAATAGTACATTACTATAAATACTTAAACTCAGACTACAGGCAACAAAAAATGAAAAAAGGATACATTAAGAAAATTGTATTACCATGCGGCATGAACCATTCTTCTACCACGTGTATACATGATCAACCTCAACAGCTTAATCTAGAAGCACCGGAATGAACAAGTCGAAATTCTACCAGGGAGGCAGTACGAACGTTCACGGAGTTACTCCCAAACCCGTCCAGTGAGTCTAAGCTGGAGACTGGACAAGCAATTCAGAATATAACTTCCCAAATATTCAAACATGAATATGAATATGAATCAAAGATGAAAATTCCTACTAAAAAAGTAATTCATATGAAAAATGGATAATCGAGAATGCCACTATACACCATTATAAGGGCGCTCAAAACGTAGTTTCAATACTGACAAAAGTTACATTTTTTTGCGAAAATAAAATTCAAAACATTAATGTTAATGCATCTTATTTTCCTATTTTTTGATTTTTCTAATGTTTTTGACTTAGTTTATTATTTTTCATTTTTATTTATATAATTAATAATTATATATAATACTAGCAGCATACCCGTTCTTCGTACGGAGTATATAATATAAAGAAACTTGAAATTCATAATCATGCCCAAATTCTTATAGTATACTAAATGACATGTTTAATCAAAATATTCTGTTAAAATATTTAATATAATGCTCCTAAAAAGAAGTTTAAGAATCTCTGTTCTCGCTATATAAAATTATCTTCATGGACATATCTGAAGAATAAAACATCTTGGACCCCTTATGTAAGCAAATATAAAAAAAAATATGGAATTGAATCAATATATGCAAAATAAAAGCGTTAAAATTGTATGGGACCCGTACTAATTATATACGCGAATATTAGAAAATATAACCTGTATTAGTAGATTACATGTATAAATGGAAAATACCAATAAACCCGTAATCTTTAAATCTGAAGACAGTCATTTATTCCAATATATGTCAAAATTAAAGTGCTAAAATTATATTGGAAGATATACACGTACTACTTATAATGTCCGATTATTAGTAGAATATTACCCGTTTTGCAATATGAGTCTCAAATGTTTTTTGGTAAAATACAACAGACGACGTAATAAATTGAATATATGATTAATCCCCTTAATCTTCATACCAGAAGACTGTACTTGATTCCAATATATATGCCAATATATGTCAAAATATATGCCAATATACCTGTACTACTTATATTCTCGTAGGTTAGAAGATATACCCGTGCATTCCTAGAAGATTACTCGTACAACGTACAATATGCGTGTGTCAGCAATATTTGCCGCAATAAAACAATGGCGTAATAACTTAAAAATATCAATAATCCCTGAATCAATAATTCCGGAAAATATCAATAATAATAATGTTTAAACCTGAAGAGTATAATTGATATTATCCAGTCCAAAATGAAATGGTAATGAAATTTATTTTATATACATATCTTCATTATTCAAATCGGAAAGGATTTAATAAAAATCGTCTGCCGCATAAACACATTGGATTTAAATCCGTTGCTAAGCGACATGATATCATTTGCTTCAAATAAATTGGTAGAAAAAATATCGTCTAAATAGTTATATTTCTATGAAACATTTGGCGACAGTTTCGTCAAATAAGCGACATTTTAAAAAATCGCCAAATATATCGCCAAGTGGGACTGTAGAACTGACAGTTCCACTTTGCGACAAATTGACGAAATATCATCACAATACTATCCCCTAACAAAAAACAATTAATATCATTTATGTAGCGCAATTTTATCAAATTCAAGATATTTTTATAGATTTGAAAACATTTTTATCAATTTGGTGACATTTTAAAAATTCGCTAAATGTATTACTATGTAGGATGGTTGGTCTGACAGATAAATGCTAACCAAACATCATTTCAGTACTCTCTTCTAACAAAACAAAAAAAAAATTTCATTGATATGTAGAAGACCCAAGCCACACGACCAACCCGAAGGTTTATGGCAGCTGTTTGTGTGTCGTTTATATCAATTTGGCGACATTTCCGTCAATTTGGCAAAGTTTAAGAAAAGTTGTCAAATTAGCGATATCCCTCCAAATTCGTAGCTTTGAATTTGCAGATCTGAATGAAACATTCTTATCCCGTTTCAATATACTAAATGAAAACACTACAATTGTATTAGAAGATATACCCGCTCTACTCTTTTTCTGTTTCAACAACCGGCTATATGAATTTATTGGCTAAACACAATATATGAGTTTAGTAGCTAAATATGATATAAGCTTGAAAACTCTTTGCCAAAATAAATGAAATTGATGCACGCAGTCAGAAACTAATATAATTAAAAGAAAAATCAAACCGTCCATTCATAAGATATACTTTTATATCCATTTATCCATTTATTTATTATTTAAATCGAAAAAAAATAATAAAAACATTAACAAACACATTTAATTTAATTGCGATGCCGAGCAACATGATATATCCTCCTAAAATGTTAAAATTTATGAACCACTAACAGCACACCCGTTATTCGTACGGAGTGTATAATTTAAAGAAACTTATAGTTCGCAATCATGTGCAAATTCTGTTAAAGTATTAAATTTATTGCTCCTAAAGAGAAGTTTAAGAATATATGTTCTCACTATGCAAAATTATCTTCACGATCAGATCTGAAGAATAAAACATCCTGCCCCCTTTTGTAAGCAAATTTACAGAAGAAAAAATAGGAATTGAATGAATATATGCAACCCCGTACTAATTATATTGTCGCAGATCAGAAAATATGCCAATGTGTTAGTAGAAGATTACCCGTATTACAATATGCGTCTCAAAAATATTTGCCAAAATAAAAGAGATGACGTAATAAATTGAAAACATCAATAATATCCGTACTCTTTATACCAGAAGGTCGTAATTGATTCCAATATATGCCAATATATATCAAAACATATGTCAATATACCTGTACTACTTATATTCTCGTAGATTAAAAGATATACACGTGTATTTGTAGAAGATTCGTACAACATACAATATATGAGTTTAAACAATTTTTGTCATAATAAAATAAATGCATAATAACTTGAAAATATCAATAATCCTTGAATCAATAATAACCGAAAATATAAATAATAATAATTTTTATACCTGAAGACCGTAATTGATATTATCCAGTCAAAAATGCTATAAGAAAAATCAAATCGTTCTTTTCTAAAATATATTTTTATATCCATTTATTTATTATTCAAATCGAAAAAATAATTATTAAAATTAACAGACAGATTTAATTTAATTGCGTTTCTGAGTAACATGCTATAAGATAGAATCTTATAACATGTTAAATATGTCATGTCTTATAACATAAACTGCGAAATTAAATAACGATTTTGATTTCTCTATACTTCTCATTGTTCCGTAAAAGCTTGTTTTAAATAAACCATGAACCATGGAGATAGATTTCCCCTTTAAATCATGTTTCAAACAATTCATTTTTTCAGAAAGTGACTAATTAACGCAAAAAATCTCCCATCAAACTCAGAGATTAAATTTTAATTCACTTTCAAACGATTTTCAAGCTTTTCGTTTGGATAAACCACGGAGTTAAGGAGTAGAACTCCTAGGAAAAAGTTCCGTTTTTCATTAATATCTCGACAACCCCAGGTCTTAGAAACTCAAAACTTGGACAAAATTTATGGGGGGATATTTCAAGGCTATTCACCAAATTTCATTAAATTCGGTTCAGCCGTTTTTCCGTGATGATGAGACAAACGAAAATTTCGTTTTTTACTAATATCTCGAGAACCACTGGTCGTAGAAACTCAAAACACGGATATAATTTTAAGTGGGGCTATTTCTGGGCTACCCACAAAATTTCATCAAATTCGGTTCAGCCGTTCTCCCGTGATGGTGTGACAAACAGACAGACAGACAGACAGACAGACAGACAGACAGATTTTCATTTTTATTTATATAGATATATATATATATATATATACACACACACACATATATATATATATATATATATATACACATATACATACATATACACATACATATATATATATATATATATATATATTTTTTTTTTTTTTTTTTCCCCTACTGTATGTTAGTCACTATAATTGGGAATGTTTTCTAGGATGTTATCGAGTGAAATTTGATACACTGAGTTGATAATTTTAATAACAAACTTGGGGGGGATATGCATTATTAGTCGCTGTACTCAATAATTCCATAAAGTGCGCTAATTTATAATCTTCATCACAAATTTTATTGATTCTAAGAGCCTGGTTTATTATAATATTTCTAAATACAGATATATGCAAACAAGAGTCAAAATGTTGAATTTTTGATGTATTAAATTTAAAATCTTATCTTTTATCATACAAGTTTATAACCATATTACAATTTTGTAAATTTAAATTTAAATCTAAAAAGTTTGCAACATTTGTGTCATTATTACTTGCATTTAATTGTAAATTTTTTGGATAAAAGTTTAATACTATAGGGATATTATTATTTGGGGATACACATAAAATGTCATCTAAATATCTAAACATGTGCATATTATGCAAGCATAGATTAATGTTTTTTTCATAGAAGAATAAATACAGATTAGCTAACAATGATGAGGCACACCCCCCTTGTGGGATACCAACCTGTTGTTTAAAAAAAGTACCACCATGTTGAATATAATTCTCATAAAGAGTGAAGTTAAGTAATTTTTTCAAATAGAAAATTTGAATATTTTAGGTTGATATTATATTTTTCAAAAATTCCTAATATAACTTTATACAGATCATCTATATTAATATTATTAAACAAATCTTTGAAATCAAAGGTAATACTAAGAATATTTGTAAGAGTTTTCAATTTCTTAACTAATTCAAAACTGTTTTTTACAATATGACAATTATTTGAGATTTCATCTGACAAGGATATTTCATGTAATATCTTTAATAATAATTTTCCAGCATTAGTAATGTAAGAATTATGCCCACTGGTAATGGTTCGAAAAGCAACAGGGGATTTATGAAACTTGGGTACTAAAACAATATATGGAATGTTATTACAACTATTTTTTAGATGGATTTGCTTATATTTGGCTGATATTCTATTGTATAAGATTTTAAGGTTAGTTTTATGTAAATTATAGATTTGATTATTAAGTAAGTGTGAATATATATATATAATATATATATATATATATATATAATATATATATATATATATATATATATATATATATATATATATGTATAATATATATATATATATATATATATGTGTATAATATATATATATATATATATATATATATATATATATATATATATAAATAAAAGTTGCAATTTTTTCACTTATCACAACTTATCACTATAACGGTATGGGGATGAGGGGAATATTAGTATACATAAATCCCAATTATAGATTTAGTATATATAAATATATATATAATAAAATAGCTCGCTCGGCAAAAATGAAAAAAGGCAATAATAATGAACATGACCCACTTCAAAATGAAATACTGCATCCATCTTGTGTCAAAATCGTGATTTTTAAATTTATTTTTAATTTATATTTGGTATTGTATCCGTCCTAAAACCGCTTTTTTTTTGTTTAATTTTATTTGCATCAATGTTCTGAAACAACGCAATTACAATATTTGAATTTAAATGATCATCAAAGTTTGATTATTTCTACAACGAAGCCTAATTTTCACTTATTTAGATTGTAAACACATCAAGCTGTAAGATGAGTTGTATAAGAATTCCTGAATATCTTTAACGCAAAATTATTTAGCGCTGGAGTCTGCAATATAGTTGATATGAATGAAACAATCATTGATTTTACATAGACATTGATTTTCATTTCAATCATTGATTTTTATACCAGACTTTTCGATGAAGTTTTAAGCACAGAGTTAAACTACTTTTACCTCCATCGTTTTAAGTTTATAAGTAAAATAAATTATTGTAGTATTGTGATGAATGAAAGGAATAGAATAAATGCTTATAAATGAAATTTTTACTGCTTTTTCATAGCCAGGCAATTTATATTTCAATGACGAAATTTGAATAAAGTTCATTTTTGTCGATGAAGTTTTCAAATAAAATAAATTATTGTAGTATTTTGATAATTTTAAAAATATAACCGATTGTATTGCATTTCAGAGATGTTTAAATAAAATTGCATTGTAGATGGAAAGGGTTTCATAACCAATGCTTTATGCATAATTGATCTTTCTTGTTTATTAATATCTCGATAATCCTTGGTCTTAAAATCTCGAATCATGGACTACATTCTAAGTAGGGCTATTCCAAGTCTATCCCGAAAATGGCATCCAATTCGGTGCAGTCCCCCGTGGTGATGAGACAAATAAACACACGAATATATCCACAAATAAACACACAGACAAAGTTTCAATTTTATTTATACAGATTATTAGCAGTATGCCCGTTCTTTGTACGGAAAATATAATATAAAGAAACCTAACATTCACAATTATGTTTAAATTCCTAAAAGATTCTAAATGACTTTGTTATTCAAAATATTCTATTAAAATATTTAATTTAATTCTTCTTAAAAAATGTATAAGAATCTCAGGGCTCGATATACAAAATTATCTTCAGACAAGTGCGAAGAATAAAGCATCCTGCTTCAGTTTGTAAACAAATTTAGAAAAAATATTTTTTAATTCTCACAAAATGGACAGAGATTATCTAAAAAATCACACTTAATTACGCAAAATATTGAATTTTCATCTATTTGTTGTTATTTTGATAAATTTGGAGTCCTTTAATCAATTTGGCGACATTTTCGAAATTGCCAAATTTATCGCCAAGTGGGACTGTAGAACTGACAGTCCCATTTGCCGACAAATTGACGAAACATTATCAGAATACTATCCCCTAACAAAACACAATTAATTTCATTTATTAGCGCAAATTTATCAATAACAAGATATTTTTAAGGATTCACAAATATTTTTTTCAATTTTGGCGACATTTTAAAAATTCGCTAAATGTGTTACTAAGTAGACACGGTTGGGCTGACAGACAAATGCTACCAAAACATCATTTTAGTACTCTTTTCTAACAAAACAAAATTAATTTCATTGATTTAGCATCGTTTTTATCAATTTGGTGACATTTCCATCAAATTGGCAATGTATAAGGAAAAATGCCGAGTTAGCGATATCCTACCAAATTCGTAGATCCGAATTTGCAGGTCTGAAGAAAAAACATCCTGATCCCGTTTGTATATACTAAATGAAAGCACCAAAATTATATTAGAAGATATACCCCCCCCCCCCCTTTTTATGTTTCAACAATCGGATAAATGCATTTATTGGGTAAACATAATATATGAGTTTATTAGCTAAACACAATATATAAGCTTGAAACTCTTTGCCAAAATAAATAAAAGTGATGTACGTAATTCGCAATTAATTTAATTAAAAGAAAAATCAAACCGTTCATTTATAAAATATATTTTTCTATCCATTTATTTTTTATTCAAATCGAAAAAATAATAATAAACATTAACACATTTTATTTAATTACGTTGCCGAGCAATATGATATAAGATAAAATCTTCCTCATGGAATTCTAATAATTAAATAACCATTTTGATTTCTTATTACTTTTTATTGTTGATTAAAAGCTTGCGAAAAATAAAACATGGAGATAGATTTTCCATTTGAATTGATGTTTCAAACAATTCATGCTTTCAGATAGTGGCTAATTAACGCAAAAATCTTCCACCAACCTCAGAGATAAAATTTTAATTCACTTTCGCGTTTTAAGCAAAAGAATTTTAACCTTTTCGTTTGGATAAACCATGGAGTTAGAGAGTAGAACTCCTAGGAAAAAGTTTCGTTTTTCATTAATATCTCGACAACCTCTGGTCATAGAAACCCAAAATTTAGACTACATTTATGCGGGGCTATTTTAAGGCTATTCACAAAATTTCATTAAATTCGGTTTAGCCGTTCTCTCATGATGATGAGACAAACGAAAGTTTTAATTTTCACTTATATCTCAAGAACTACTGGTAGTAGAAACTCAAAACATTTACTAAATTTTAAGTTTGGCTATTTCCAGACTACCTACAAAATTTCATCAAATTCGGTTCAGCCGTACTTCCGTGATTATGGGACAAACAAACAAGCAGGCAAACAGACAGACAGAGAAATTTTTAATTTTATTTATACAGATAAAGATAAAATACTCTTATCTCCATTTGTCTGTAACGTTTGGCAGTTCATTTGGTGACTTTTCAATTTATCTAGCAAAATATAGCCAACTTGTCGATATATTGCAAAAAATAGCTGTAAGTCAACTAAAATGACGCCAAATTGATGAATTAAATATTAAAATATTTTAATATATAATCTATGTTGCTTATTGCGGATGCTATCAGCATTGATAACGTGGATAAAATGAGTTAGATGAAATGTAAATTAATTGTTTTTTACATGCTGTCATCCGGAATTTTTACATGTTGTCATCCAGAAAAACGCTAAATGCACAATTCAACATTTAAAGCATTGTGTGGTAAATCTTATACATCATTCTTTCAGTGTTGTTGTTGTTGAGACCCAGACCGTCCGACCTACCAGAAAGGTGTAAGGTAACTGTATGGACGGCCGGGAAGTGCCACCCAATTTAGACCGGAACCCAGTGGGGGAGGCATCCACAGGGACCGTACCCTCCTTCCCCTACCACCAACCTCTCGGAAGGACTTACGGACCCACATGTTTAACGTGATCGTACTCCGCATGAACACGGCGGCATTTGTGGTAGCGTGCAAATCTAGCGCGCAAACCACGGGGATACCGCACCCGAGATGGCCAACAGCACGCGGCGTTCAGAGGTGGTCACCCACCAAGTACTAACCGCGCCCGATGCTGCTTCACTTCGGTGATCTAACGAGAACCGGTGTTTTCAGCACGGTACGGCCGTTGGCCTCATTCTTTCAGTGTGAAAGAACTGAATTCATTGCATTATATAGGGAAAGTCACGTGCTGTCCGCCTCAGATTTTTTTTAATTTCGAACTATAATCTCATTTCATTCCATTATTCAGAACTTAGAACAAAATATAATTTCAAAATTCTGTACTTTTGAAATTTAATTTTTTACTCTTGCGCCAATTAACCTTACAGAAGGTAGACAGTGTGAATCAGTTAACTGCAGATGCAACTATATTAAGTGCTTTAAGTAGTGAAATAAGAGATTAATTCCAAAGCAGTAGAATAGAAGTCCGCTCTGTGGTTCTCACGAGCTCCACAGTGTTGTCGTGAGAATAAACATATGTTTCATTTAGTGTACTATATCTGATGGTATAAGGCTACACGTCCCTGCTCAAGAACCTCGAATTTCTGGCGGGTTCTGTGACTTTAGTATCTACAGAGCGACTAATTAATTTTCACGCTTGAGTGATGTTACCATATCAAAAGTTATAAACAGTTCAAGTAATCACTTCCTAAGTAGAAGATACAAAACCTCACTACTTAAAACCAAGACAAAAGAATATACGTGTCAATATCAAGTTTCAAATGTGATTGATACATAGAGCATAATGAGAATACATAGAGCAATGTTGAAATGGAATATCAAAAGTTTTAAGACGGTAATAAAACCGCTAATACCCATCTTAACCCGGGAAGAAACCGGTATACATTCAACAAAACAAATTGAAATAAATACACCTTACAAAGAAGAAGAATTGCATAGTATAGGTCCTGTAATTTAAAGGAAGCTAAAAATATAGCATATAAAAACTAATAGGATGAAACATTTCAACGAATTAATAATTTTTGACTGGAGGAACTGAATTTTAAACATAATTAATAAGTGGGATACACGATAAGGTACAAAATAGCTATAAATATTAATATGCTAAATATAAGGGGAAGGAAATTCCAGAGAAGAAAGGACCGTCGGGATGTAGACGTCCAGAGCGATCACAACTCGCCATTTATACTATGGCCTGCAATGAAAAGCACTAAATAGAAACCGCTAAGAGTCTTCTTTCAATGTCTACTCCGCCATTGATAAAAGGAACCGTAAACCTGGTGTTTCTGCTTGAAATCCGAGTTTTGTGGCAATTTTTACATCATTGTTATCAATTTTTCAATCCGGATGTGTTTTATTAAAAGATTTGTAGCAAATATTGACTACGTGGATATTTTTTTTTCACCGTTAACGTCTGTTTTCAGTCAAAGTTAAATCAAATTACTTGTAGGGTCATATTGCACTTTGTAAAAAAATAGTCAATCGGGGCGAAAGGTGCAAGTAAAAAGGACCCTATAAAAATATCTCATATGAGTTCAGGGTGGAAAAAGTAACAGACATCATAATCTCCAAACCATGAGTTCCGGGCGGCTATCAGTGAAATTTCACGACGACCTGTTCTATCCTAAGTTAAGAAAAATCCAAAATCTCCAGTTTCTACAAGAAAAATAGAAAGGAGAAGATGTGATATGTTTTCTATTTAATCTGGTAATGGCTGAGAAAGAAGCACTGAACGAAAAAAGTAACATATAAAAAAGAAAAGCAGAAAGTACTGTATAGCAGTTTTATTTTATTTTTACTACTGTTTGCATTTGAGATATAATTTGGATTTCATTACTAGTCCTTATTATGGCTCAGTCTCTCTTAAATATTTCGAAATTATATATTTTTTTCTCAAGCACTAATTAACAAATAAGTTAATATAATTCTGATATTATAAATTTATAATAATAAATATCGCAAGTTGGTGCGGAGGTGGAAAAATAAAAACCCGGCAAATAATATTTTTTTCCACCGAGTGCAATTTTGTGATAGCCCAAGTATCCTGTCATGAAAGAACCCAAGAAATCTGCCTTGAAATTGAATGTATTTTGTTCGGTAAAATATAGAAGAAAAACTGATCTTCAACATTACTTTCACGTTCCAATTGAAATCTATCTCATTTATTTTGACCAGAATTACGATATTTTTTTCTGAAATTTTTGTGGATATTTATAATTATGTGTGTTCAGGTATTTCAAATGTATGTAGTCTCAGTTTATTTCTTGCATACATACTTTACAGAAATATATATATATATATATATATATATATATATATATATATATATATATATGTATGTATGT
This sequence comes from Amaurobius ferox, assembly GCA_951213105.1. Lineage (NCBI taxonomy): Eukaryota > Metazoa > Arthropoda > Arachnida > Araneae > Amaurobiidae > Amaurobius > Amaurobius ferox. The sequence continues at coordinate 111,343,649 of OX578133.1, read as the reverse complement.
ATGTATGTATATATATATATATGTATATATGTATATATATATATATATATATATATATATATATATATATGTATATATGTATATATATATATATATATATATATATATATATATATATATATATAAAGGTATAATATGAAAACCCAGTGATAGAATAGAGAGAAGTTGTAACTCATTAAACCTAACTTAAAAAATGCCAACAACTAAAAAAAAGGTTAAAATAGAGAATCATCAATCAAGAGGAGAGTAAAATATAAAATGCATAAATCTAGTCATTAGCTAAATATATTCACCAAATATCAATAATGAGAATTCAAAAATTGAAAACCATAAAATAAATAAGCATTAAAGTTAAACATGTGGATAAGCACTAAGCCTAAAAAGTTGTGCATTTTGAACAAATTATTTTTCAAGTCCAAGTATCTAATGATAAAAAATGAAATGAATAAAAAATGCTTGTTTCTGAAGACAGATATAGATAATATCTATAAACTCTCTCTACTGGTACTACAAGCAAAAAAAGATTGAAATATAAAATAGAAATATAAAAATACCTGAGAAAATACTGCATATGTCCTAACTATGAGCAATAAAAGACGAGACCGCTGTTGACAATTGCAGGACCACTGTTGACAATCGCAGGACCACTGTTGACAATCGCATCTGCAGGACAATCGCAGGCATTGGAGATCTACTGTTGCCAATCGGGAAATATAAATAACAGTATTGCAAAAATACAATACAATGTGGTAAATTCTCCAGTAAAAGATACGTAATAAAGGGGCATGTAAAATACTATAAGAGGATGTAAATACATTATAATGCTTATTTAAGAGAATGTTGATTATTAGCTAAGATATTAAGGAGGGTATTTTAAGAATATTCAGCTAATTTAAACTTTTTAACTGTACCATTTACTGAATATACAGGATATTTATATAATTTACTGGCAATTTTTAAGTTATTAGTGTGCAAAGCATGAAATTTTTTATCTGGCAATCTATAAACTCTAAAAAGTTGATTAAGAGTCATATTTCTAAACAATTGTATCGAGTTACAGAATTAAATGATAATATTTTATTAATATAACAGTATTGCAGAAATGCAATACAATATGATAAATTCTCCAGTAAAAGCTACGTAATAAAGGGGCATGTAAAATATTATAAGAGGATGTAAATACATTATAATGCTAATTCAAAAGAATGTTGATTATTAGCTAAGATACTTAGGAGGGTATTTTAAGAATATTCAGCTAATTTAAACTTTTTAACTATACCATTTACTGAATATACAGGATATTTATATAATTTACTGGCAATTTTTAAGTTATTAGTGTACAAAGCATGAAATTTTTTATCTGGCAATCTATAAACTCTAAAAAGTTGATTAAGAATCATATTTCTACACCATTGTATCGAGTTACAGAATTAAATGGTAATATTTTATTAATATTAAAATGAAAATAGTCTTTTTTATCATATAAATTAGTAACTATCCTGTTAGTAGGTTCAATAATTAGATTTAAATCCAAAAAATTTACATTATTACTAATAGAGGCTTCAATAGGAATTAATTCCAAATTATCCAGATAGAAATCTATATCTATGGCATAGTTGTCAGTAAATACTAAACAAATCAGATCATCAATATATCTGTAAATTTTATAATCAGTTGAAATAAAAGAAATTTCATAATGATGAAGGTATAAAATATCTAACATACTACTACTACAGCCACCTTGTGGTACCCCAGAGACTTGAAAGTATAATTTATTACCTTGAAAAATATAATTATTGAAAAGAACAAGTGAGGAAGTTTGGGAAAATTGGTAAATTTAATACGAGTAGATTGATTATTAATAAAAACATTATATAGAGCTAAAATTACATAATAAAGATGAGAGATCTTAATGTTATTAAAAGGAACTTAAACATCCAAAAGTTTAAAATCCAATCAGTTTACCAAGTGATGTTAATTTATTCTTTAATTCTTAACTATTATTTAGAATAAGGTAGTTATTACTAGAATAACGTAAACTATCATTTAGTACATTTAAAAAATTTAGTAGTAATTTACTCGCTGTAGTAGAGTTAAGTATTATGATCACTAGTAACAGTTCTAAATTTAATAGGATTTTTATGAAAGTTAGGAATAAGCACGATATATGGAAATTTCAAAAATTTGTAATTATTATTTAAATCACTATACATAATAATAATTTTTAGTTTGATACTATATATGGAGTGTGAATCAAGTTTAAATAGGCTATTATTCTTTAAATAATCTAACAGCAATTGTATATAGAATTTTTTACAGATAATAGCATAATTAGTAGCTTTATCAACATAAGTAATAACAAAAGATTTTTGTAAATCAATAATAGAGTGTTTTAAATTATCAATAATATACAGATCTATACAAATTAATACTACTAATAGTATTTTTAATAAACTTTAATAAAGTAAATTTCCACATGTTAAATGTCTCTAATGGCAGAGCATATTTACAAGCTAATTTATAAATATATTTATCAAGGTCAAGATTAATAGACTTTAAAACATTAGAAGTGTTGTTACAAGATTGTAACCTGAATTTTGTACCAAAAGACATTACAGTTATTAAAGAATCGTCTTTAACTATAGCTAAGTCTTCTGTAACAATATGACCCAAGTGTGGATTAATATAGTTATCATAATTGTCATCTTTGCAAATACATTTATTATCTAAATTAGAAATGACATCTACATCTATGGAGAGAGATTGAGAAATTTCATTGTAAATATATATATATATATATATATATATATATATATATATATATATATATATATATATAAATAAGAAAAAAAGGTTTGAAGATCCAATGAAAGAAAAGTGAGAAGCTGTAACACGAAAATTTAACTATCTAACAGGCTTACGAAATAAAACGAATTTTGTTTTGTCGTTCCTATTTACGCAATTTTTACATTTGCATTATTGTAAAGTTTTCATAATTTTTAAAGTTTGCTACGGTATTTTATATATATATATATATATATACTCTAAAGCTTAAATTATAGATTTCAAAAAATTCCCTGTCTTCAACCATTTCTTTAAGCCCATAAAATATACTACACTTTCCTACGCACTCTCGATGATATATTTCAAAAACAAATACTATTATATCACTGTTCTGTAAAAATGTGCTGCAAATTCCTACAGCCTTCGCTGTTTTTAACATTTGAATGATATTTTGTACATTTTCTAAAAGTCCAGCTCTGCCCTGCATCAGTATCATTCATATCTTCAATATTCGGCTGCTGTGCGCCTATTTTGATATTCAAATACTTTAAAAATGTCTTACATATCTTTACCTTTCTCCTCTTGGAATCAATATGTTTGTTTTGGTGTCAGCGGGGTGCATCACGGGCTGCTGGCGTGTTTGGAGTTGGCCTTCCGTATGTTGATAATCACTGTGTTTGAGGGGGCTGAGTTGGATTTCTTATGTATATCTTTATTATATATGTATTATTCATGTAGTTGTGCTTGTGCTGTGTTAATGTTGTACCTTAGAAATACATAAAATCATAAAAAATTATAAAATTAAAAACTTACCAATATAAAAGTATAAGATATTGTAAAAAAATGTACACTACGACTGACAGAGTTGGATTAATTCTATGATGATATTTGAAATGAGTAAATGGGATTGTCATGATAAAGTGAGTTGCTTTGACTGATATGTGTTTTGATAAAATTATATAACGTGCCTTTTTGCACCACTCTTTATAAGAGTATAAACTATAAAAAATTTATGATGAATGCAAAATATATATTATAGCGCCTGGCAAATATTTGCGATCAAATTTTAATTTACGCAAATTGCTCGGTAATACGAATATAAGGAATTCGTAGGGCCGTCACCATGCAACCTGACCACATTTCTATCAAGAGATATTTTAAACCACTGATCAGAAGTAGTGAACAAGAAAAAACCGTCTTAAATGTTGATGCTACAGCTCAGCCTACCGATCACTTGACGACGAAGTATAATAGAGATCCTGTATACAGACATCATTTCAGTTACATGCCTTTCTTCAAATTCAAAAAATGCAACTCAAAAAGATGCATGCTTTGCCCTTGTGCCGATCCTAAGATTATAGGAAATTCATGTAAGTTCAATCTATTTTGTAAAGCATACCAATGTATATATATGATAAAATGTAAAACTTGTGAATTGACTTATGTAGGTCAAACAAAAAATCCTCTTAATTTAAGAATTAATCTTCACCGTAGCCAGATTAAGAAAAATTCTGCTTTTAATCAGGAATACCATCTTCTATATTCTCACTTTCAGTCACATTCTTTTAATAATATATCCATTACAATCTTAGACTTTGCAGTAACATTGGAAGAACGCATCTGGTGGGAAAATATGCACATACTACAAAGTAATTCAATTTATCCATATGGATTAAATTCCATGATGTTTAACAGATTATACAATAACGATTTTTACTATAGTACTTCTAATACCGCTATAGTGGAAATAAGCAATAATCTTTTGTCAATTTTATGCAACAGGTATATCAATTTGAAGAACATAACATTAAAGTTATTAAATTATATGTTTTGAGCATAAGAAAGCAATATTTACAACAGATATGGCATATCTGGTCTCAACAAGTTAAAATATGGTCTACAAACGAACTTAACTCTTACCAAAAACTTAACTTGGCTACTATGTGTGATTGGATCAAAAAACGTTCAACCTTTTTAAATTTGAAATTGAAGGACGCACAGATCGAAGAAAAATGCGATGTGGTATATCTATCGATCTTATTTCAAAATAAAACTTTCAATTCTATCCCTTTTGGCAAGATATTGAAAACAAATCATAAGCATCTTCCTATAACAGATATAAATATTAGAACGGCTTAGAGTTACGAAATTCCTTTGGGAAGAAAAATTTACAATTATAACCTTTTAAGTAAAAATCTTTCAATTGGAAATAATGTAACATGTAATTGTAACACCAATCCATATAAAGATCCTGTTATAGGTCATATAGTTACAAGTAATCTGGAAGTAATCAATAATAATGCCTTAATAAGAGCTTTCAAATTGGGCACCAAATACCGTAATCCACACCAAGGAAATCCACTAGATTCATTTACAAAGAATCTAGATGCATTTATTTATAGGATGTCTATAAAATTCAGCATCCCGGATTTTACATTCGGCAAGTGGAGATCAAGTGTTTTGAATGATTTCGGGTATTATTACAGAATGTATTATGCTCGTCAAGAGAGTTGTAAACTGGATATAAAGAATCTTACGTTATTACAGGAACAATATATAATAACATACACCGATAAAGTTCCGGGTAATTATGCATTTACTTGCAAATACCTTTACATAAAAACCCTTATGGCAAATTACGAAAATCAAGCCTTATACAGCAGAATAACTTTAACAAACCAGATGATTAATAACAGAATCAAGGCCTTATATCTTAAGGCAGGTATTAAGTATACAGAAAGAATAAAATATCCATATTTAATAAATATACCCAAGCTTCATAGAACTCCAAAAAGCTTTAGACCAGTAACAGTTGGATACAAAACTTACCTCACTAAAGCTAACAAAATGCTTCTCGCGATATTGAAACCTATCTTAAAGAAAATTAAAGATCGGGGATCTTATATTGTCGGAAATAGCTACGAAGTTATAAAGATCTTAAAGCCTAATCAAGCAAAATTATTTTTCAGAACTTATGATTTTAAAGAACTTTTTAACAATATTGAACTCAAGGTATTATACCGAATACTTAACTCGTTGTACGGGGAATTTGAGATGCAGAAATATGTGGAAATCGGACGTTATAGATCTCTGATAAAGATTGTTGTAGAGGAAAACTACCTATATAACGGGCTGAATTTCTATAAGCAAATCAAAGGCATCCCCATGGGCGGGGGATGTTCTTCAATTTTGGCGGACATCTATCTTGATCATTTTGAAAAAATGTCCCATATTAACAATGAATTGATTTACATACGTTACGTCGATGATTTGTTAATAGCTTATGAAAACGAACATTTTCAAATGAATTTTGAATTTTATCACTCAGATTTAATATTAGAAGAAAATCCACCAACCCAGAATAATGTAATAAATTTTCTAGATCTCAGTATTGATTTCAACCATAATATACTTTCATTCTATATATATGATAAAAGAATAACTTATAATATTGCTACAGCAGGTATCATACATTGGACCTCTAATTTACACTTGAATATATTTAGAAATGCATTCATTGGTGGTCTAGCTAGAACAAAAAGAATAGTAAGCAGTAACGTCACCAGACTGAAAAGTGACAAAAAATTCTTACTACAGGCATTCATGCAAAAATATCCAAAACGTTTTATGGCACATTACATCAAAAATTACTACAGAAAAAACGAAATTTATGGGTTGAATTTGTGTAGATATTTGAAGACTTTGTGAATTTGAATCGAACATCTTTATGCTTGTGACATCACAGACATCAAAACTGCTGAATTGAATATTTTGATGTTATAAATATGTAGCATGTGCAGGAATTTGGCTGTCTCTATAACTTGGTCCTTACTTTTTCATATCCAATTCCTTTATCAAGGGTCTTGTGATGATTTTGATTATCACTCCGGAGGTTGGCTAATGTCAGTGCTGGCGTCCAGGAGTGCATGCCGCGGCATTAAAGACATGCATGTTGTTAACTGGGGAGTAAGGTCACTACCCCTTACCGCCTTTGTGTAAGCACTTTACGTTACCTCCCTTCTTTTATATTTCTATTATGTCTTTATATATATATATATATATATATATATATATATATATATATTTAAATAAGAAAAAAAGGTTTGAAGATCCAATGAAAGAAAAGTGAGAAGCTGTAACACGAAAATCTAACTATCTAACAGGCTTACGAAATAAAACGAATTTTGTTTTGTCGTTCCTATTTACGCAATTTTTACATTTGCATTATTGTAAAGTTTTCATAATTTTTAAAGTTTGCTACGGTATTTTATATATATATATATATATACTCTAAAGCTTAAATTATAGATACAAAAAATTCCCTGTCTTCAACCATTTCTTTAAGCCCATAAAATATACTACACTTTCCTACGCACTCTCGATGATATATTTCAAAAACAAATACTATTATATCACTGTTCTGTAAAAATGTGCTGCAAATTCCTACAGCCTTCGCTGTTTTTAACATTTGAATGATATTTTGTACATTTTCTAAAAGTCCAGCTCTGCCCTGCATCAGTATCATTCATATCTTCAATATATCTCACTATACTTATGATACACATTTCATTATCACAACATATATTTCATTATTACTTGAAAAACATCAAATACATATTTTACGAATTTTAATCTTATTCCATAACAAGACATGTTCGATTTCTACAACATTTCTTAAACTAAAGCACTTTCAATAACTAAAACCAAAGTATAATAATTTTGTGCTCCTTAATTATTGATTATAATATTGTCTCAATAATAATGCTTAAGAATTCAAATCAGAAGCAGACGATATAGAATTTTTATTTATCTGAAAATTTATCGTGTATCTCTGATTGAAATTCTAAAAATCTGTTATCGATATTTGATTGTTGGTAGTTAATATGTTCATGAAATCCAGTTAAGTGATCAGTGCAAATTTAATAAATTGATCGGAGACAATATTTTATTTTTTACTTTGAAATACTTAGTGCAAGAATCTACTATAACATTATGAGCGATTTAATTGGTCCATATAAATATTTATAAGTTTTCTTCAAACCTAATAATTCTTTAGAACTCATTTAAAGAAAAAATAGCCAATTTACCCAATTACAAACGATTTTGTAAAATAGCATCAGAAATTAATAAGATGTTTATGTCGCAATTAATTAAATGACTTAAGTCAGTGTATCGTATTAGAACGATGGTTAATGATAAGCATAGGATTTGGTTGGAGGGTGTGTTTCTAGTATATTTAGAAGGTGGAGATCTGGAAGCTTCGACTATATCTTCAAGTACTGGAGGCTCGTCAAATAAAGAAGCTCTTAAACTATAGATGCTCACATTGTATGCTCAAATACGATTAATGGAATGCATATTACATGTAGGTTTCAATTTTAGTTTTAAATCGTGGGAGACGAAAGAAGCAACTGGAGTTATCAAAGGAGAAGCTAAAACAAAATTAAAAATCAGTTTAAGGAAAGTGTTGAACAATGAGTTGACATTATTAAGCAAGAAACGGGTGCAACGATAGATAACAATACTACCAGAAAGTTTTGGGGAGCCCCACTATAATGGCCGAAATTCTCAAAATTGATAAAATATTAATGAAAAACATGGCTGTTCCCCTTAGAAACGATTTGCAGCAATTTTGCAAACGAAGTACATAAATTTGGAATATAAGCTCCAGAAACAACCAATTTAACTGTCGATATACCCCTGGTATAACACAAAGGATAAATGCATAACAGTAAGTTTTATGTCTATAAAATCCTTATGCATGGAAAGAAAATAATAGAGTGTGCTTCTTTGTCTATAAAATATTTATAAGTTTTCTTTGACCCTAATAATTCTTTAGAATTCATTTACAGAACTTAACCTGCACTCTTGAAAAAGGCACAGGGAAGATAAAATAAAGATTACAAGCATTAACGCATCTCTCACAGCAGGCAGGAATCGATGTCGTTTGGCAATAAATGAAGATGTGTTTCATATGATTTATAGACTATCGGATCCATACATCAGTGACATAGGGACAGTACTAAATCACTTCCACTTAGAGAAGAATCACAAACATTATTAAAAGGGTATGTACATTTAAGTTTTGGTTTCAAAAATAGTATCTAAAAACCTCAATAACCTTTCACATATTTTTATCAAGACATTAAAATAGTATGTATTTATTTATGTATATATTCAAAAAATGATATTAATCATTCAGATATTATATTTATAATAATATTTAGCTTAGGTTTTTGAAAGTTTATAATACGAAATTATGTATTATTAAATAATTATCAAATATGTTTCATTCAGATATTATATTTATAATAATATTTAGCTTAGGTTTTTGAAAGTTTATAATACGAAATTATGTATTATTAAATAGTTATGAAATATGTTTTAATATGATATATGATAATAATAAGAAGAGCTTAATAATTAGACAGATTTACTTCCATTTAGTTTATAGTAGTAATTTGAATATTGCTTTCCATACTTAGAAATTATGTGTATAAAATGCATTCAAAATATTGAAATATACCGAAGTTGTCAGGTTATTCCCTCAAATTACGTTTTTCACACCACTGTCCCCTGTAGCAGTAAATCAGAAAATCTACGTGATGAAAATAGGTACAAAATTTGGTACGGAGAAAGTTTAGGTTATAGGACCTTAAATTTTTTAAACTTAAATAAAGCTTTCAGTTAGTTTATATTGACGAGCAACTTTGAGCGATTTTCGCAAAAATCGGTTTTTTAGCCGTCAAAAATATTATCATAGTAAGTTTCTTGGAACTCTCTTTCAACGAGCTTTGAACAGGAACCTTAACATAATATCCCGATTTTAGACAATTTTGCAAAAAATATCTAAAGAATTCCCTTTGAACGAGTAATTTATTTTAAAATTCTCGCATCAGTAAAACTTACCAGAATCCGATCTTATGAATTGGTAAGCATCAGTATGCATTCTTTATTAACACTCAGCTTTAATTACATTTTTAATAACATATTTATTAACATTATTAAAATGCGAATTATATTTATATAATTCCAACTCGTTATTTTGGGCAATTAAATTAAACATTTAAGGTGGTATAAAGCAGGGCTAGTTTTCCTATAGGTTAGCTGTCACAACGTACATTACTCGGTCGATAGACGGTGCTCACAGTAGTACTTCCTGTGATTACAGGAGGCCGACAATGTCATTTGTTGGACTTAGTTGAAAAATAGCTGTTATTTTGCTTCGACGTTCGACATCAAAAAATATTTTCGACACTGTAGATAAATATTTTCAGTCTCACTATATTTATTATGAACTCTTTAAGTGCTTATTGACGTAATATTTGTTATAGCTCTTCAAAGCTGATGCATCTTTATGCATTATTCACTATGTTGCTTTTGGATTTTGAATTACGGAAATATTAGATAAAAATGTTTATTCTAAAAAGACGGGAAGGGGCATGCTGTTTAATTTTACGAGGAGACAGCATGCCCTAACTGTCACATATTAAGTTGACCCCTGAAGATTTGATCCCATTAGTCATTTGAGCCCGGTATAATAGTCTAAAATGTGAAATAACCATTATACAGATTCGCCTGTGGAACAAAAACTAGAGGAAGAAAGGTCCATACGAGAAGGGGAAATATTTAAAGGAACCATAGATAAATGTGGGAAAATATATCTTCTATTAAATCCATGACTTCACCAAAGAAATGGAAGAAGAAAGTAAACCAGGTTCTAATAATCATGAGGAAGATGATGATCCCTACTGCTTGGTTTGTGTAGAACTTAATTCCAAAAGCCGTTCGAAACAAATATGGATCCTGTGCCAAGAATGTAAGGGTTGGTCCCATGACGATTGCACTTCAAGTATGTATAAACCAGATCTATGTGTGTCAATCCTGAGAAATTTGTGATTAAATAAATGACTAATTAATATTATTATAGTAGCTGGACATAACTTTGAAGGCACAAATTGAAATATAATTTTCCGTTCCTTAAGTTCTATTTCTATTTTCATGTCGTACACAGAATTTTAATATTCTTTTATTAGTATTTTTTTTCATTTCATTAAGATTCACTTATAATGAAATAAATCTGCCATCTACAACAAGATTCAAAATTTATACACGAAGCAAATCAAACGCCTACAAAACAAATAGTAATTTCAATAACTCCATACGAAATACACGGACCAAGTAACTCAGAGAGCTTTGACAACTGATCCGCAGTCGTAAATTGTCGCACTTCTTTTGTTGTCTTTAAAAGTTAAAATTAATTATTTGCCACTCATATAAATCTTCCGTAATATTTTTTCTAGTTAGCCAAAAAATGAAAGCTGCAAATGGTGAGGAGAAAGTTTGAATTATGATTATAACAAAATTTTGAAAAATGGAATTGCAAAAATTGAGACAACAATTTACACTCTACCCTACTGGTGATTTTCAGTTCGAAAGCCCGCACCCAAAAAAAGTCTCCATCCCATGTTCATGACGTCACATGGGGCGTATTTGTTTCTGTGGACATTTCACACTTAAAATACTGTGTGCGCGGTATTTTCATAAAGGGCGACTAAATTATATAGCCGTCATTAAATTGCATTGTACAATATTCCGTGTGCATGGAAAAACAGAACTTCGGAATACTTTTTACTCTAAAGTGGGAAATCGAAAATTGAGTGGTATTATCTATATTATTTACGTAACTGATGCTTATTTTGGGTAGTGGTAACGCCGGATAATTCGTTCTAATCATGAATATTGGTTAATTCAACGATGAAGAAATTGGTTTACTTATCTCAACAAAATGATACGAGTGATATTAATTCTCACATTGTTATTACGGACTTTCAAATTATGTAAATAAAAGACAGAAGAGAATAATAGTTAAATTTTAAATCGAACATTTCTATGAATATGAAATACCGGTATTTTCGTAACAATATGGGTAATAAATACCTTCAAAATATGATCGGACTATCGATTTTTAGGATTCCAGTACTGGTACACACAATCAATTACACTATTAAATAAAGTATTTATGATTACGTCACACCTACAAATTATAAATTCTGGAAAATATAATAAACGCTATATATTTTTTTTACAATAAAGAACTTTTATGACTGATTTATTCTCTGATAAATTTGAATGACAAGTTTCAGAGGGAAACAGAAAAATTTCCTTATCTTAAACTTGATAGCATCCTTCTGAAGTACAAGAAAAAATATCATGTAGCGAATAGCACGTAAAAATGTCCCAAATTTCTGCTTTAAAAATACTTTGCTTTATAACATTTCGCAAAGACCTGATTCGCTTACGTCACGTTTGCGCTTAACTGATACAGAAAATGTTCAAGTCAATTTGATTAAAGTGGCAAAGTAAAAGTCATACATGATAGGTAATAAAGTAAATAGAATTTATAAGACGTAGAAAATACTCTAAATGCTATAATAAGATTTGATGTGTTCACAGAACCCGCCTAAAAGCGGCATTTTCAAAACTAGAGTCGCGCTCCACGAACTGGTTTCGCATTTTAAATGCACTCTTCAGCATTAGCCAATACCTGCAACTGTAGCATAAAACTTTCTATGTGCCATAATTTTCAAATCTTTGTGGAGACTGACAAGTACTGGACGTTGCCTCTGAGTATGAACTTGGTTATTGCAGTCTCGTGCTGCTCAAGCTTATTATCTATAAATTTTCATGCCGACTTCGTGGTAGAACTGAATTTGCCAGTCTCCATAGAAGTTCGCAAATTTGTGACATATAGCAAGTTTTATATAGCATTCCAGCTATCGAATACTCCATGCTGAAGAGCGCGTAAAAAGAGCGAAACCGATCCATAAATTCTGTCATTTGCAATAAGACGGCGAACTTATTTTAGTTTAAAATTTTTAATTATAAACTTAGCTTGCACTGAGTAAATGGTGTAAGAGCATGATTTTATAATTTGCCAAACAGAAAAGTATAGTTTTCATTGCCGTGATAAATATAATCCTTCAAGCCGCTTCTAGTATTTTTCTCTGAAATATGCTGAAAGGTATTGGACTTAATTTGAATTGAAAAAATATGAATCGACTGGGATCGTAACAGGGCCTTTAAAGTTGCCCCCAGTATGCTACCAGCTGCACATAGCATATCACTTTGAATTACCTACTTATCCATGCTCCTTTAAATAAAAGCTTAAATAAATTCATTTTATCTGTCCAAAACATGTGTTAATATTTTTGAAGTAATACAACATATTCTGTTATAACACCTTAATTACAAGTAATAGCTTTTTTTCATATTTGACAGTCGTAAAATGGAACAATCTAAGCGAGTTCAGATATGTTTGGTAGAAATATCGTGAAGTGATAAGAATAGTAAGACATAAGACTTCTCAGGCGAAAATACTTCTTTTTAATAATCTTTCGGTTTATTTATGACTGCTTTTTGCGTGAAGCTATTTTAAAGCACTTTTAAATAGTTGTACTTTACAAAAAATTTTAGCTGTCAAAAGCTATAGAACACCTTGTTTCAACTGCTGCACTTAAACAAACAAGCATTTCAGACGCCAATGCAGCTCAATATCCGAAGTATAAATATAAATGAAAATTTTGAAGTATAGAGTATAGAAGGGGAAACCAAATGCAATGCATATAATGGTAGAGGAGGATTGCGACTCCTCTTTCCCGTTTAAAGCAGCTTTTAGAGTCCGGGAAACGCTCACGGAACCACTGCATTACAAAGGTTGATCCCCGAAATATGCATAGTCAGAAGCACTCGTACAAGGAAAGACAGAACGACCGATAACGGAGGCCAAGAAGCGAACATATGAAAAACCAGACTGTGCCTGTTAAGTAAGAAACGGTGCGCATGTGCAAATTACCATCAGATCTGCAGAAACTATCCCAATTCATTAAAGTCTGTCTGGAATGCATTGATAACATGTTTTTCGTTGAAAAAAGAATTACAATATTTTTTTTCATATATATATATATATATATATATATATATATATATATATTATATATATATATATATATATATATGAATCCTATACTGTTCCTGAGTCCTATAGGACCTACTGTTCCTGAGTCCTATAGTCCTGAGTCCTATACTGTTTACTATTTTCGAAAGTCTCCATACATATTATGTATCGTTCAATTGTATTCATTCCCACTCGCATTGACGAAGTGAGGTGAAATGCTCGCCCACTCGCTTTGACGAAGTGAGGTGAAATGCACAGTCACTAGTTTATCTTACACGTGGTGCTATTCTTGTGATTTCATATTACAGTTCGAGGAGGTATTGTTTTTCAGCTTTGTATAATTCAATTGATTTATTTTTCTCCTTCCACTAGCCAGTAGACAGTTCCAATGGTGTCTATAGTTAAATACTATCGCCATTGTCAGAAACTGGCTATTCTATCGGTTTTAATTCGAATTGTATGGCTGTCCTGATGAGAATGCAATTTCGAACTAACCGCCATTTTTTGTGTAGTTTCGATTGATTGTTCTCTATTCTTAATCTCTTATCTTGAGCTGATTATTATTGTCTATTCTCATTTTTGCCGAGTTTTATTTTTATTTACTTTTATATACTTTTAATTGTTATTTTTGAATCCTAATATTCTTCTCATCCCCCTTTCCATTGTAGTGATATGTTACCTTCTATCTTTATCCTTAGTCTTGGCTTATAGTTACTCATTTGTAACAGATATGTTAGAGATGGGTTTTTTTGTACATACAGTAGTTTATGCATAATTTTCGATTAAAATCCTTCAATTTTTATTTATATATATATATATATATATACAGTGTGTCCCGAAAATATTGACCTCGGCTTTTATTCCTTAAATATTGATTTTAGACATATAATAAATTACAAAGTTGCGTAAAAAAAGGTACAGAATTTTATGAAATCGATAAAAATTTTCAGAGGATTAAATTTGAAGAAATACAAAATTTAAATTTTTATACGGCCACCGTACAAAAACATTTCGAATGAGTAAAATGTGCCTCATACACTAATAAGGTGATGTTCAAAATTTCAGCATTTTATCATAAAAAGTCCCAGAGATATGTTTAAACAAAGTTGGTGAGGGATTAATCACAAATTAAAATGTAAATGTTTACAGCAAGAGTGCAAATGACGCAACGCAGAAATGCATCATAGGCAAATAATATCTGTCTTTTAGCTTTAAAGGATCTTTGGCATGGATGGAAAACATTTTGAACAAGCTTTGTAATCTTTGTGTAAAGTTATTATTTCTACACAGTGTAGATACTTTTGTACCAATAAATAGCAAAATTACTATTTATGTATGTAATCATTGCTTTCTTTCATAATTTGTGTATGACCCCTGAAACGCGATCGACCGACATGATTTTTCCCCTCTGAGAATCCATGTCGATGCATCGAAAAGTGGTTTAAGTCAGCATTTTTATCTTTTCAAATCTCTGGGACTTTTTATGATAAAATGCTGAAATTTTGTACATCATTTTATTAGTGTATGGGGCACATTTTACTCATTGAAAATGTTTTTGTATGGGGGCTGTAGAAAAATTTAAATTACGTATTCCTTAAAATTTAATTCCCTTGAAAATTTTAATCGAATTCATAAAATTCTGTAATTTATTATATATGTCTAAGATCAATATTTAAGGAATAAAAGCCGAGGCCAATGTTTTGGGGACACCCTGCATATATATATATATATATATATATATATATATATATATATAAATTGAATTTTTTTAATCAAAAACTGTGCAAACTACGGTAAATACATAAAACCCCATCTCTAGCATATCTGTTACAAATAAGTAACTATAAACTAAGGATAAAAATATTAGGTAACTTATCACAATAATGGGATGGGGATAAGGAGATAATTAGTATACATAAGTCACAATTAAATAGGTATATATAAATATAAATATAGTCACGGGGTGGTCGAACGGTCAAGGCAAGAGTTTCCTAGCGATCGTTCGGCTGCCGGGTTGTGGGTTCGAGTCCCACCTGCGGGCATGGATGTTGTGACGTTAGGCGCGATGTGTTTCGACCCCCACTGGTGCACTGGGGCAACGTCATGTGACGGCTAACAGGTTCACTGTTCTGGCCGGTGTTTGAAATATTGACTTTTCACATTATATGTTCTGTTTGTATAATGTTTGTCTTGTTCTCTGCCATTGGAAATAATATATATATATATATATATATATATATATATATATATATATAAATGGAAAGTACAGAACGGGAGTGACCATATGTGTTTCATAAAATTTTATGAAAGACGTATGGTCATTTTATGAAAGGCATATGGTCACCCCCGTTCTATACTTTCCATTTATATCTTTGTATTCTACTTCGGAAATAGAGCAGCATTGCGCCTCTTCCTTGATAGCGAAATGGTTTTTGGTATAACTCAGCATATGTGGAACCTTTCCTATTGAAATCCACTCATCGTTATTTATATATATATATATATATATATATATATATATATATAAATATATAAAATGAAAAAGTAAACACGGCAAAAATGAGAAAATGCAATAATAATTAACTCAAGATTAAAGATCAATACATGGAGAATGACCATTTGAAATTACATAAAAGAATGGCTGTTAGTTCGAAATTGTATTCTCGTCAGGACAACCATATAATTCGAATTAAAACCGATGGATAACCAGTTTCTGACAATGACGATAGTATTTAACTATGGACACCATTTGAACTGTCTGTCTACTGGCTAGTGAAAGGAGAAATAATAAATACCAAATGAATTAAAAACCCCAAGTATAAAACACAGAAATATAAACTTTCAGGTACAGCCACCACGTGCGAGTCGAAAAATTTGCAGAAGAACATATGACAGAGCATTTTACATATCTTCGTTAAAGCGAGTGGATACCGGAATGAATATACTATTGAACGTGTAGTCGAAAAATTTGCAAAAGAACATATGACAGAGCATTTTACATATCTTCGTTAAAGCGAGTGGATACCGGAACTATTGAACGTGTACGAAAAATTTATTTGAATGAAGACTTTGAAAAATAGTAATCAGTATAGGACGCAGGATAAGTGGACAGTAGTCTTTCAAAAATAGTAAATAGTATCAGACTCAGGCCATATGGAAAGTTAAGTGATAAGAATGGGTGAAATTCACAAAAAAGAGTTATCCAATCAAGGATAAATAATGCAATTGTAAAGTTACTAATGGTGTATTTAAAATTATTAATAACATTATTTGCAAATACTTCCAGATAGAGGTAATTTTGACATATGCGTTTAAGATTATTGATGTGGAGATAGTGAAACTGAGGATCAGATAGGCGATGTAATCAAAATAGCTGGTTTAAAATGGTGTTTCTAAGCAATTGAATAGAATTATCAGATCAATATGATAGTAGCTTAATGATAGTGAAGTTATAAGAATCTTTTTTATCATATAGATTGGTAACAACATGATTATGGAGGATATCTAAATTTAAGTCTAAATAATTTACAGATTGACTAACACTAGGCTCATTAGGGATTAATTCTAGGTTACAGGGGTAAAAATCAATATTAATTGGATATGAATCATCAATGATAATACAAATTAAGTCGTCAACATATCGATATATATTATATGAATTAGAGAAAAAATGACATTCATAAAGATATAAGTTAGCTAGAATACTACTACCACAGCCCCCTTGAGATATACCAGATGTTTGTAAATATATGTTATCTCCTTGGATAATATATTCGTTGTATAACACAAAGTGCAATAGCATAGATAAGTTTTTGACATTGATAAAGAGAGATAATAACTTTATATAAATCTTTAATATCAATATTATTAAAGAGGTCTTTAAAATCAAAGGTATGGAAACCAAGAATATGTGGAAGCTTGCTAAGGTGATTAACTAAATCAAAACTACTGCTCAAAATGAAATATTCTGAATTCTTAAATTTAAGAGATTCATTAATTCTATTTAAACAGTTTAGGTACTTACTAGCAGCAGTAGTAAAGGTATTATGTCCACAAGTGACCGTTCTAAAACTGAGAGGTGATTTGTGGAATTTTGGAACCTAAGCATTTGGAAATTTATAATATTTACAATTAATATTTAATTGTGTATATAATTTTAGCAATCTAGTTTTAACTTTGATGGACGGATTATTAATGAGTTTAAAAATTTGATTATTTTTTAAGCAATTCTATAACAGAGAAACATAATATTTTTTGCAAATAGTGGCATAATTATTGGAAGCTTTACATAAGTTATGACAAAATGTTCTTGTAGTTCTTTAATAGCATATAGGATTTGTTTATAAGGATAACAAGGCTTCGTAAATTTGATGTTTATATTAACATTTTTAAGAAGATGTAGGGTAGTATACTTCCATAGATGAAATGCTTCAATAGGAATGGACTATGAACAAGCTTGTTGGTATATGAACTTATCAAGATAATAAAAAAGGACTGACGAAGTTTGCGGTGATGGCAGAATGGAATGCGAAAAGATGGGCCAAATTTTACGAGGTGGTAGTACACACCAAACCAAGCCTTTTTGTCATAGTTCACCGGGTCGGAAATTAAACTTAAAGGCGCCAGTGGGCGCTTAATGGTGCCCACAGCTTGACCCCCACCACCGCCCGATCTGTCGTGTCTTGACTTCTTTTTGTGAGGATATCTCAAGGGTCTCGTCGATGACACTCCCCTTGAATCTAAAGAGGAACTCGTTGCAAAATTTCGGCCGCTGCTGCCGAAGTGCACAACATGCCTGGTCTGTTCGAGAGAGTTCGCCTATCCCTCCAACTCGGCTGTGAAACGTGCATTCAGGTTGGCGGTCGCTCTTTTGAGCCATTTCTGTAAATACTGCTTATTAACTGCCATTTTATAACATCTAAGTCATTCTTGTGTTTTCGCTTCACCTCGCCGGTTTCACCATTAACCGTCACCATTAAGCGTTATGGACATTGACTTTAAGGTGAAAACCTCATGGGTATTTTTGAGAAAGAGATTTTCAGAAGTACATTTGACGGTATCCAAATTAATGTTCTGTGGAGTTGAAGATTTAATGGCAAACTGTATCATCTATACGAACAACCAGATATTTGTTAAATTCATAAAAGTACAAAGAATTAAATGAGCTGTCCACGTAATCCGAACACCAGATGGACGAAGCACAAAAGAATCTTTCTTTTCAAGCCAACAGGGAAATGGCCTAAAGAAAGACCAAAATTAAAATGGACTGACTGCGTTGATAAGGCTTTGAATGTTCTGACTTCTGAGCACTAGTAATTGGAGAACTGTTGCTCTGTATAGATCTGACGTGATGGAACAAATCTATTGAGAAGGCCAGGGTCCACACTAGGCTGTCGAGTCAGTGAAAAAGAAGGTGTTAAGCAAGAAAATGCTCAACTGATCATCCATCACCACCAGTGGACTGCCACCGCGGATCAATGGTGCACGGGTGGAGGGAGATAAATGATCATGTGATTTTTTTTGCTGTTACGCAACACCCTGCTATAAGGCAGAAATCACTTCGCCATAAAATGATGGGTTAGAATTGTGGCCGTAAAGTAAGCTTTAGATGCATTTAATAATTATCCTACATAAAATTTTTACAACCCTAATTTTCTGTGAAATTTAAAATGATGCCAGGAATGTTTTCTGAATACACTGTGAGTTCACGCTGTTTTAAATCTCGAGATATTTCAAAACTCTATAAAATAATAAAATCGATACATTTTGAAAGAAGAGTTTGTATTAACTTAATTTGAAACTTTTCATTCGCTATATTAGAAAAAAACATGTATAAAATATTTAATTATATCATACAGTAAAACATACATGTTTTTATTAAAATTTTAGTTACTTAGTAAAATAGTGGAAAACAAGCTTCTTCTCTTTCCTTGCTTAGCACCTAAATCTAATATATATAGAAGAAACCCAAAAGAGAACTAAATAACTTATTTTATGAAAATTCTGTTGGCAATAGCTTTGAGCTTTGTCTCATTTGTTATGTTGGAAATTAAGTTAAAAACACATAACCCCTAATATTTTCGATTTTCGCCCCAGTTCTAAAATGTTACACTTAATTTTCCCTACCACTTGTCAATCACTTACGATTCAGTTACAACAATGCATGAAATAAAAATTTTATATTCATAACTTATGAGTATAATACATA
The DNA here is from genome assembly GCA_951213105.1 of Amaurobius ferox. Lineage (NCBI taxonomy): Eukaryota > Metazoa > Arthropoda > Arachnida > Araneae > Amaurobiidae > Amaurobius > Amaurobius ferox. Next base: position 111,323,700 of record OX578133.1, on the reverse strand, counting down.
CAATTTTATTTCCGCAATTAAGTAATAACAAACATTTTCCATTTTTAACCATGAAAACAACTGAAACATATGAAACTATTTCACTTTTTTTAAAAATAATTTCATCCATTCTATTATTTTCTATTGAATTATTTAAATTGAGTACTTTAATTTTGAAAATGACTTTTGTTGCATTCACAACAGTTTGCAATGTTAAAATAAGAGCAATGCTGTTGAACGCAAATTTTAAGATATGCAGCGTACTTTCAAAAGGAAAATCAACCCCTTAAGATTGGAACTATGTCATTAAATGAGTAAGTTCGTAATCTTTCATTTTTTTAGCATATCTGAACGATTGTTCTTGAATTTAATAAAATTAATACAATATTACTTTTTCAAAATGTCAACTATATGAAAAAAAAATCCAAATCTCGGCACAAATAGATTTGGAGAAAAAACAGGATAAAAAACGTTACAAAATAGTTTTTAAAAAGGAAAAAATTGCTGGATTGAAGAGATGTGCATTTCAACTTAAACCTTATGTCCCAACAAGTACTCGACCGGTTTTCGCTTATTTCAGTGCAAGAAGATGCTAATTTTGTAAAAAAGGATAAACTATACTGTACAACTGTGCTGTCGGTCATAAATTCATAAAAAAAATCTTTAACAATTAAACTCTACCACCCCTTCCAAAGGCGGGTTCTTATAAAATTGGTCGTTGCAGCTTCGCTCTGTCTGGGCTCAATATTTAGGAAATTTGAAGCCGTTTGCATAGTAGTGATAGCTTTCTTTCTGTTATTGCAGGTATCACTGCTATTCCATCGTGAGACATAGCAAGCTTTCTTTCTGTTATTGCAGGTATCACTGCAGGTTATTGCAGGTATCACATCGTGGGACTTAGCAAGTTACTGTACAAACGGACAAACTATACCGTATACTGTACTGTCGGTCATAAATTGATTAAAAAAAACACAGAATCAATATATTAACAGACCCCGACTATATGATGGGTGCCCTAACGTTAAGATCACGTTTCCATTGCAGATGACAGAATCCACGGGTCGATTTCGCGCTTATTACACCCTCGTCAACATGGAATGGCAATGATACCGGCAATGGCAGGAAAAAAACTTGTTATGTCCCACAATTTTGCTAACCATTTTGGAAATCTACAAACGCAGTCTTACGCAAACTGCTTCAATTTTCCTAAAGATTGAGCTCAGGCAACGCGAAGCTATAACGACGAAGTTTATAAGAATCCGCCTTTGGAAGGGGGGATCCCAAAAATTTAGATATATGCTCCTATTGCAGCCTTTTGTAGCCTAAACGTAATTTTGAAAAAATTTGAACTACGTGATAAGATTATATTTGTCGGTTTCCATAGTTCACAAAATTATTGCACATAGCTAGAATAGTAGCTCTCTTTCTACTATTTCAGGTATTGTACAACATGCTGACGAATAGATCGTAGTGCGAAACCGAATGCTATTGTCTGCGATAGTAGCGTGATCTTAACAATCAATGCATTTGCTAAAACGAATACATGCACGGTAAGAGGAATCACTAACCTAGTGGTAAAGCCCGAAAGCTATTCTATGCTAAATATCTTATTATTGATAATATGAAATATATAGATAAATGAATTTACTTGCCGCATTAACATACATAGAGCAATCAAAATTTGTGATTGGACAGTGGAAAATGTCTTTATCTGTACGAAAATGTGAACAATTAAGCATCCCTATAAACCAACCGCTAAAGTACCTTGGCTAAAACTGGGGGAACAGTCTGACCTTTTGACCTTTATTTTACAGAACATCCTCCTCCATATTACTAGAACGCAACTCAATCCTTGGTTCGAAGTTCAAACCTAGAGGTCAAATGGCTCACGGCGTCTTCGTGTCCGTGTTTGCATCCATGTTTACACGGAAAGTATAAGCATTTGTTTTACTTTCCCCACACTACAATACATAGTATATGTGAAAGGAAAGGTATTGTAACGTTGAATTTCGATGGATGTACATGTTTTGAGTCTTTCTGGGTACGATTCAACAATTTTTTTAATCTCTATGTCTCTGAACATGTGATCATGCTAACAGTCCTGATATAGATAGAGGAATTTATTTACTCCAATTACATACATAAAGCCCTCAAACTTTGAGGATGAGCAGTGAAAAATCACTTTATCTTTGCAAAAATATGAACTATTAAATATTCTTTTAATAGAACGCCCACTAAAATTAGAGAACAGTCTGACCTTTTGACCTTCATTTTACTGAACCAGCATTCTTCCTATACTCGCATATATATATAATCTTAATAAGGGTTTTACACGCATATTGACATTTTATTGAAACTTGCGTTTGCGCATACGGCTAGCGACTCGCACAAAATACCGAAAAAAATCGCAACGTTGTTTTCGTTTCTGTGTAGCAGCCTAACTATGTACAAAATTTAGTTTTATTTTAAAAGGAAATTTTGGATCAAAAGGGGTTAAATCTATTTGCCAACACACAGGCATACGGAATGCCATAAAGTGTTTTTTCGTAATAAACACCTTCTATTTCTAATTTTACGGATAAGTGTTTTCGACGCGAAAACAGTACTTCCCTTTAACGAGGAAAGTCAAAGTCAAAACGCATGCATCATCAGCCATACACATGTGTCTAATGAGGGTAAACTATTTCACAAATCAAAAACCAAACGTATCGTCTTTAAAATATACATTTTAATGGAAGCATTTATGCTGTTCCAAGTTTTCAATTTCTTTTTTTGCCATTGAATCCTACAAACTTTCAGTTTTCTTGCTCCACTTTAAAAGTAGTTTCTTGAACTCTGCGGAAAGAAACATTTTATCTTGAAGTTTAAGGGTTTCAATTAAAATAACAAAAATTTATCTATTTTATTTTAGCTGCTTCAAAATGAAACTCCGATGCTGATAATTATTTTTGTCCGATCGAAATGTATACATCGGATAGTTTTGACTTGTCGACATATTTTTGATAAAGTAAAGTGTTGTTGTTGTTGAAACCCAGACCGTCCGACCTACATAATATATACAGATATAGTAAACCTACAGATATAGACCTACAGATATAGTAAAGTGTATAAATTTTCATATTCCTATGTTGGTTGCAAAAATCTGTAACTTGTGCTCAAAGAAGCGTACTTATTTCAAAAGTACTATTTTTGATTCTGTTTTTCTGTACAGTCACATCCAGTATAAAATGAAATAATATATCCACCAATGAAATGATAATATATATTTAATTTAAAATAATTAATCACGGGTGGCGGCAATTCTGACAGTGAGCATATGAAATTGTTAAAAATTAGTATGGTATGCAATTATGGTTGTAAAAATGAAAACCCTGGTAATCACTTTTTATTTTTTTACTTCTTTCATTATTTTACTTTCAGCACAATAGTGCATGTAAACGGAAAGTATTATGATGAGGTCAAAGTTTTGACATTAGCATTTTGATGGAGCTACATGTTTTGAGCATCCTTTAATTCTTCTAATCACCTACCGTAAAAAGGGGTATATTGACAAATTTTCATAACATTTTGCCGTGCAACGTGAAAGTTAAAATGTTTATATTTGTTTTAAATAGTCTATTATATCCTTACATCTTTTATTTTAGTACAAGAACAAAAATGTATACAAATATTGTCATTTTCCTTTTATTACACAGGCCGGCCACTCAAATTGCTGCTCGTGCCTTAGGGTGAGTCAAGTGGTCTGAGTTTTCAACAGGGTGCTTCAGGGAAAGTATCCACTGTTGGTCTCTGAAAAAAAGTGAAATATGAAAAATAATCAACAAACAGAAAAAAAATTTAGTTCCGGTAGTTTCACCCCCCGGAAGTGATAATTTCACAAAAAATATAATTTAATTATTATCAGCCCCCCCCCCCCCCCTCCTACCCTCCAATAAAAACAGTTCCGTGATAATTTCGAAACCTACAACGTTAACTGCAGTGGCAGTTCAAATACAATAATAGGAAAGTGATATGCAAATGAGTTCTACATTAAAATGTTCAAAGAATGTTGCAAACATGTTTCAACGTAAATAAAAGAACAATGTATATCAACCTTACTATAGTAATTATTTGTTCCACAATATGCTGGCAGATAAGTCATTCTTATTGTTTATCGTTTATAGCATATTTTATCGGTTATATATATATATATATATATATATATATATATATATATATATATATACTCATTGCCGTAAAAATTTGCGCGCCAAGAAAGAGTTGCCAGAATCGAACGAAATTTTATATATGTGAGTGCAACGTTGATGTAAGTGATACGAAATCAAAGCAAAAGGATCATTTATTACAGGAAAAACTACAAATAAATGGATGTTCTATTACCCTGTTGGGCCACCTCTAGCGTGAATACACGATGCGATACGGACGGGGCATTAAGGCATACAGGTCCCGTATGGTGTCTTGCGTCATCTCATTCCACAGTTGTTGTAAGCGCGCCTCTAGTTCGACCAAGCTCGTAGGCTGTCCAACTTCCCGTCCCAAATGATTCCAGACATGCTCGATCGGTGACAAATCTGGGAATCGGGCAGGCCAGGGAAGGGTGGTAATGCGGCCGAGACATTCCTGTGAAACACTTGCTGTGTGTGGTCGAGAATTGTCCTGTTGAAAAATGCCTCCTGGGAGCCCTGCCATGAGTGGCAACACATGTGGCTGAAGGATGTCACGAACGTACAGCTGGGCTGTCATAGTTCCGTGAATCATTATTAGAGATGACCGGGTGTCGTATGGGACGAAATGCAACACCACTCCAAAGAGGCGACGGTGGGTGGATGTCATTGGCAGCTCACGTAATGAACGCCGCGATACCAAATATCCTTCAGCCAGGCGCCTCGTGATGATATGGACAGACACAGGGGCCCGTAGTGAAGGTACTGGCTGTGTCCGGATGACGGACAATTATGCAGTTGGCGTTGTGCGTGCGTGTTGGGTGATGTGACGGTCTTCTCGGCTATTGGTCTGCCGAGGGCGTCCTGAACCTGGTCGCGGTGTATGCGACCTCTCTCTCATCCACTGGTCCCAACACCTCCTCACAATAAAGTCAGAACTGCCTAAATGGCGGGCTACTGGCCGAGCTAACCACCCAGCTTCCATCATCCCGATGATTCTTTCCCTCTCGAACTCTGACATCATATTGTTTTCGATGACGGCTTAACGGCATCAGTAATGAAAAAGCGCCCCTCTGCAACAGATTAAGTACAGACAAAAGTCATCTGCGTATCTTTTCCCTGAGCTAGAGAGCACGAAGTTCACCGCCTTCTGGCGGCATTACGCAATGCGCAATCACGCCGTATTTCTAATCATTTGCACATCTGCATTTGCCTGACACGTACCTTCATGCCAACTTTCGTTACGATCCCGCAATTACTTCTTGATGCGGAAATTTTTATGGCAATGAGTGTATATATATATATATATATATATATATATATATATATATATATATATATATATATATATATATATATATATATATATATATTGAAATATGTAATAATAAGAATTATGTAAAAAAAAATATAAAAAAAAATAAAAAAACAATTCAAGTAATATTAACATCACCATAGAAGCAAATTCACGGCCACAATGCCGATAAGAGAAAAGAACAGCACCGTCCCAAATTCGATGATTAATCAGAACTAAATTCATCTTCAGGTCTGAGTATTTAATTCTAATTAACCCAAACAAATGCCTGTTTCAGATTAAGCAATAGCACATCACTATAAATGCTTAAACTCAGACTACAGGCAACAAAAATTGAAAAAATGAAAATAGGATACATTAAGAAAATTTGTATTACCATGCGGCATGAACCCTTCTTCTTCCACCACGTGTATACACGATCAACCTCAACAGCTTAATCTAGAAGCACCGGAATGAACAAGTCGAAATTCTACCAGGGAGGCAGTATGAACGTTCACGGTAATACTCCCAGACCCGTCCAGTGAGTCTAAGCTGGAGACCGGACAAGCAATTCAGAATATTAACTTCCCAAATATGCAATCCTGAATATGAATATGAATCAAAGATGAAAATTCTTACTAAACAAGTAATTCATAGAAAAACTGGATAAACGAGAATGCCACTATACACCATTATAAGGGCGCTCAAATCGTAGTTTCAATACTGACAAAAGTTACATTTTTTTGCGAAAATAAAATTCAAAACATTAATGTTCATACATCTTATTTTCCGATTTTTTGATTTTTCTAATGTTTTGACTTAGTTTATTATTTTTCATTTTTATTTATTTATATAATTAATATATAATTATATATAATTTTTTTTTTTTTTATCTGTATGTTAGTCACTATAATTGGGAATGTTTTCTAGGATGTTATCGAGTGAAAGTGGATACACTGAGTTGATAATTTTAATAACAAACTTGGGGGGATATGCATTATTAGTCGCTGTAATCAATAATTCCATAAAATGCGCTAATTTATAATATTCATCACAAATTTTATTGATTCTAAGAGCCTGGTTTATTATAATATTTCTAAATACAGATATATGCAAACAAGAGCCAAAATGTTGAATTTTTGATGTATTAAATTTAAAATCCTGTCTTTTATCATACAAGTTTATAACTATATATTACAATTTTGTAAATTTAAATTTAAATCTAAAAAGTTTGCAACATTTGAGTCATTATTACTTGCATTTAATTGTAAATTTTTTGGATAAAAGTTTAATACTATAGGGATATTATTTGGGGATACACATAAAATGTCATCTAAATATCTAAACATGTGCATATTATGCAAGCTTGGATTAATGTTTTTTTCATAGAAGAATAAATACAGATTAGCTAACAATGATGAGGCACACACCCCTTGTGGGATACCAACAAATCTTTGAAATCAAAGGTATAAATACTATGAATATTAGTAAGAGTTTTCAATTTCTTAACTAATTCAAAACTGTTTTTTACAATATGACAATTATTTGAGATTTCATCTGACAAGGATACTTCATGTAATATCTTTAATAATAATTTTCCAGCATTAGTAATGTAAGAATTATGCCCACTGGTAATTGTTCGAAAAGCAACAGGGGATTTATGAAACTTGGGTACTAAAACAATATATGGAATGTTATTAAAACTATTTTTTAGATGGATTTGCTTATATTTGGCTGATATTCTATTGTATAAGATTTTAAGGTTAGTTTTATGTAAATTATAGATTTGATTATTAAGTAAGTGTGACTGAAGGGTATTTTTATAATAATATTTACAAATAATTGAGTAGTTACCACTTGCCTTATCGACATATGTAATGACAAAATCATTTTGTATTTCTTTAATATCATTTTTAATTGAATTAAGTTTATATGAATTATTAAAAAAATTTCTGATTATATATATAATGATTTAAGTATTGCTCTATTAAGACTCTCCAGGGTTTAAAGGCTTCTACAGGGATTTGATATTTATAACTGATTTTATAGGTAAATTTATTTAAGTCAAGAAATAAACCTTTACATATTAATTTATGTTTAAATTTAGTAGGTATACGGTACTTAGTACCCAGTAACATCAGTGATCTTAGTGCATCATAATTAATAATATTTAGATTTCCCGTTATAACATGCCCATGGTGTTTATCTACGAAGTCTTTGTATTTTTCTAAATGACAGTGGCAATATGACTCTTTATCCAATTCATAGTTTTGATTAATATCTATTGATTTGGCAATTTGATTATAATTGAAAATATAACGTCCTAGCGATTTATCATATTTATAAGCAATTTTAGGATTTACATGTTTGACTGGAAGGTAATTGGAAACCGATTTTAAAAAATTATTTATCTTCAGATTATTTAAGACAGAATTAGTGAAATTCAAGGTACAATATTCGTTTATTTTAGTATATTGTTTTGATTCGTCATTAAAGTTTAAGTCTGTGACATATAAATAAACATTAAGATTTTTACTTCTGGTAATGAGCAAATCATAGAATAAATGTTTAAAATGAATGTTGTCAAATGCAGTACTTAGAAAAAGGTTATATACCATATTTAATTGCTGTTTTTTAAATTGCGAAAATCCAGTTTTTACATTGTTTCCAATCAAAAGTAATTTTAAAATTTGCATGTTGCTGAAGGATGGCATTTTTTATTATATTTACTTGCTCTTTTAGTTCTTTTTGATTTACTTTTATGATTGTTGAAGGAATTATAAATATTATGGTCTTCATTAGGATAATTAAAGGACATTTTAACTATATTATGATGATTAAATATTTGATTGAGTCATATATATATATATATATAAATTTTATAGATACTATAGCTTACTAAAATATGAAGGATACTATGCAAATATGATTAAATAAAGAATTTAAATTTATTAAATAAATGGATTGAAAATGCAAAATACATTTAATTTATTGCGCAAATGCAGCTCATAAATAAAATGATTTCAATAATAATAGTAGTTTGAAAATTCAATGAACGAAAGGTAAGAAGATGTAACACGATGAACCTAACTTTTTAAAACACCCACAGAATAAAATATAATACAGCAAATCATCAATCAAATGGATAAAAAATACTACATCTTCTTACTTTTCGTTCATTGGATTTTCAAACTACTATTATATATATATATATATATATATATATATATATATATATATATATATATATATATATATATATATATATATATATATATATATATAATAATAGTTTGAAAGACCAATGAAAGAAAAGTGAGAAGCTGTAACTCGAAAAACCTAACTTTCTAACATGCTTACAAAATAAAAGTCTAAATCAAATGGAAAAAAAAATATCGAACCATCAAGTTAAAGAAATCTTCAAAAAAAGCAATAGTATGGAAACGATAAAAGAAAAACAAATGAAATCCAAGCATTAATGCTATACACGTGGACAAGTTTATATATATATATATATATATATATATATATATATATAATTTCTTTGGTATTTCTCGGGTATCTATATATTACAAGTAATCATAAAAATCTTCAATTATATATATATATATATATATATATATATATATATATATATATATATATATATATATATATATTATATATATATAATGTCATTTTAACTCTAATTCATATATTATATATAGATATGTTGACGACTTAATTTGTATTATCATTGATGATTCCAATCCAATTAATATTGATTTTTACCCATCTAACCTAGAATTAATTCCTAATGAACCTAGCGTTAGTCAAACTGTAAATTTTTTAGACCTAAATTTAGATACCCTCAATAATCATGTAATCACCAATCTATATGATAAAAAAGATTCTTACAACTTCACTATCATAAAGCTGCTATCATATCCATCTTGCAATTCTATTCAATTGTTTAGAAACATCATTTTAAACCAGCTATTTTGAACACATCGACTTTTTGATCCTCGGTTTCACTTTCGCCACAACAATAATCTTAAACGCATTTGTCAAAATTACCAATATACGGAAGTATTTGTAAATAATATTATTAATAATTTCAAATATACCACGTAATAATTTTACACATGCATTATTTATCTTTGATTGGATAACTCATTTTTGAGAATTCACCCATTCTTATCACCTAACTTACCACTTGGCCTGAGTCTAATATTGTTTACTATTTTCGAATGACTATTTTCCACTTGTCCTGAGTCCTATACTGATTACTATTTTTGAAAGTCTCCATACATATTATGTATCGTTCACATGTATTCATTCCGGTGCCCACTCGCATTGACGAAGTGAGGTGAAATGCTCAGTCGCTTGTTCAACTTACACGTGGTAACAGTGCTTGTGAGTTCATATTTCTGTTCGAGGAGGTATTATCTTTCTGATTTATAATTCAATTTATTTTTCTCCTTCCACTAGCCAGTAGACAGTTCCAATGATGTCTATAGTTAAATACTATCGCCATTGTCAGAAACTGGCTATTCTATCGGTTTTAATTCGAATTGTATGGCTGTCCTGATGAGAATGCAATTTCGAACTAACCGCCATTTTTGTGTAGTTTCAATTGATTGTTCTCTATGTCTTAAACTTTTATCATGAGCTAATTATTATTGCCTTTTCTCATTTTTGCCATGTTTTCTTTTTATTTTTTTTTTTATATTTATATACTTTAAATTGTGAATTTTGTATCCTAGTATTCTTCTCATCCCCCTTTCCATTGTAGTGATATGTTACCTTCTATTTCTATCCTTAGTCTTGGTCTATAGTTACTCATTTGTAACAGATATGCTCGAGATGGGGTTTTTTGTACATACAGTAGTTTATGCATAATTTTCGATTAAAATCTTTCAATTTTTATTTATATATATATATATATATATATATATATATATATATATATATATATATATATATATATATATATATATATATATATATATATATATATATATATATATATATATATATATATATATATATATATTATATATATATATATATTATATATAAATATATATATATATATATATATATATATATATATATATATATATATATATATGATATATATATATATATATTATATATAAATATATATATATATATATATATATATATATATATATATATATATATATATAAATATATATATATACGGCTTAATTTGGAGGTTAATTCAAATTTGACACCTCATCAGGTCCGAGCATCCAACATAGATTAACCCAAATAAAAGCTTCTTTCGGATATAGCAATAGTTCGTTACTATAAATACCATAACCCAGTCTACAAGTTTAAATTACAGAATAAACATTGAAAAATCATTAAGAAATCAAGTATTACTATGAACCATGAGTCAGGACATTATGCTTATATCTAAAAGAGTTTATATTCAAAATAATGGTGAAGTAGTTTTGAGATATTCAGTAAATGACCGTCCAAGAATGTATTTCATAAGCAATTTTGTTCAGAAGCGAGAGAGACCGGTCATGGCATACGAGAAGTGTCATTATAAGAAATAGTGTTGTTTTTCAAGCAGTGCAGTAGTTACGTTGAAATTTGAGAGTTTGTTAGAGCTGACTCCAAAATGTCAGAGAAAGAAACGCCCAAAATTCCAAGCATGCTGAGCAACAGACCGGCAAACAGAGGTATATGCCAATCTGCTTATATATTAGGTAAGATTAGTGTAATTTTAATCATAATAATATATGTGAATAAATAATATTTATTTTAAAAGTTAAAAATGTGGAATTTAATGTACATTGTTTTAATTAATGATTATATTTTAAGAATTCATGGAAAGAGGTAATGGTGGTATTATTGCGGCCACGATATGTAATGTACGAACTATTTGATTCACGACCACGTTAATTCTAGGTAATTTCCTAATTATAAACTCCAATGTCACTTTTATTACACCACAAATTCTATGAAATCTTTTAAGTGAGTATGAGAGAACGCTAGTTCCGCCTGCATTATCAAGCCCAGTAGGTTCATTTGAGTTTGGTCAGTTTAAACTGTAAAGTGCAATGCCTTTTCATTTAATTGTGTTGTTATAACATATTGCTTTATTGGAATCTAATCCATGCAAATAGAGATCTCATCACATACAAAAGAAAAATCACAAGAACAAGCAAAGCAGCAAACAGGGGAACACAGAAAACACCGTCAATGCAAAAGAAAAGAGTCCGAGGAAGCACACGGCGAAGAGGTGGCAGACATTCTTTATCATTCCATAAGATTCCTAGCATCCCAATAAAGTCTAATTTTATCTCCCTGGCGCTGGGCATCCCTATCCAGTCCTGGACACCCAAGAAGATGTTCTGAGTTCATTCTGCCAACATTACATATTGGGCAAATGTTCGTGGGGAGAACACCTATTCTATTTAGGTGCTCTGCTAAACAATCATGTCCGGTTTTCAATCTAAATTTGGCAACCGCTTCTTTACGTGGTCTAGCGTTGAAAATTTTTCAATTACGTTGGATATCAAGCCACATTTTACCCCTAAACTTAATCATAAGGTTATCTTTATAAATGTTTATCATGTTACTGAACTAAAAAAGTTAACTCAATGTCGACCGCCTTCGGGCATCAACTTGGAGTTCTGTCCCGGTCAGAGAACTGAGAGTTTCATTTAATTGTACGCAACTATTTGTTAAAAGTTAGTAGCTGTGAATGTTTATGAATTCAATAAGCACTTTTAAAATTTAAATACTTGTTTCTGTGTGCTCACCTTGACTATTAGAACTTTGAGGTTTTCCACGATTATATTTGAGTTGGGTCACTTTTGCATTATATTTCGGAAATCCGATCATCATTCCCAATCAAAATCACCTGAGCTAAAAGCTTGAACATTATATATATATCGTAGTGAAAATAAATAAGAACATTATTCATAAATATTTCTTTTATCTATATATATTTCTTTTATATATATATATATATATATATATATATATGTGTGTGTGTGTGTGTGTGTGTGTGTGTGTGTGTGTGTGCGTGTGTGTGTATTTATGTATCTTCTGTTAAAGAGAAGATATGTTAAAAATGACTTTGTTTATTTGAATTCTGATTTTAGTTGTTGTTGTTGAAACCCAGACCGTCCGACCTACCAGAAAGGTGTAAGGTAACTGCTTGGACGGTCGGGAAGTGCCACCCAATTTAGACCGGAACCCAGTGGGGGAGGCATCCACAGGGACCGTACCCTCCTTCCCCTACCACCAACCTCTCGGAAGGACTTTCGGACCCACATGTTTAACGTGATCGTACTCCGCATGAACACGGCGACAGTTTTGGCAGTGGCTGGAATCGAACCCGGGCCTACCGAGTGCAACTCCAGCGCGCTAACCAATGGGCTACCGCGCCCTTCTGATTTTAGTTGTGTAAAATCTAGATAAAAAGTAGTGTCTAAATTAATTCTAGGATATTTTCTGAGCTGAGTTTCAACTATTAATTGATTTACTTAATATGGTACATTTTCTGTGTATAATTCTTTTAAAATGGATTTTTTTCTTTTTTATAATTTCTTTGAATGCATTAAACATATACAAAAAAAAACTGCTAAAATTTTTTTATTTATGTAATGAAAATTTTAGAATCTATAGAATAAAAAAATCGGATCTGTACAAAGCATGAGTTTTATCTTAAACAACTTACATTTGTACTAGATATATCAACATGTACATTGCTTTCTCGTCTACCTACATTTAGTAAATACCTATGTGAAAGCCAGTTTTTGCAATGTCTAATAAGTGATGACCATATGCAGATTTCCCTGCATGATCTGTTAACAGCTAGAATTTCAAATATGAGCTGCCTACCGCGAATTAGAGAACGAAATACATTCATCTCGGTATTTCAATGAAAAGAAATAGGCCAGTACAAAATCAGGGTTTGATTCCTCTGTAAGATATGAGTTCTTCAGCTAACAAAATAAATTTTTAAAATGAAACATATCAGGGTGCGGGGTAGAGTTTTAAACTAATCTTGAAAGAAATGTGACTTAGATGAAACGCAGGTTGATGTATATAACGGAAGAGGTATCATATTGTTAGAAATACGTAATCAAAACCATTGTTGTAATTTTACTGTCTGGGTTACTTGAGCTTGACGACAAAATCGGCGACCTTGGTTACGAATTTGACGAAATATGTCCATTGTGTCTCTTGAATTTTGTCGATTGGTTAATAGTCTCGCAAGTTGCGTGTTTTATCCAGAACGCTCCTCAGAAGGCATATATACTCGTCTTTGTTCAGTTGGATTATTGACGTGATATGAATAAAAGTAGTTACTGGCATTAATATAGAACCCAATATGTATTGCATCTCCTGATAGTACTAGTTCTATAAAATATTTCTGGTAGTAAAAAGTAAAAAATAAATAAATTTTAGATTAAAATTATCGAAACTTTTCGCTTGGTGGATTGGACCATCGACACATAAATACATCAATCTTTTTCTACTAAAATATGTAAAAAGCGGAATGTTTCACATTAATCTATAACGAATAATAGTGTTACTAAATAGTTTTTGTATATTTCATTAAATATTTACAGTATCACAATTTTTATTTATCTGAAATAATTATCAAATACCATTTATTTTTTATACACTTAGAAAAGGGTGTATACACGGAGCTTTATAACTAAATAATTTGCTGTCGAAAAGGAAAAAAAAGCTTGTATTTCGTACATTCCTCCTACATAGTGTACAATGCAAATGTTCTGTGCAAAGAGAGAAACTGATTGATAATTTTCTTTTTAAAGAAACTTGAGAGGTAAATTTAATTAATTATGAGATGAATTTTCACCCATGATTTAAGATATTAAAATGTCTCTGTGCGTTGAAAAATACAGTAATTAGAAAAATTATTTTTCATTTGACTAAAGGAGTTAAGCCATAAATTTAAAGTAGTCTTTCTTTTCAAAATTCACCGATTTGTTTCCAAAATTTAAAATTCGATTACACGTGGCAGCGGTAATGAAAGTTCTTTTAGAAATATTGCCATTCACATTTTATTTAGTTTAGCCGCTTATAATTTTAAATGTTGGTGAAAATATTCGTGAGATACGTGATAGCGTAAATAAAATTTTACATTTAATAGTTTTAAATATTTTAAGAATCATCATTTATTTGCTTATAGTATTAGATGTATGCTCGAAAATTCGTTTAGAAATTTAAGCTTGAAGAATTTAATGTCCTAACAATGTTTCGCAATTATGGTTTTTTTTTTTTTTTTCTGCTACAATTTTCTTTTTCAAAGAAAATTTAAATGTGAGAAAATCAAAAAAGAAAGTTTATAAATCAATTATAATTTACACTGGTTTTTAAGCTCATAATAAATACAATGTTTTATAAAATTTCAGGAATGATAAAGATTTAATTTCTGAAATTTTATACGTATTATAGAGTGAAAGTTTATGTTCATCATTGTGAGTGATTTTATCACAAGTACAATTTTTTGGTTTATGAAATTACGTCACAAGAAATATATCTAAATACAGAACGTAAGTTTACACAGAAAAATAATGATAAGAACGTAACATGCTCCTCAAATAAAGTGTAATAAGCAGGTGTGTACGTTCTGGAAATGCTTCGATTTTGTCAATTATTGGGGTATTTATTATTTTCCTTATCAATTCGAAAATGTGAATTATTTTATATTGATTGAAGTATACATACCTTAAAGTAACAGTTAAAAGAATATCAAAATTGTATCAATAAGCTAAATTATAAATCTCCAATTACTTATTACAGCTAGATTGCTAGTCATCGGTTTAATTTTCCTTCTACCTCCATTATTCATTAATGTACTTTTCATTTTCGATTTGGATTCCTTTGAAATTTTCATATCAGTCAAAATTCTAGTAATCGGGTTAATGACCCCGATGATCTTGTTAACAACCCCGTATTTCTCTAATTTTTAGCATAATTACGTACATTTTTTTTCTTTTTTTTGACCCATTCTTTTTCTGTATCGCACTTTGTGTTCATCTTTTCTGCTTTTTAACACTTTACAACATAGTTGAAAAGTGTTTATGACTTTGTTCATTCTGTCTGTCTGTCTGTATGTTCGCACGATAGCTGCCATAAAAATGATTTTATCAAAATGAAATTTTGGTATGTTGTTGAGACGGTCTGTGGGACATATGGTAATGTAAATGAATAATATCACCCAATTAGTTTTGGATTGAACCCGGATTGAGAAAATGAAATACATTGAACCCTATGGGACCTAATTTTTCAAACATTTTTTAGGCGAATTTAAAATTTACAAATTGCTTCGAAAATTTTAGGAAATATTTAAATTATCCTATAAAATATATAAGAACATTTCAGCAAAATATGTTCGGAACTTTTTTAAATAAAAATTAAAATAATAATTGCACCCATATTATATGAAAAAATCACGTGACCCACTTCAAAATGAAATATGCCATCCATCTTGTATCAAAATCGTGATTTTTAAAGTTCTCTTTGTATTAATATACAACGTTAATTGTAGCGTATTTTCTGTTATTGATATCAACTTGTTAATTACATTTAGAAGAAGTGTCATAACTAGTTTTAAGTGCGATTAAGAGACACTTAAGAACTCAAGACACATAGGTGTCCACAGAGGGAGCTAGGATATTTGAAGCGCTAAGAAGGAAACACAATTTCCTCAAAAATTTTATTGAAAAATAAAATAATTTACTGTTATCATAATAATTATACTTTTTATTAATTTTATGATAAATATGAAAACAATTTTAAACTAAATATCAATGACTTGTTAAATAAAAACTAAAAGAAAATTCAAAGTTTAAAAAACGCTGGGTCCTATTAAGTGCAAGGCGGTTGCCAAATGCATGCGAGTTCGTTTAACGATAGTTTCACTTCTTAATTGTCTTCCTCCAAAGCGGGGTATAGTACAAGAAGCCTAAATGGTCTAATGGTCTAAAGGATTTTTAGGGTTTTAACAATTTAAACATAGTTGAAAAGCCTTTGTTCATTCTGCCTGTCTGTCTATCTGTCCGTTCGCACGATAACTGCCGTAAAAACGACTTTTTGAATGACTCAAAATGAAATTTTAGTATGTTGTTGAGACGGTCTGTGGGACATATGGGAATGTAAATGAATAATATCAGCCAGTTAGTTTTGGATTGAACCCGGATTGAAAAAATGAAATACATTGAACCCTATGAGACCTAATTTTTCAAACATTTTTTAAGCAAAGTTAAAATTCACAAATTGCTTTGAAATTTTTAGGAAATATTCAAATTATCCCATGAAATATATAAAAAAAATTCTACAAAATATGTTCCGTAGTATTTTAAATAAAAATTAAAGTAATATCTACACCCTTTATGTGAAGAGATCACATGACCCACTTCAAAATAAAATATGGCATCCGTATTTTTTCCCAAGTTTAAAAATCGTGATTTTTAAAGTTCTCTTACATTTATATTTAATGTTGTATTCGTCCTTAAATCGCTTTATTTTTGTATATTTTCTGTGTATCTATATTCTGTGCCAACGGAATTACAATATTATTCAGTTTAAATGTTCATTTTATCAATTCAGTTTATCAAACTTTAATTGTTTCTACAACGAAGCCTAATTTTAATGGATACAGAATGTAAACAAGTAATTGTAAGACGAGTTGTATAAGAATTGCTGAATTTTTTTTCACGCAACATTATTTAGCTCTGGAGTCTGAAATAAAAGTGATATGAATGAAATATTCATTGCTTTTGCATGGAGAGTCAGACGATTTATATTTCGATGACGTCATTTGAATGAAGTTCATTTTTTTCGATGATGTTTTATGTTTCTAAGTAAAATAAATTATTGTACTATGATAATTTTAAAAATATCACCGCTGAATGTACAGCATTTTTTAGATGTTTAAATAACATTCCATTTCAATTGGAAAGTGTTACTTAATCAATGTTTTATGCATGATTGATCTTTCTTGTTTGACATATATTGTCGTTTAAGAAATATTTATTATCAAAGTCAAAGACAAAATAGTTGAGCATGCGTCCTGGATAGACTAACAATAGCAAGACCACGAATTTTTTCAGGCAGGTACCCACATGGGTGAATTTTTGCAGGACGGAGCCCCTTTTTGACACTTTACAACTTAGTTGAAAACAGTGTATTTATAAAATTTATGTGGTATAAATACCATAAAACCCTAAACATATGTAAGTAATAAAAGTAAGACAGTCCAATAAAACCATTAAAGTTCTAAAGAGACAAAATTGGAACAATCACCCAAACGATTCTCCTTACAACGTAAGAACTAATGGCTTTAATTGAGTTTATGACTTTGTTCATTCATTCTGTCTATCTGTCCGTTCGCACGATAACTGACGTAAAAATGTCTTTATCAAAATGAAATTTTAGTACGTTGTTGAGACGGTCTGTGGGGCAAATGGGAATGTAAATGAATAATATTACCCAATAGTTTTAGATTGAACACGGGTTGAAATAATGAAATACATTGAATCCTATGGGACCTCATTTTTCAAACATTTTTTAGGCGAATATAGAATTCACAAATTGCTTCGAAAATTTTAGGAAATATTCAAATTATCCCAAAAAATTTTATAAAAAAATTTCAGCAAAACCTGTTCGGTAGTTTCTTAAATAAAAATTAAAATAATAATTGCACCCATATTATTTGAAGAGATCACGTGATCCACTTCAAAATTAAATATGGTATCTTGTGTCAAAATCATGATTTTTTAAGTTCTTTTTAATTTATAATTAGTGTTGTATCCATCCCAAAACCGCTTTATTTTTTATTTTTTATACTGCGTCAATGCAATTATGATATTTTTGAGTTTAAATAATCATCAAACTTTGATTATTTCTACAACGAAGCCTAAGTTGCACGTATGGAGAATTTAAATACATCAAGCTGTAAGATGAGTTGTATAAGAATAGCTAAATTTCTTTAACGCAAAATTATATAGTTCTGAAGTCTGCAATATAGCTGATATGAATGAAAAATTCATTGATTTTGCATAGAGAAGCAGACGATTCTATAGTACTGTCTTCTTCGATGAAGTTTTAAGCATGGAGTTAGAAAGTACTTTTACCTCCGTGGTTTTAAGTTTTTAAGTAAAATAAATTATTGTAGTATTGTGATAATTTTAAAAATATCGCCGCTGAATGAAAGGAATGAAAAAAAAAATTATGAATGAAATATTCACTGCTTTTATATACAGAGCCAGGCGATTTATATTTCCATGACGTAATTTCAATAAAGTTCATTTGTTTTCGATGGAGTTTTCCAATGTAATAAATTTGATAGCAGGAATTTGAATATAAGCATTCATAGTCTGAATATCAACGCTTCTGGACCATCATTGCTTGAATATCTCGAGTAACACCGCTTCTCACAATCATTGACTATATATATAGGCACTCTTGGTCATTCATAGCCTGAAAATCAACTCTTCTGGATCCCCATTGCTTGAATATCTCGAGTATATCACATCTCACAACTGACTATATATACGCACTACTGAGCATTCATAGCCTGAATATATATTGAACTATCTCCTTGTTGCCACATCATTTTGTCTGAGGCCCAGATACGCCCTCCGTATCTCTCATTGGTTGCCCTTCGGTGCAATGTAGCCTTATTTCTTCATTGGATACCTGATTTTCCAATGAAGCTTGTTTTAAATCTTAGTCGATAGGAGATTTTTGCCCCAACCACTCCTGAAATTTATAGATTTATTGGGGTCATGACCTTCCGGGCCAAGACTGTCATAAAATGGCGCCTACAATTTTGCGCTTTGTTTCGTTGTACAATTTCGTAAATCTCAAAAGTGCATAATTGCCTCCTGGTTTCACAGAATGTCTTACCAACTTCCAAATAGTGTCGGCTTTCGGTTTGATGGCTAGCGCCCCACTTCCGCGCTGAATCCTCGGCTCTTCATAGGAGGATCTGTAATCACATCTTCCCATCTCATCTCGTTATAATTAACCGAAACCAAAATAAAAATTTGTTACTGCAAAATAAATACCGTAAAAATGACTTTAAAAATGAAATTATGTTGTTGAGACGGTCTGTGAGACATATGGGAATATAAATGAATAATATCACCCAATTAATTTTGGATTGAATCCGGGTCGAAAAAATGAACTACATTGAACCCTATAGGACCTAATTTTTCAAACATTTTTTAAGCGAAGTTAAATATCACAAATTGCTTTGAAAATTTCAGAAAATATTCAAATTATCCAAGAAAAAATATAAAAATTTTTTTTAGCAAAATGTGTTCGGTAGTTTTTTAAATAAAAATTAAAATAATAATTACACCCATATAATATGAAGAGGTCACGTGACCAAAAAAACATGAAATGTGATATCCATCTTCTGTCAAAATCGTGATTTAAGTTCTTTTTAATTTATCTTTAGTGTCGCATGCATCCTAAAACAGCTTTATGTTTGCGTTTTTTCTGTGCATCCATATTCTGCGTCAACGCAGTTACAATATTTTTGAGTTTAAACGATCATCAAACTTTGATTATTTCTACAACGAAGTCTAACTTTAATGAATGTGAAATGAAAACAAGCTATTGTAAGATGTGTTGTGTGGTGTGGCTCCGCTTAAACTTACAGTTAAACATTGGCCGCTGGTCGTACTTACGCACGCCACTTGCTCGATTACCGAGCATAACTCCAGGTTGAGTTTATTTGAAAAATGCGTCATGAGAACACACAATAAATACTAATTGAGATTAAGTGAAATAAAGCTTTTATTGTAAAAAAACACATGAAATATTAAATCTATATACTTAATCTTAAGGCACACAATGAAAATTCATACAATAAAATCTAGAGTTCGCAAAAATTGCGAATCTTAAAAAGATTGTAATATGTGTTGTATATGAATTGCTGAATTTTTTTTCAAGCAAAATTATTTAACTCTGGAGTCTGGAATAAAAGTGTATGAATGAAATACTCACTGCCAGACGATTTATATTTCGATGACGTCATTTGAATAAAGTTTAAATGAAGTTTTAAGCATGGAGTTGTATTTTTACCCCCATGGTTTTAATTTTGCAAGTAAAATAAATTTTTGTAGTTCTGCCCAATTTTAAGCCTAAATAGAACGAAGCCTAATTTTAGAGTATGCAAAATATAAACGAAACAAGCGATTGTAAGATGAGTTGTATATTGAATTGGTGAATTATTTAACGCAAAATTATTTAGCTCTGGAGGCTGGACTATAAGTGATATGAATGGAATATTCTTTGATTTTACTTAGAGAGATAAGCAAGCGATTTTATAGCATTGCTTTTTTTTATAAGGTTTAAGTTTCCAATTATAGTACTATGATAATTTTAAGAATATCACCGCTGAATGTATCGCATTTCAAAGATGTTTAAATAAAATTGCATTTCAGTTGGAAAGTGTTCCATAATCAATGCTTTATGCATGATTAATCTTTCTTGTTTAATATAGAAATATAACTATCCTGAACATTTAATAATGAAGTATTATTTATTGAATGATATATTTCTCCAATACTCGTATTTATAAAATATATGTGGTATAAATACCATAAAACACTAAATACATGTAGATAATAAAAGTAAGACAGTCCAATAAAAGCATTAAAGTTCTAAAAAGAGAAAATTGGAACAATCAGCCAAACGATTCTCCTTACAACATAACAACTAATGGCTGTAACTCTGTTCTGCGTATCATTATAAATAAGATTTTTTGTGGAAACATAAAGACAGTTGTTTTATTCGAAAACTTTGAGTTGAAAAATTTTATATATTTTATGTCTGGAATGTGGATATTGTAATATTTTCTTTATTTATATAAGTCATTTTTTCATGTTATTCTAATTGCCATATATTTCTTATATAAATATGATGATGCACACTAAATATATGATGGTAAGTAATCACTAACTATATTTCTCTAGAGCCGTAAGGTTAGTGATTATATGGCCAGGGGTTATATGTAATTGGACCATGCGCCCAATAAAAATGGGATGCTCTTTTATCAAATACACCTTTTTTAATAACAATTTGAAGAAAGAGTTTTTATATAGATATATTCAATTAATTTTCAATATTTCTTGCTGTTCACATATTTTATATATTTTCTGAATTGAGCGTTTTAAAATTATGATTGCTGCATGTCATTAAAACTGGATTTAGAGTTAAAAAATTGTTTAATTGTATCATTACTGCTAAAATAAATCTGAAGGTACACACAAAGTTAAAACTGAAAGGATTTTAAATGTCAAAAACAACTATTTTTATTTCTTGTTGTTGTGAAATCTGGGAAAATTAATAGGTGAATAAACACTTTGTATTGTGGAAGTTACCATGTAATAAATTTTTAATATACAATCTCAAAATTAGATTTACCAATAAATCTATATAAAATTGAAATTATGTTTGTCTGTTAAACTCGATCACCAGGCAGAACCTAACTGAGCCAATTTTCAATTGAGACAAATATTTTAAACGCTAATCACCATTACATTGTTAAGCAAAATAAAACTTATTTAAAAAAAGTTCCAGCTTAATATTGTGTCCAGCTTAATATAGTGTTAGTTTTCCTGTCTTTGACAGGCTTAAATACTAGTTTCATATATATTTTGCATTGTCTCATGCTTTTAGTATCGCATGACTGGTGCTCTTTGAACAGGCTTACTTTATTATCGTATAATTCGGCGAACTGAAATATTATCACGCTACACCCGTTAGAAATATCTTTAAGTGCGTTTTCATTTCCGCTAATTACCACAAGGAATGTCTGTTTATTCTCATCCTTACGTAGTTTCCTATATATTTTGAGGGCTAATTTTTGTGTGAAGCAAAGAAATATTAATAATTTTGAAAGATATAAATTTATCTTTCTCGCAGTCGTTATTAAGCATTCGTTTAGACATTCTTATTTGCATATATTCATTTGAATTGCTTTAGGACATTCGTGGTAAAAATAGCATTTCTACAGTTTCTATATAATTTTCAGACAGTGTATAGGTCGTTAATAAGCATTGTTCTTTGAAATATTGCACGGTACGGATGTAAAATAGTGAAAAAAACATAAAAATAAATAAATATGGATGCTTTGTAATAATGGATGCTTTGTAAATACTTTTAACCAACATTGAATTGAAATTGTATTAGAAAATTTCCCACGCTATTGTCGAGGTATTAGAAATTTTACTTTCTCCACAGAGAACATTATAAATCGGGAAATATTTCTGTGAAAGTTGATATGTTTAATTTTATTTATTTGATTTTATAAGTTTAATTTTATCAACAATAACGATATGCACTGCCCAAACTTGCATTTTTTATGCATTATTGGTGAAGGACAAATGCCCATGTTTTAAGGTATAACCGAAGTTTAAAAAATAAAAGCAGTTTTGGTACCATTTTGTACCACATTGGTTTCTTCCACATTACTTCACTGAAATTCTTACATTGTGATTTACATTTAGGGACTATTATATCCGAGGAGTTTTTCGTTTTCCCTGTCAACCAGAATAAAGCATTAGACTCCTTCGTGACGAAGATGTTATCATCTGCAATGAATACCAATAAAAACAATTCGAATGAGGCTGGAGTAAGACTGTTTAAGCACCGCTAATTAAAGCGAGGTCATTTTCGCTACCAGAGAAATCAAGAAAAATACTTAAGAACTGCAAAACAAACTTTCATAATGTATTTCAAAAACATAAATTTACCATTTCAAATAGCCTTATAATTTTATTTTATTTCATTTTTTTTTTTTTTTTTGCATTGTGATATTGCATCATTTTTCCAATCATCAATGTGTTACATCAATTATTTCATATTGTGATATATCTTGGCTTTATTGATATATGTTTAAAGCCAGGAGCTCAAGGACTGACTCTTGATCATAGAAATTGAAATCAATAAATGACTGTCAATTTATCTGCCCTGTCCATTAAAAATCATGGGGGTATCAAAGAAAACAAATAGATTAATTACAATACTGCAGTTAAAATGTTCGCATTATAAACATCAATGGGCCAGATCACATGACTACTGACCAGAAGGCCTTTGTGAAGGAGTTAAGTTCAAAGCGCTGGGCCGCATACCTATAGTCATGACAAACTGAAGTCCAATCGTCCAAGAAGGACACTTAAAAATTTTGATAACTGAAAGAAAGCCATGATTACTTCATTACTTTACTGAAAAACTCTATACCAAGTTTTCAAATAACAAAATAATAATCAAAATCTGATGTAGGCAGCACATGACTTTCCATGCATACTCATATTCACGTTCTCTTTATTTCTTCAATACTTTATTGTATTGAGTTTAATTGCACAAAATAACACACAGAATTATTTAAAATTACACTGAATTTGTACTTTTAATTCAATTTTCGTTTTCATTTGGTAACTGGACTTATTGTCAAAGGTGGCGTAGCAAAAATACGAAAAAACTAAAGTATCTCGAGAACGGTTAATCCTAGAGTAATGGGGTTAGTCTTATTATTTTTGTCGTTAAAAATTACGTATAAAATAAGCATTAAGTAGATTTTTATTTTAGATTTTGAAGATTTTTGCGGACCATTTCGCAAAAAATATAGGTTATTTTTTTCAAATCACACCAAAATCTAATCAGCACCAGGGTAACCCACAAGTCACTTATCTACCAAATTTTGTAAAATTTGATCTATTAGTTTTTCAGCTAGAGTGGATACAGGAAATTTTTGCGGGCCATTTCACAAAAAAGGCGGGTTCTTTTATCCGAATCGTACCAAAAACTAATCAGCACCAGGGTCACACACAAGTGCCTTGCCTACCAAATTTTATGAAATTTGATTCATTGATTTTTGAGTTACAGTGGATGCATACATTCCGCAGACAGACACAGACATACACGCATACACACACAGACGTCACGCTAAAAATAGTTTTTTCGTGTTCTAGAGATCTCAGAACGTGAAGATCCGTCGAAAATTCGAGTTGCGATTTTTGGTATAATTCCAATACTTTCCCTATACATTACCACGTACTGCAGGGAAAGTAAAAAGAAGCAATATATTGAAGTAAAACAGGTGTAGGTCTTTAATTGAAAATTGCATGGTTTGTTCTTTTCTATCACTTTTAAAACATAGATATGTTCTTATTTGCAACGTTTCGTGGTCGGAATACACAATTTATATTTAATAGGAAAAAATCGAAACTATTAAAAGCTGTTTCCAATATTTGTTGAAAGAATAAAGAAAAATGTCAAATACTTTGTACTCCAAAGAATTACGTATCAGCTACACATTTCATTCTAAAAATCTTAAGAATAAGTCCTTTAGAAATATCTTTGTTCGCCTCAATAAGTAAAAGATATTTGTATCCTATATATTTCTATCGCGGTGAAAATAAATCCGCCTACTTTCATCCTATGGCTGGGAGATTATTTTAAGAATAATAAAATTCCACAGCAATTTATTTGAGCTATTTCAAGTTTTTCTCTAAAAATAAATTGGTGTAACGTAAATTTTCTTAATTTTCGATTCTAAAGTCATCTTAAATTAAATCCCTTTAAATTTGCTTCATATTTATTTACAAAAAAATATGTATAAGAAATTTAAGTGGGAGAAGGTGGTTTGATTTGAATTTATGGTGAAAATGTCACAAATCAGAAAAAAGTGCATAGTTGATTATATTTTAAAGCATGACTTGGAATATATCTGAAATTTACGATGATATTTTGTTCATTGTATCAATATATATATATAATTCCCTTACAATAAGCCATATATAATTCAACCCATCGTAAATGACTTTTAAATGTTTCAAACACACATTTTTAGAGAAATTAGGACCCATAAAGTCCCTGAGTCATAAAACAATTTGCAGACTAAAGTGGGAAAATTTAGTTTATAGCATAGTTAATTGAAAAATAATGACGCAGGAAATGTACCTTATACGTCTCCCAAATGTCACGCATTACTCCATAAATTACTGGCTTGCGAATTTTCAGTAGCATGTTATTAAAGGGTGCCATATTAGCAGCCTGTCAGAGCATGGGTTTGAAGAATAGTTAGGATATGTATGTGCAGAAATGAACGGTGATTGATCTGCTCAATCTAAATACAAAATAGGTCCAATATAGTTTTAATCTAAATACAATATATACTTTGGGATGAACTTGACTGCCGAGTCGACGTGCAAAAATGAATTGTGATTGTCCTGCTCAATCTAAATACAATGCAGGTACAATATAGTCTCAATCTAAACGCAATATAGGTACTTTGGGATGAATTTGGGATACTTGACTGCCAGGTGCTGGCCTCTTATTGATCTCACAATAAATGCATTTTTAAAATCTTCTGGTGTCCAAAGACGTTTTATTAATAAAGTATATGTAAAGGGTCAAAATCTTATATGAGCAGAACATAACTTTCTCCATATAAAGCAATGACTTTATTTATTTTACAGTGAAATAATCGTATACAAGATCCACAGCACAATGTTTTTGGTTTTGTATCGTACATTGAAATGTGTCGCTTTTGTATGTAACAGCTGGCAAAAGCAGTATTTCTTTCAGGCATACATCTGTCGAACAACCATTCGCCCCCTCCCCTTGGGGACATATTAGATTGGAAAACTTGTCTCGAAGGTTCCTCCCCCCCCCCCCTCCTTCTTAGTCAAAACGTCCTGAAATAAATACAGGGTAAAATTATTTCAAAGTAATAAATTCACTTATATTTTTCGCAAATCTAATGTGATAGTTAATTTCATTCTATCTGTTCGTTCACAAGATAACTACCGAAAGATGACTTAATCGAAATAGCATTTTAGTATGTTGTTAAGACAGTCTGTCGGATGCTTGAGAATGAAAATGAATAATATCACCCAATTAGTTTCTAATTTAACCAGAGTTGAAAAACTGAAATACATTGAACTCTATGGGACTTCATTTTTCAAATATTATTTAATCGTAGTGAAAACTCACAAATTGCTTTGAAATATTTAAGAAATATGAAAAACAAATGTCAGAAACATATGTTGGGTATTTTTTTAAATAAAAATTGAAAAAATGTTGTTTACAAATGCCGGTCGTTCAGCCGCTAGGCCATTAAACAGCGAGCTCTCCTGTATTTCTCAACGATTAAATTAAAAGTCAGTAGTGCAGGGCACTCGTCCAAATGTTTTCCAGACATAGGCTGTCCTAGGTCACATAAAATACAATCCGGGGAAGCAGCAAGTCCATTTCGATGGAGATGAGCCCTGAGACAGTCATAACCAATCAGGAGTCTGAACCTGGCAACTGCGTCAGGTCGCAGAGTCTCAGGAATGATTGAAATGTTCTTGCTGAGGATGATGCTCCATGACTATCCCTCAGATGCCTCTAAAGATTCTGCCTCAATTTCTTTTTCGTGTAGAATTTTAATATACGGTTGTGCTGAATGAAAAGTCATAAGTTTGAGAATTTCTGCTCGACCATTTTTAATCAAAAAGTCCGCTTGTTCATTCCCTGGTACACCGCAATGCGTAAGCACCCACTTTAAAGTGATTCTGTGTCCTAGGTCTTTTAAAAGAGCCCTGATCTCTTGAATCCGCGTTTCATTGTTTCTTTGGTTGCTGGAAATTGCCTGGAGAGCCTAACTAGAGTCCGAGAGGGTAACTTCTCTGTTGAATGAAGAAGGAAGAAGTGCTAGTTGTTGTAATGCCACATAAATTGCCTCAATCTCCCCATTAAAGTGCGTTGTAGAAGCTCCAACAGGTAAGTAAAAATCAAACAGTAGGCAATAGACTCCAGCTGCGCCCCCCCCCCAAGTTCTGTCAAGTAAAGAGCCATCGGTATAAACATGCAACCATTTGTCTTGTGTAAATCGTGAGTCTATTGTATCCAACGCAATAACCCGAATTTCTTCAGGAATCATTTTCCTTTCGTTCACATTCGTCTCAAGATCCAGTCGGACGTCAATGTAAAGAAATTCTAAGGGATACACTGGTGGCAGGAAAATCTCAACCGTCAATATCATGGTGCTGGCAGATCCTATAAACTGGCTGCATGAAACCAGCTTGAGTTTTTAGATCTCTGGAAGTAGAACAATCATAACTTCTCTAATAATCATTATTTGGCAATCTAATTAACTTTTGATAGATGGTTAGAGCATTTTTCTGAAATATTTTTGTTATAGTCTGGGTGTTGGTTAGTAACTGCATAGCCAAAATGGGAGTAGTTTTAACAGCTCCAGTTATGACACGCAAAGCCTGATTTTACAAGGTTTCCAATGACCTTGCAACACTTACTGATGGTCAAACCAGGATTTCACTACAATAACCCAAAACCGGCTGCATATAAAGTTTATAGGTGGTATTAAGAGTTCTTCTATTGCATCCCCATTTCACACCTGATAACCGTTTAAGAATAGGGAGAGTCGTCTGTCTGCTCTGCATTTCAAATATTGCACATGATTTCGCCAACTTAGTTTATTGTCTAGTACACAACCTTACATTGAAATAATAATTACATCCATATTATATGAAGAGATGACGTGGCTCATTGCAAAATTAAATATGGCTTCCACTTTTCCGCCGTGTAATGTTTAAAGATCGTTTAAATTTATATTTAGTGTTGCATCCGTCATAAAACTGCTTTATTTTTACGTATTCTCTGTATATCTAAATCATGTGCCAACACAATTACAATATATTTTATTTTAAAAGATCACTAAACTTTCTGTATTCCTACAACGAAGCCCAATTTTAGCGCTAAACTATAGCATACAGAATGTTAACAAATCAAAGGATTGTAAGTTGAGTTGTATAAGAATTGCTGAATTTTTGTTCACACAAAATGATTTAGCTCTGGAGTCTGGAATATAAATGATATGAATGATATATTCATTGATTTTACATAGATAGGCAGACGATTTATAAAATGAAACAGTTTGTCATAGTTACAACAATTTCGATGTCTTTTTCGATTGCGTTTCAAGATTAATTTTGTCAAGAGCAATTTTTGAAACAGCTTAACATGTAAATAAAATTGCATTTCAGTTGGAAATTGTTTCATAATCAATGCTTTATGCATGATTGATATTTCTTTTTAATAATTTGAAACTGATATTTTATTTTATGGATTTGAGTTCTAATCAATAGATTTCAAAAATTCAAAATGCCTAATTATCCATATTTTTCGTATTTCAGTAATGTATTTAACTTTTGGTTAATTAATTTGGAAAGGCTAATCTTTATTCATAAAGCCGTCAAATGTATGCATAAAAAATTAAGTCATACCAAACTATTAGTAGCATAAAACTAGCATCACGTTAATTGGCATTCGGTGCAATTGGCGCCTTTATTTCAAATAAATTATAAAAAAATTCACTTTTTCATGCCCATATACACAATCCATATCAAAATGCAGAATAATATTTTAATTATTAAATGTGAATTTTAGGTTCCATTTGCTTTGAATTCATATGAAGATTCAATCTAGATGTTACTTTGCAGAGGTCTGACTGAATAATAAAATTTATACGTTTGTCTAATTTTTTATTTCTTTTTATAGTAAGCGCACTGAAAGGAATTTTTTTAGTTACATTATTCAGATTTCTTTTTGCATCAAAGCAGGTAACTGATTAAAAAAATGCACCAGTGTTTCAATCAGTTAATATTTGGCAAAAGAGATGCATTTTTAGTTATAACATTATGTTATAATAAACCTAACTGGAACATATCTATACTTTACTCGCATTGTAAATCTAATAAATCTGTAGATAAATTCATCTGCTTTACGCTTCATTTGGAAACTGCTAACAGCTTTTATCTTAAATTACAGCTATTTAGAAAACTACAGAAAACTATAAACATCATTTTGTTTATAAAGACTGGTTACATTTCCTGTATTGAAAGCATTAATATTTCATGCTGGTGGAATTCGATTTCTCATAACAAATTTTATTAAGCGACTTTTAAAATAGAAAGAAAAGGAACAATCGATTTTTCCCCAAAAATGAATTTATGGGCGATAGCTCAAGCCAAATTTAATTATGCTTAAATGTCAAAGAAAACAAGCATGTTTTTGTATAATTTCGTTGTATATAGAAGTTAAATACTTTTAGAGAACAATTCGGTTTTGTTTCCATAAATTTAGTAAAACTCCTTTTCTAAAATAATGAAACTTCTGAATTTATGGAACAATGTTATGATGGCGAATATTGAGAAACGGGTTGTTATTTATTCTTTATGCTCTATTTGCTTCCAGAAATAATCTTTAATTCATTTGTTAATTCATTTGTTTAATATCTAGAAACGCATCTGTTTTACAGATATGAAAATGTATAATCAATAGTCATTGAAAAGATGCATTGATAATAATTGTAATGTCATTACAGTTTTGAGCAAATTCGATCTTAACGATTACTTTATGTAAAATTATAAAAATGTTTTTCTCTGTTTCCCCTTTAAAATATAAAATAATAGCTATTTGTCGTAATGCTATTGAAGCATATTGCGATACATTGGAAATTTAACAACATAAACACTTGGTGAAATGGTATTTTGATACCATTTGCACATTCTAAGGTTCGATGAAGGATACCTAATTGCATCTATGCAATCAAAAGTGGGCAATTTTGTTGAATGTTTATTGAAGGTAGGCTATAATTTTACCAATTTTATAATGTGATATAACGAAAATAAAATAAAATAAAATAAACTGGAAATTCAGTTTTCTACGTTAAACACTTTACAATCTAAATAAATATTTGACTTTACTTACAAGCAACAAGTAAATAGAACACTATATAAAATACGGCATAAACAAAGTGCATACAGCATGCGTTTCGGAAACATGTAATGGGTTTTCTTATTCAGTGCGAGCAGGTAAAAAATTTATTTACGAAAAAGCTGCTTAAATAAACAGAGATAAGTAGCCACCTAGTGAAAATAAGGAGAATGAACTGCAAAAAATACAAGCAAATTTTAGAATAATAAAGTCAAAAAAATACAAAAAGAAATAAACATACGAAGATAGGAGATAAAAATTATAAAAAATTAGTAAATCTTCTATCATTTTTGAATAACCATCCATCGTTTCGATTTTTCTGTTTCCTCAATTATTCAAAAATGTTCATAAGTTTTGGTCGTGGGTATTATAGGCTTTTCACATCAATAAAAATTCTTATATTGTGGTTAATGATTTGTTTATAACACCTTCATATTTATGGCTTGACCAAGTTTAACTGGTTACCCGTTTAAATTCGCATGAACGAAATCTGCGAGTAGTTTATAATATTTAAATAAATTTCTATATATTTGCAAAATATTAGATGATTTAACGTATAAAAAGATAACTTAAATGTCTTTTGAACCACTCGATGAAATTTTTCCTGGTAATGACGTTATATTCCGAGAATATTCCATTGAAAGTTTTATTAAAACTTTGAATATTTCCTTATGGATGAGTGGAAAGCATGAGTGGAAAGCATATGAAAATTAGGTGACTGCAATTGTTTCGAGAGAGGTTTTTCCCCTCTTCTTCAGGTCAGAAACAATGTCTTCTCCTCTTAATAACCTCTAAGGAATAAGTTCAAGGTGATAGACAGACAAGCAACCGAATAGATAGCTGTGGAACACCCAAGGCTAAATAGAAAGACTCTTTCTAGTTAGCATTGTGGAACACCCAAGCGGGGATTGCTAGCCAGGGTAACAGACATTGAAATCGAAACCCCGATCATAAACATATCAACACAGGCCGATACGGCGTCCTATCCCACCCATTGCGCCAAGAAAATAAAATGAAACAGGCCGTATTGATGTATAAGATATAAAATAAAACCGAGGGGGGAAAATTAAAACCGTTAAATTACTAGCAAAAACAAAGGAATGTTGATAAATTAGAAGGAGGAAGAAATAGACAAGCCCATATAAAAAGATAAAGATAGTAAAATTTCAAAATAGTAACTAAATAGGAGTGAAAAATGGTGAAATCGTAAGAGACATAAAAATTAGGATAGCCATCTACCTTCAACAAAGCACGAAACTTTAAAACCAGTTAATCAAAATTATCTAAACAAACACCAATAATAAAGGAATTAACAAACATTAGGACAAAACAACCAGTTTTAGAGTGTTGCATTAGCCACATTATTCAAATAACATACTGTCAAACCAAGGTCCGTAGAATATCAACCTTGCAATCAAACTACTTTAACATTACCAAAGCATGATACTGGAAATAAGAAGAATGTGAACAAAAAAAGCAGGATGTAACTGGTAGCTATTTCATCAAAATTTATCAACTAACTTCAACAGACATACGATCAAATCCCTTTAAAGATAGCAGTGAATGTGATGGGAAATAAAAATATAATGCCGAAAATAATGGCAGCAATCACTTTCGGACGAGTTATATAATTTAACTTCGTACAACCGAAATCAAATAACAAAAAAATTACCAATCAATGAAACTTAAAGAATAATACTATGATAAATTGGAGGAAGTACCCGGTTCCGGAAGCTATATGAACTAATCCTATCAATTAAATGGAATTCCATCACACTGCATTAAAATTACAAGTAAATAAGGCTGGACTATTTAAAAAGTACCCAAACATAAGACTGCAACTTAGAAGAACAGATAAGGAAGTACCAGGTTTCGAAAGTTGTATTAGCTAACATTATCATCTAAATACAAATAACAATTGGCCAAACTACTTTAAAGCACTAATGAAAGAGGCTGGAATTAAAAAGGAAATTTTGAAAATGGAGAAAAGACAAACGGTTTAGGAAGCTATGAGAGCTAACTTTTAAAGTTATGGATGTATATGGAGGATGTTTTTCCAGGCTAAAGAGACGTAAGGAACTGCTAATTTATCATTTACCAGATTATCAGAATTCAAATAAATAAATGCTCCGTCCAAAAAATGTAGGTCAGATGACATGAACAATGATTTTAAACAGAGAAAATAGAAATGGATGATTGTCGGACCAACAATGATGGGAAATAGTCCATTCACACTAATGATGTTTTACCTAAGGTAGCATGTTAAATCAATAGAGAGGAGATGATTCCCTTTGACTTGTCAGATACTGGCTTCATAGAAGAAATGGCTTTTGGGGTCTTGAAACAGCTATTTCACGTGTTTTCAAAATATTTTTCATACATCCACTTTCAATATAATGGAATTTTTAAATATCTTAACAAACTAAAAAGCAATATAATAAACCTAACAGTTGGTTTGAATAGACCTTACTAGAATATTCTAATGTAATACTATAAAACTTGAGAAATTTGTACGTACCATTCGTTGCATGAACAATCTCGCGTTAATCTCCAGAAAGTACAGCCCATTTATGACAAAATGTACGAAATATTAACATAGAGACACTTTCGACCTACTGACATCTCACCCCGACATACCTTATAATTTTTTTTATGACAAATAAGAGC
Organism: Amaurobius ferox; assembly: GCA_951213105.1. Lineage (NCBI taxonomy): Eukaryota > Metazoa > Arthropoda > Arachnida > Araneae > Amaurobiidae > Amaurobius > Amaurobius ferox. The sequence goes on along the minus strand of OX578133.1, from coordinate 111,290,793 downwards.
GGAAATTACCACTCAAAGAGACGTTTAAAACACAAGGAACGTTTGAATTCTATTAAGCATATTGATAATTGACTGGAAAATCAATACGGTTCTATCGATATCCAATTTCTAACAATTCCAGCAGTCCAAATGCCGAGAACTGTCACGAAAAGTGCTTTTCTTAATGATGCTTTGCTTTCCTTTTTATACGACTATTAGTAGTGTATATAGGGGGATCCTGGACCAGCAGCTGCTATACTTTAACATGGGGCTCCTGCAGGTGCTATACTTCCCCATGTTAAACACAGCTCAGGATGGAGAGGGGTGGGGCTTCATCTTGCCACGTGATGTTTCTATGAATGGAGATATTTATCAGTCATATAAGAAGGATGTTATTAATCAGCAAGTATATATAAAGTTTTTCTTTTTTTTCCACAGTATAAATCTAAACTTTGCTTGCAAATTTCACTTCGCTTGTATACCTTAGGCATTCAATGTATATATATATATATATATATATATATATATATATATATATATATATCAATCATTCCAGATTTTGATCCATAAGCATCTTTACCATGTTAGAGCACCTTTAATTAAATTGGATTCTGTCAGTATGCATGTAAAAAGTAATGTGTCTTAGTGCAATTCATCATAATTCTACTTGATCATAGCCAGTTTCTTGTAATGTATGTAAATGAATTCACTTTCTCTAAAAAATTGTAGTCCAACCACTACCCGATGTATACAATACACCGCTATAATTTTAATTTAGCATGGCTTTATCATTTAAATTTGATAATGACCATATGCTAAACTCTTAATTCCATCATTTAAAATATAACGTTTATCATCATAGGGTGATAACCCCATTTTAATTTGTTTCACAGTATAAATCTTCTGATCTTTACTAGCAATTTTAATTTTCTCAACTCTATTAAATTTACGTCTTATCAAGCAGCTATAGTAATCTTAATGATGAATGAATCTTTTCACAGCATTCTTATTGACACATTTACCAGTTTTCTTTTCCATGAAGGATGTTTTTTAACTATACATTTTTGATCTTAACCCTACAAACTCCAGGGCAGGAATACCATTCAACTCATCTTTAATTTTTCCAATCACATTTTTATTTTTGTTGGAATGAAGCGGATGATCGCATGGATAATCCGAAAAGTCGAAAAAATCTTGATGACTTTCAAAATCTTTATAAATATCTTTTGTTTCAACTTCATAACACAGAGAATCCGTGTCTGTGAAAAGTAATTCAGCTCGACTTCCATACACCTTTTTAATAAAATTGTAATGAAACTCATACATGAGTGTTTTACTCAAATCTAGTACTGAAAAACCAGTATATATAGGTCTATTTAATTTTAAATTTGTCTTATACATATGAACTGCAACCAGATCTTCATTAAATACTTTGAAAGCGTGAAAGGCTGGTAATGCAAGACATTTTTTTAATCTCTTCTCAGTGTGTACTAGTTTAACATCCATTCTTCTTCTTAAGTTTTCCATCGTCTTACCAAAAACTGCGTTGTTCATAAGTTTGAACAGATCTTTTTCAAAAGAATATTTTGCCAGCATTCTCTTCTAAGTGTTAAATTGCACATAAGACTTCAACCAGGGTTCTTGTTTGAAAGTTAATACTCGATGGATTTTCACAAGTTTCATCCCTAGCTTCATATATTGCTTTAAATTTCTATAATGCAGAACATATTTAGCCTTGTGATTCAAATTGGGTGTAAATTTGATCTGATCCTTGCATATTTTAAAATCCATTTCTTTATACAAATTCCGACTATACTCCGAAATCAGAGACGTGGTGATATGAACCCTTTCAGGCGCTAGAGGATAATCATTATGTTCATCATGCAAATCATGAGGATAGTCTATATCCGCCTCGATAATATACCCCACAGGTGAGTCAGCTTCTACTACAAGTGTATCAAAATTCAGGATTTCTTCAGAATCAAGCCATCTAAAATCCCATACAGGGAGTTCTTGGCTTAGTACCCATCCATATAAATTATTAACATCTAGGTACATTATATACTTGCTAGATTTTGCAAAATCATAATGTTCCAAATACTTATTAGCCTGGCTTAGACGTTTACTAATAACACTAATACCGCCTCTAATACGTTCTTCTAAAAATAGGAACATATCAGGATCTGTAATCAGTTCTAATGATACAGCGCTAGTCTTTAGAGCAGCATTCCAAGCAAGAGATGGTAATGTTAGACAGTGAGCAGCATCTATTCCATAATAATTCAGTGTCAAATCACGGGAATTTTCAAAAATGTCCGCTAGCAGAAACATATCAGTTTTTATGTACAAGTCAGGATATTCCCCCATATTCTTAATCTTTAAGGATGACGAAACATGTTGGACATAAACATAGGCTTCATCAGAGACCTCCTCCTGATTTAAATCATCGAAGAAGGCCTCTTTAGAGGGTAGACTCGTTTCTTCAAACTTCTTAGCACAATCTGTATAAGAATAGGGGTAAACACCCTTTATATTAAGCAAATTCACATGATCATTTGTAAAATGCTCTTTGATGATATGAAACTGATCGGATTCCAAACTAGAGCTTAGTTTCTCAATAGAAGCAGGTAAAAATTGGAAGGAGTCTATAAACTGCAGACTTCCAACACGGAATGTTATATAATTCTGCATATTACTAGACATACACTCAATTTTCTTTTCTTTAAATTGGCCGATTCCCTGCATAATTAAATGTCCATTATAATTTTTTAAATTGTGGAACACAACAGGTATGTGCCGTCTTATTTTATAATTCAGATTGCAATTAGGATGAGCTGCACCTCTGAACTTAGAAGTTAAGTGACAGTGGTCTCTTACACGTTGTTTCCCTAAAGCCTTGTTACAAATATGACAGATAGCGGCATTTTCAAAGTTTTCGCGATCTTCAGCAGTGAAACTCATTTTCATATTTACTTTCAATTTCTTTGAATCTCCTCTTCTTCATGAGCCTTCAAAAAATGAGTAACTACATTCTCACCCCTGTAGATAACAGGACCTTTAAAGGTTTTTCCGTCAGGACCAATAATAATGTATGCAAAACCACAAGGAACATGATGAGATAAGATGTTCTCATGTGAAATGGAGGGGGAATTCTCACACCTATCCGCTTTTATTATAAAAGATTCAAAATCCACATATACCACAAATGGTACACGCATTTGCATGTAAACACTTTTAAATTTCAAAACTGCATCATCACCACTAGGCAGTTCCACTCGCTGCAGACCATACTGTTTGCATAATTCAATATGATTCTTTAAACGAGTTTCAGATGAAAATCGCTGTAAACAATGGTTGCAAAAATAATACTACTCTTTATGTTTAGTTAAACTACGTAAAAGTTTGCTCATACTTTTAACACAGCAGTAATAATAGTGCTCATTATTACTAATATGTAGTAAATTACAGTGTTGATCCCGTCTATCAGATGATATATAGAGCGGAAACACCTTTTTATCTTCATATCCAAAGACATTCAGGCTCACATTGTTATTTCGCTCAAACAACTTAACTTGATATAAAGGGGTAGGAAACTCAATTCCATCCATATTTAGCTTGCTCGATATATTCATGCTCGATATATTTACCGATACGATCCACGTGATCATGAGCTGGATAAAGTCCTGCTAAGATGGACCACAAAAAGCATTTTTGATCAAATTTGTACATTAATAATAGTTTTCTTAGCTGCTAGTTCTTTAGGTAGTGGGATATAGCTAGACGCAGCTAGAGGTTCATACACCCCAACATCAATCATTAGTTCATCAATCCTCTCTAAAACCCAACCACTACCACGTCCTTCATAGGTTTCGAATGATGTTAATACTTTTTCAAAAGCAGAATCTATATTAGCATTCAAATTTTCTTCAGTAATATTCCTCATACAGGAACTTCTGAAATAGGCTGTACAATATTCCTGCTCTTTTTCAGATCGGAAACGAGTAAAACGGCAACACAGATTTATGTACCATACAATACTACGCTTTAAGCCAATCTCCTCTATCAACACCTATGTTATACCAATTCTGTTAATCTTAAAAGGTAAGGATATCTTTTTCGCCATTACCAGAAATTTTATGAACGGTCACAGTACTGTTTAAAGCTTGTTGACAGGGATTTATAGTCACTTTCCTCTTCTTATTCATGCCAGAAACACCTGAAGTTTTTCTTTTACCACCTTGCGTAGGACAAGCACTAAAAGTTCCACTTTTCATATTCAACATAGGCTTATCACTATGAGCTGTACGTTCATGATGCATCATATAACTCATTCGAGTAAATGTAGCAGGACATTGTGGACAAGAAACTTTACTTCAAGAGTCATAAATCTTCATATGCCGTACTAAACTTCGTTTCTTTGTGAAGCTCTTCGAACAAGTAAGACAAACCTGTGAAAGATAAAAAAATACAGGATTTTAGTATAAGCATGTTATAAATTTTCTTTAGTATTATAATACATTTCCTCCGAGAGGAAGGTTCCTCCCGGAGGCATCGGCTGCGGTGGCTGCACCTCCCCGATCTGCCGCAGTACGCCCCTTTTATACCTACTATACTACTGACTCTTTTATGACTTTAAATGGTTATATTGTATATGTAAAGGATAATTCTAAGTAATTTGAGGGTATTAACTAGTTCCTGTGTGAATTTTATGGTTTTTTATGCTCATTTTAAAAATTTCTGTAAAAGATGCTTTCGTGTCAGATTTCGAGTATTTTATACTTTAAATCATTAAAATCTAGTAATTATAGTACATGTGTCAGGGTTTTAATATATCTTAATAAGTTTTAATCCCATGAGAATCTATTTAATATATTGATTACGATTATTAAAAAGATACTATCGATTATGATTATAAACGGATTGTTTATTTTCATGGGGCTAGTGTATGTAATTATGATAAGTTGTTTGTTACTCAGTTTAACTGTAACCGTGATATCTCTAGAGTTTTTTTTTTCTTGCTTACAGCCGAGTTTTGGTAACTTGCAGACTGTAATTTTGTCATTCTACGCAAATACATCATAGTGGTAGGTTGTGCTTACGGTGCTTGTTATATTGTAATTTTCAATTCCCAATATAACATTGCTATTTTGAAAGTGGAAGGGGATCTAAGAAGATGGTCCCTCATACAGCGAGACAATTCATATAACGTTCCCTTAGACACAGCTGGACCGGACGTAGTTCGAGAGTGAAAAAGGGAGCTTCTCGTATTCACGTCAACACTAGGTACTATATTAGACGAAAGGGGTTGAACCTCTTGACCCGAGAAGTCAATTAACTTCCTGATGGACATGGGAAAATGTTCGTGAGAACTTTCTGCTCGAAAAAGACAATACTCAAATATCTGATATTTCAAGGGGGGCTTCGGCCAGTTAGATAGCCGGAAGGCGGAGTTATGTATTTACGGAACCAATGAGAGTCTGGGGGCCTAAGAGAGAGGGGAGAGATGAAGAGAGACTTAAACTTTTAAAATTTGAAAATCGAGATGAAGAGGAGTTAATTTTTGGTGTGTGCTGAAAGGTGGTCGCACTAGGGCGACGATAAGACAGAGCGCACCGGGGAAAGCCTTTCCTCCTGCCGATGAGAAGTTTCCAGCCGACGGTGATGTTCCGAGGTATGCAATTTCTTTACATGTATTTTGCACGAAGGTTAATGGCCCAGTATGCTCTCACCCTCTCTCTCTATTAATTATGAAAAGTGTTAGGAGCAATAAAGGTTTTATTGGATTTAATTAGGCAATTGTGTAATGTATGCCTCACGTGAAGTAGATGTTGATAAAGGAGATCTATCAGTATATGATTTGAAATATTGGTTCCGCGACATGATTGTAAAATTAAATGAGTTGATACGAGGTCTGGAATATTAAACATGCATTGTGGAATTGTTGAATTTATCAAATATTAGTAATGGTTATCGCATAAATAAATGTTTATTTACTTTTGTTTAAAATTTGTCTCTTCATTTTTAGTTTCTGATTAGATGTATTTTAATTTACTCCACTTTACGAGATCGGTCTATATAGCGTCAATACCTGGCGTGTGATGACTCACATATCATTTTGGTGCCATTTAAACCAGTTTCGAACCTGGACTCAAAATTATTGCACCCTTATCATATTGGTGCTCATGACCAATCAAACCTGGATTCAAAATTATTTCACCCTTCTGGCGACTTTGCTGTTTTAGACCTGTTATATGCCAGAATTTAAATTTTAATGAAGAGAATAAAAATATTTGGAATTAATGAAAAATGAAAATATTGAATAAAATTTTTTTCTGTGTAAAATAAGGATTAAATTAAAGAAAGAAATTTAAAATTAAAATAAATATAAGTAAATTTAAGAAAATTTATTTCACAGTATGAGAAGCAAGCAAATAGTGAATCATTATGTGTTCTTAATGAGACATGCCATATTGTATGTGAAAATATAATTATTAGGGAACTTGAAGCTTTTAAGAAACTTTTGAATTATATAAATATTTGTGTAATATTTGAGGAGTTAATTATGAGGATTGAAGTATTTGCATGCGTAGATAGTGAAATGATTAGAATTATGTTTTTGAATTTATGTGATATTGTATTTAAATATTTTGGGGGAACATTTTGAGGTGTAAAAACAGGAGATAATTTTAGATATAGAATTTTTGCGAGAAATTGAAATTTAGAATGACGAAAAGCGGAGAAAATCCTCCAGCAACGAGGGGCAGGTTACCAGGACTTATACACCTATTAGGGGAATGCAATGGCATAGAGAATGATGTAGAAATTTTTTTTGACCAGATCAAATCTTTAAGCAGCTTGGGGGATTGGTCAGAGGAGGAAAAGTTAGCAATTGTGAAATCTCGGTTAAGAGGGAATGCAAGAAAATTTTATATAGGGTCACAAGAATTAAGAAGGGAAACATCTTTCGAAAAATTTAGGGATAGGTTATTAGAGTTCTTTACAGAAAAACCGAACATTACAACAAATCAGATCCTTTTCACGACCGCAAAACAGACACAGGGAGAAACGATTAAGCAGCTAGCACACAGAATAACAACACTAACTTTAAATTATATTGGCGACACAGAGCACAGTGAAGCGACACAACAGATTATGGATAAATTAAGGTTAAGTAAATTTTTAGAGGCAGTAACACCTGAATTCCAGAGAGAAATAATAAAAACTAATGCCCAAAATTTTGATGAAGCTGTAAAAATAGCCACAAACTTGGAACAGGCAAATTTAGCTGCGATAACGGCAAATGTAAATAGTGCTACATATAGACAGGAAATTGAGACGCTCCGCAAAGAGCAACAGGAATTTAACGCACATATTTTAAATTCAATTACCCAAGAAATAAACACATTAAAAATCCAAGAAAAAGTACAAATTCCCACGACACAAACAAAAAAACCCGTAACATGTCACTACTGTAATAAACAGGGACATTTCATGAGAGAATGCCGAATATACAAAGCTGATCATTTTAAGCAAACCCAGAATCTAAACATAAACAACGCGAGAACAAATTGGCATAATCAAATACAGTCCCCTCCCCACTCATTTCAAACCCAGCCGTATGATGACCACAGAACTTACCCCTCCCAGCCGGACACATACGATTATAGGCCAAACCACGCCTTTGGAAACTACCAACAGAGCAGAAATTACTATGCAGCACCCCCTCCACAAAGTAGATTTTCTAGGGAACAACGATATAATAGGGACGAGTCAAACCAAAACAGAATCAGAGAAACGGGTGTGCAAAGGAACGATGGAAGAGAAATGAATACAAGATTTGGATACAGAAATTTCCCTAATAGAAGAGATAATTTAAACTAATTGTGGGAGCTTTAAATAATAACTTACAAAGAGAGAAAAATTACAGGGTAAAGTTCCCGAGAAAAATTGAAATTCCTGTACAAACAGAAAATAAGAAATTGGAGATACATAACGATAAAAGTACTGGAAAACATGAGGAAACGATTGCATCTGTAGGAGAACAAATTGAAAAAACAGAATTGCCAACAATAATAGTTCAATTTAAAAATATACAAAGCGAACTCATGATAGACTCAGGAGCGAGCGTTAGTGTATTATCATTAGAATTGTTCAATAAAATTAAAGATAATGTCAAAATTAAATATGTGTCAAGGAGTGTTACAATATCAACTTTAACAGGACATAGTATTGAATATATAAAGACTGTGGAAATTCCATTAAAAATTCAGGGAAAACAGTTCAAACACATTTTTTTTGTCACAACAGCAAAATTTACACAAAAATTCAAGGGAGTATTGGGTTTTGACTTTTTACAGAAAAATCAAGCCATTTTGAATACACAAAAGAACATTCTGAAGATGGGCGACATAGAAATAATTTTAAATTCTGATAGGCAAATTGATAGACAAATAAATGAGATAATACAGGAAAAACCGAATCTAGCCAAAATTTTAAGAAAAGTACAAATCAAACCTAATTCGAAGGAGAATGTTGTAGTATATAGTGAGGAAAGTCTAGAAAATGGAACAGAGGTTTTGTTCGAACCCAAAGAAAAATCATACATTATAATGAATTATGGAATATACCACATGAATGAGAACAAATTTAAAATTGAAGTTCAGAATAACACGAATGCGACAATTACATTAAATAAAAACATGGCTTTAGGAAACATTACGACAGATTTTACAATACAACAACAGGACATTAAAGAACCAGAAATTAGTGAACGGACACATAAATACGAAGAGATGATAAATTTAATACAGGCTAAACCGGAGATAAGAGGCAGAAAGAAAAAAAGAGTTGAAAACAGAAGATTTTAATACTGACCACATGGACCCAAACATTAAACAAGATTTCCTCAAATTTGTAATGCAATATTCGGACGTTTTTTCAAAATCATTAAAAACTTTAGGAGCGACGGACATCGTAAAACCGGTGATAAAGCTTGCACATGACCACGCAATACGTTCCAGGCCATACGACGTTCCGTACGCACTGCAGGATACCGCAAAAACTCAATTAAAAGAGTTAGAAGAAGCAGGGATAATTGCCAGAACAAAATCAAATTTTGCATCACCGATGATTTTAGTGCGTAAAACAAGTGGAGAGTACCGCTTATGTTTAGATCTGAGATTAATTAATAACATATCCACTCTGTTTCCTTACAGAATTCCCTGTGTGAATGAAATTATAACTAAATTAGCCGGACATAGATACTTTTCGAAACTGGATTTTCATAGTGCTTTCAACCAATTGGTTTTACCTGAAGACACAAAAGAATTATTTGCTTTTACAACGCCCTATGGCAATTACCAATTTGAAAGACTCGTTTTTGGACACGTAAGCTCCGCTCCAATTTTTCAACAGGTTATGGACACCATTTTAGCGGACTTAAGAGAGGAAAACATACAAGCTTACATCGACGACATAATAATCCCGGCTAACTCTTATTCAGAATTAATACATAAATTAAAATTAGTATTCGATAAATTAAGAAAATACAACCTAACTCTGACACCCAGCAAATGTAAATTTTTTGTAGAAAAAGTAGCATATTTAGGATTTGAAATTAGTCAAAAAGGCATTACACCAACAGATGAAAATATAAACAAAATCACTTCATTTCCAGTACCAAAAACTTTAAGAAAATTAAAAAGATTTTTAGGCATTTGTAATTTTTACAGAAATTCAATAAAAAATTATGCTCAATTAACCGCGGTTTTATCAGACTTAACAAGAAAGGATAATAAATTTAAATGGGATAATGAATGTGAAGAGGCATTTCAGGCACTCCAAGAATGTTTTTTCAAGAAACCATTACTTATACAGCCAGATTTTGACAAAGACTTTTATCTGAATATCGATGGCAGCATTCAGTCCATAGGAGGCGCTCTTTTACAATACAGAGATGGGATTTTAAAACCGATTGCATATTTTAGCAGGAAATTATCGATACAGGAGCAAAAGTATCCGGCCATGAAAATTGAATTATTAGCTATGCATCAGGGAATGAAATTTTTTAGAAATTTCCTTTTCGGCCGAAAGTTTTTTGTGCTTTCTGACCATTTGCCGTTGGGACAGCATTTAAAAATACAAAACCCACCCAACGTATTACAGAGGTGGCTTTTAGACATATCTGAATACGATTATGAATTTATTCACGTCCCGGGTAAAGATAATTTATTAGCGGATTTTTTAAGTAGAGATGATTTTGAAAGTAAACAAACAGAGCAGAACGAGAGAAAACAAAACATTGAGAATCCAAGGGGAGAAATTAACCTGATAGAACAAATTAAGGGAGAAAACACGATGAAAAGAAATGGATATGTGAATGAGGATAGTGTCTATATTGCACAGATAAACACAATAACAGAAATCCCGGCATTAGATAGAATTTTAGATGAACAAATTAAAGATCCAAAATTAAAAATAATCAGAGAAAATTTACAAAATCGGAATTTTAAAGAGAGTAAACATTATGACACATTATATATTGACGAGGAAACTAATTTATTAATGCACGTAGGAAACTGGAAGGACAGACCTTGGAGAGACAATTTGAACAAAACTATAGTTATACCCAGAAATTTACAGAAAGAAATTTTAGCGATTACACACGTAACACATGCAGGGATTGATAAAACTTACAAATTATTATCGTACAGGTATTATTGGAATGGTATGTACAGTGACACACAAAATTTTATTACATCTTGCGAACAGTGTAGAAAGAAAAAGGGAAAAAATCAGCCCGTTCCCCTGGGAAGAAATCCTATACCTGATGGGCCCGTGCAAATTTTGTCGACAGACATTTGCGGACCATTTCAAACTAGCACTTCAAATAATAAATATGTGTTATCGGTGGTAGACCACTTCTCCAAACATATACAAATGTTTCCAATCCCGGATATAACGGCCACCACGGTTGCTGATAGACTCTTAAATTACTTTATGAATTGGGGATGTCCTAAGACAGTGTTATCGGACGCAGGCTCTCAGTTTACATCTAGTATACACCAAATTATGACAGAAAAACTCGGAATAGTTGCCAGAATAGCATCGGTACGTTCGCCATGGGTTAACGGTATAGTGGAGGTTACTAACAAACAATTGAAACACACCTTAGCGACATTAGCGGAGAATTCTCCATACTGGGATACCGCAGTACAATGCCACGTAGCTGTTTACAACGCGACAGTACATTCAAGCACCAAAGAAACACCAAACTTTCTTTTTTTTGGAAGAGACCTTCCAACTTTTTTTTAAACTAATGTAACAGAAAATAATACAGAAACAACATATCAGGATTATATATCAAAAAAAATAACAGTGATGAATAACGCATTTAAAGAGGCAAATAAAAATTTAATTCTCGCGAAAGAACGCCAAGAAAGTCAACAACTCCAAAGAGCTAAATTCAGGGATTTGGAAATCGGGTACAGGGTGTTCATGGAAAACAATAATAATCGGTATAAAAAAGGGAACCACACGGGACCTTATCGAGTAATTAATAGAATAAATAGATTTGTATATGAAATAAAACTGTGTGACAAACCAAATTCTAAAATCATAAAAGCCCACATAAATAGATTGAGGACTTTTCCCGACCGCAAGCCACATCTAAAAATACCGTACATAAACAAATACAAGTCACCTCTTCTCCCCACTCCTAAAAACGCGCAACAAAACTCTGAACCGAAACCGGAACTAAAGAAAGACCGCGGTCAAAATGAGAATATTCCGTTTATCATGTTGGAGGAGGAAATAGCAAACGGACAGTACAGAGAGTCTTGTCAAACCCGTTCGCACAGCGCGATGCCACAGCATCCTAACGGAAACACGCTTACTCTTAAATCCGCGAAACCAGTTACCGCACAAGTACAAAACGAAACAACTCAGAGCGCACGAGAGAATGCAATCATCCCTCCAAAAGACTCTCCGAACGCAAACATTCTTTCAGCAGGGGGGGACTCAGGCAGACATAGCACGCTAGAAACACACGAGAATTTGGAACTTTCAGAACAGGGGGACTGTACACAAATTGAAGCAAACACGAATGAAAAGGCGGGAGAAATAGAACAAGATGCGCGAGAGGGACCAACACAAGTAGATGGGGGTTGTATATAGATGGAACAGGAAAACGTTCAGGGGAAGGATGAATCAGCAGGAAATTCACAAGGGGACGATATAAACAGTACAAGTTGTTCACGCACAGTACTACTTCCAACACCGGTTAGGCCTAATCACAGATACGCGTTGAGATCTTTAAAGAATGTAAATTTAAATTGATTCAATTAAAGCACGAAATAAATAAACTTTAGGGATGATAGGTTAAAGATGTGGATATATTAAATTCAAATTTTGGAAAGAACATAAATAACAGAGGAGACACGTCACATTTCATGAAAAAAAAAAAAAAAAAAAAAAAGGGGGACATCGTTAGAATTCTATAAAAAGTCGTTATAACTCTATAAAAAGAAGGGTTTTTTTTAAGAGAATTTTGATTTCCAGGCAATAAAAATTTCGATGGGTAAGATAATTAGGAATATTAAATAAAGGGATATTTTGAATTTCAAAAAAAAAAAAAAACTCTTTTCAAAGAACAGTGAAATTTTAAAACAAAAGTAAACTTTCTCCACGCGCTCTTCATGTAATTAGCGGACTGATCAACCATTGTTGGATGAATACGCGTGAGGAAATAGGAATTATAGAATTATAGTTTAAAATGATTAGATAATTGGTAAATATAAAAAAAAAAAAAAAAGAAAAACAAATTTTTTTTCCTAGTTTAAATAAATAAATAATTCATAATTAAGAATAAAAATTGGAATTTAAATAAATAAATAATTCATAATAAAAAAAAAAATAAATAAATAAATTGTAATCTAAATAAATAAATAATTGGCAATTCAAAATAAAAGTTGTAATTTAAATAACTAAATAATGGGTAATTAAAATAAAAAGAAATTAGGGTTTAAAAGTGATAGAGAATTTTAATTAAAAATCAAAATGGCAGTTCAAAGAAAATAGATAATTGTAATATACGCAAATTATAATTTCAAATGAATAGATAATTTTAATAAACATACGCGAATTGTTGGTTAAATAAAAAGCATTTGAAAAAAAAAAAAAAGCGTTTCTACACATATTTTGATAGGGTCACACCTATTAATTAATTGGGAGAGGCGAACTTTTGAGGGGAACGATAAACGACGGAGATTTTGGATTTAGGATTCACTTAACGGGAAATAACATGGTATAATAATAAAATAGAATGGAAGTACAGAATTAACACTAACCGCATTTTAATTAATCCTGGGAAATGCTTAATCCATAGGAGTCGCGAAACACAGACAATCACACACACTGCTACGCGCACAACTCGTCGTCCTAAACACTTTACACAACATGGCGGAAACGTGGACGAGAACATTTGTACCATTTTGCCAAAACGACATCGTCAAAAATTTGTACAGCTAATTGGCCATGGGAACTCACACGAAGAAATGCCCGTATTATCCGCAGGCCAGAAAGGGGACCGCTTTCCAGGGAAAATGACACAATAGCAAGGACGTGTTGACCTTGTGTCCAAACAACATTTAAGGAATAGGATCTTGGGAGAATTGGGAAAAATACATTGGAACGAATGCTTTGGAGACTCGAATAAATGTGTACATGAAGTTTGGAAGTTGAAAAGAGAAAGAGGTGAAACGAATTAATTCAGGAGACTTTGCATTCAATTACAAGGGATATATGAAAGGAAAATATACATTTTGGTATTCAAATATGGGATTAGAATTGAGTTAGATGATACTTGAGAGAAAATTTGTAATTATGTATGCATTGAGAGAATTTCAGTGAGTGATAAGATTTACGAAAAAATTTAAGTATGGTTTCATTAAGTGGGAAAGTGAATAATTTAATGAATTCGGGAAATTCCGTATCCAAGTATATTTTTGGATTAAACCAGGTGATATGTGAAAGAAAATGTATAATTATGGATAGTGTAATATAGAATCGCAGGGGAGTTATAAGATTTTCAGTAGGATGATAATTAAATGATTACATGGGTTTTTTTTTCTGTCATCTCAGTTTGTAGGAAAATTTTAAAGTATTGTGCGGAAATTTTTGGAGTTATATAGGTCTTATCTTGATAGTATTTGAGAGAATAGTGTAATTGTTTAAGTATATTAGTATAAATGTGTACATGAGTTATATTTATGGCACGTTCAATTGAGAACACATGATGAAGTCAGGAAAATATAAATTGATAAGAGTGGTGAAGTTTAATGTATAGAGAGTGTAAGAATTTCAATATTTTAAGTATTGAATAAGATATCAAACTTAAGTGGATTGCATGTTAGATAAGAAGTGTATATAATGTAAAAAAAATATATATATATATATATATATATATACATAAGGTAGAGAAATGTAAAATAAATAAATAGTAGGAATTTGAAAAAATGTAAGTTTGAAGGGTGTATCAAATTTGAAAAAAAAAAAAATGTATATATTATAGGGAAGGATTTAAAGTAGATAAAGTATAGAAATTTCAATGGGGCAAATTTTGAGAATGTTAACAAATTTAAATGAGTTTGAGAAAAAAAAAAAAAAAGAAGTTTTTTTGGTAATGTTTCGTGTGCCGGGTGACAAATTAAAATTATGGAAATTGAATTTGTAAAAAAATATACTTTGGTGAGTTTTTAAGAGAGGAGAGTAATAATAAGTGGCCTGAGTGTAATGTATATGTATTGATTTGCTTAAACAAAACATGAAATAGCATACAGATCCTGTTGCCCAATGATTTCCAAGTGGTCAGCGATTCCGGTTACACAACCATTCCAGACAAACAACGATTCTCAAGTGGTCAGCGATTCAACAATTCCAGACAAACAACGATTCTCAAGTGGTCAGCGATTCAACAATTCCAGACAAACAACGATTCTCAAGTGGTCAGCGATTCAACAATTCCAGACAAACAACGATTCTCAAGTGGTCAGCGATTCAACAATCCCAGACAAACAACGATTCTCAAGTGGTCAGCGATTCATCAATTCCAGACGTGCAACGATTCACATATCATTTCAGCGATTCATGTCCATTTCTGCAACAAGGCCAGTGTTTAACCATAAGGAGATAGTGTACAATCAATCGTACCATTACAAAGATGTACAGTTTAAACATTTTTCTTTACTATAAACTTTTCAAAAGACATTCCACGAATGCAGCTACAATGTTTCAGATACAGAATAACAATAAATCCAACTGATACTTACAACAACAACAAAAAAAAAAACCTTTACAGGAGCACTGTGATTTGTATATATGCAAAGAGTATTTGATATTTTGTTACCAGTAATATTTTTGTTGTACTGAAATGACTGATATATGTATATATAGTGTAATGTTACAGATGATGCAGTATTTGAGAGAGAAAGGAGGTGATGTCACAGGTAACTCTGCCAGTGTGATGATGAACTCACCACTCGATAATTGGCTTTTTTCCCACCAAACTTTGGGGGGGGGGGAAGAAGGGTAATTGTTATATTGTAATTTTCAATTCCCAATATAACATTGCTATTTTGAAAGTGGAAGGGGATCTAAGAAGATGGTCCCTCATACAGCGAGACAATTCATATAACGTTCCCTTAGACACAGCTGGACCGGACGTAGTTCGAGAGTGAAAAAGGGAGCTTCTCGTATTCACGTCAACACTAGGTACTATATTAGACGAAAGGGGTTGAACCTCTTGACCCGAGAAGTCAATTAACTTCCTGATGGACATGGGAAAATGTTCGTGAGAACTTTCTGCTCGAAAAAGACAATACTCAAATATCTGATATTTCAAGGGGGGCTTCGGCCAGTTAGATAGCCGGAAGGCGGAGTTATGTATTTACGGAACCAATGAGAGTCTGGGGGCCTAAGAGAGAGGGGAGAGATGAAGAGAGACTTAAACTTTTAAAATTTGAAAATCGAGATGAAGAGGAGTTAATTTTTGGTGTGTGCTGAAAGGTGGTCGCACTAGGGCGACGATAAGACAGAGCGCACCGGGGAAAGCCTTTCCTCCTGCCGATGAGAAGTTTCCAGCCGACGGTGATGTTCCGAGGTATGCAATTTCTTTACATGTATTTTGCACGAAGGTCAATGGCCCAGTATGCTCTCACCCTCTCTCTCTATTAATTATGAAAAGTGTTAGGAGCAATAAAGGTTTTATTGGATTTAATTAGGCAATTGTGTAATGTATGCCTCACGTGAAGTAGATGTTGATAAAGGAGATCTATCAGTATATGATTTGAAATATTGGTTCCGCGACATGATTGTAAAATTAAATGAGTTGATACGAGGTCTGGAATATTAAACATGCATTGTGGAATTGTTGAATTTATCAAATATTAGTAATGGTTATCGCATAAATAAATGTTTATTTACTTTTGTTTAAAATTTGTCTCTTCATTTTTAGTTTCTGATTAGATGTATTTTAATTTACTCCACTTTACGAGATCGGTCTATATAGCGTCAATACCTGGCGTGTGATGACTCACATATCAGTGCTGTCTCATATTCTCAAATCGTAATGTTTTCTTTAAGTAGCGATATTGGAGATACTGCCTCTAACATTAGTGATATTAATATGTCCGATGTTATGCCTTTACGCATGAGTGAACATGTAAGTACTTATTTTAATATGATTTTATTTTGTGAATTTATTAAACTTGTCATTTTTATAATATGAGATAACTTAATTAATTTTTATTTAATTAGAACTTTTATGAAATTAATGTAGCTAATTAGTGTTTTCATATCTATAAATATTCTTTAACTTAGTGGCTTTATCATTACTTTTTCGAATGATTCTTATTGGGGTGGTATAAGGAATCTATGATTATCTTACATGTATTTAGAGAAATGTATTATAATACTAAAGAAAATTTATAACATACATATACTAAAATCCTGTATTTTTTATCTTTCACAGGTTTGTCTTACTTGTTCGAAGAGCTTCACAAAGAAACGAAGTATAGTACAGCATATGAAGATTCATGACTCTTCAAGTAAAGTTCCTTATCCACAATGTCCTGCTACATTTACTCGAATGGGTTATATGATGCATCATGAACGTACAGCTCATAGTGATAAGCCTATGTTGAATATGAAAAGTGGAACTTTTAGTGCTTGTCCTACGCAAGGTCGTAAAAGAAAAACTTCAGGTGTTTTTGACATGAATAAAAAGAGGAAAGTGACTATAAACCCCTATCAACAAGCTTTAAACAGTACTGTGACCGTTTGTAAAATTTCTGGTGATGGCGAAAAAGATATCAATTACCTTTTTAGATTATAACAGAAATGGTATAATACAGGTGTTGATAGAGGAGATTGGCTTAAAGCGTAGTATTGTATGGTACATAAATCTGTGTTGCCGTTTTACTCGCTTCCGATCTGAAAAAGAGCAGGAATATTGTACAGCCTATTTCAGAATTTCCTGTATGAGGAATATTACTGCAGAAGATTTGAATGCTAATATAGATTCAGCTTTTGAAAAAGTATTAACATCATTCGAAACCTATGAAGGACGTGGTAGTGGTTGGGTTTTAGAGAGGATTGATGAACTAATGATTGATGTTGGGGTGTATGAACCTCTAGCTGCGTCTAGCTATATCCCACTACCTAAAGAACTAGCAGCTAAGAAAACTATTATTAATGTACAAATTTGATCAAAAATGCTTTATATGGTCCATCTTAGCAGGACTTTATCCAGCTCATGATCATGTGGATCGTATCGGTAAATATACCGAGCATGAATGCAATCTAAATATGGATGGAATTGAGTTTCCTACCCCTTTACATCAAGTTAAGCTGTTTCAGCGAAATAACAATGTCAGCCTGAATGTCTTTGGATATCAAGATAAAAAGGTGTTTCCGCTCTATATATCATTTGATAGACGGGATTAACACTGTAATTTACAACATATTTGTAAGGATGAGCACTATCATTACTGCTGTGTTAAAAGAATGAGCAAACTTTTACGTAGTTTAACTAAACATTAAGAATAGTATTATTTTTGCAACCAATGTTTACAGCGATTTTCATCTGAAACTCGTTTAAAGAATCATATTGAATTATGCAAACAGTATGGTCTGCAGCGAGTGGAACTGCCTAAAGGTGATGACGCAATTTTGAAATTTAAAGGTGTTTGCATGCAAATGCGTGTACCATTTGTGGTATATGTGGATTTTGAATCTTTTATAATAAAAACGGATACGTGTGAGAATTACTCCTCCATTTCACATGAGAACATCTTATCTCATCATGTTCCTTGTGGTTTTGCATACACTATTATTGGTCCTGATGGAAAAACCTTTAAAGGTCTTGTTATCTACAGGGGTGAGAATGTAGTTACACATTTTTTGAAGGCTCATGAAGAAGAGGAGATTCAAAGAAATTGAAAGTAAATATGAAAATGAGTTTCACTGCTGAAGATCGCGAAAACTTTGAAAATGCCGCTATCCGTCATATTTGTAACAAGGCTTTAGGGGAACAGCGTGTAAGAGACCACTGTCACTTACATTCTAAGTTCAGAGGTGCAGCTCATCCTAATTGCAATCTGAATTATAAAATAAGACGGCACATACCTGTTGTGTTCCACAATTTAAAAGGGTATAATGGACATTTAATTATGCAGGGAATTGGCCAATTTAAAGAAAAGAGAAGTGGGTGTATTTCTAGTAATATGCAGAATTATATAAGATTCCGTGTTGGAAGTCTGCAGTTTATAGACTCCTTCCAATTTTTACCTGCTTCTATTGAGAAACTAAGCTCTAGTTTGGAATCCGATCAGTTTCATATCATCAAAGAGCATTTTACAAATGATCATGTGAATTTGCTTACTATAAAGGGTGTTTACCCCTATTCTTATAAAGATTGTGCTAAGAAGTTTGAAGAAACGAGTCTACCCTCTAAAGAGGCCTTCTTCGATGATTTAAATCAGGAGGAGGTCTCTGATGAAGCCTATGCTTATGTCCAACATGTTTCGTCATCCTTAAAGATAAAGAATATGGGGGAATATCCTGAATTGTACATAAAAACTGATATGTTTCTGCTAGCGGACATTTTTGAAAATTCCCGTGATTTGACACTGAATTATTATGGAATAGATGCTGCTCACTGTCTAACATTACCATCTCTTGCTTGGAATGCTGCTCTAAAGACTAGCGCTGTATCATTAGAACTGATTACAGATCCTGATATGTTCCTATTTTCAGAAGAACGTATTAGAGGCGGTATTAGTGTTATTAGTAAACGTGTAAGCCAGGCTAATAATAAGTATTTGGAACATTATGGTTTTGCAAAATCTAGCAAGTATATAATGTACCTAGGTGTTAATAATTTATATGGATGGGTACTAAGCCAAGAACTCCCTGTATGGGATTTTAGATGGCTTGATTCTAAAGAAATCCTGAATTTTGATACACTTGTAGTAGAAGATGACTCACCTGTGGAGTATATTATCGAGGCGGATATAGACTATCCTCATGATTTGCATGATGAACATAATGATTATCCTCTAGCGCCTGAAAGGGTTCATATCACCACGTCTCTGATTTCGGAGTATAGTCGGAATTTGTCTAAAGAAATGGATTTTAAAATATGCAAGGGTCAGATCAAATTAACACCCAATTTGAATCACAAGGCTAAATATGTTCTGCATTATAGAAATTTAAAGCAATATATGAAGCTAGGGATGAAACTTGTGAAATTAAATCGAGTATTAACTTTCAAACAAGAACCCTGGTTGAAGTCTTATGTGCAATTTAACACTGAGAAGAGAATGCTGGCAAAATATTCTTTTGAAAAATATCTGTTCAAACTTATGAACAACGCAGTTTTTGGTAAGACGATGGAAAACTTGAGAAAAAGAAAGAATGTTAAACTAGTACAGACTGAGAAGAGATTAAAAAAATGGCTTGCATTACCAGCCTTTCACTCTGTCAAAGTATTTAATGAAGATCTGGTTCCAGTTCATATGCATAAGACAAATTTAAAATTAAATAGACCTATCTATACTGGTTTTTCAGTACTAGATTTGAGTAAAACACTCATGTATGAGTTTCATTATAATTTTATTAAAAAGGTGTATGGAAGTCGAGCTGAATTACTTTTTACAGACACGGATTCTCTGTGTTATGATGTTGAAACAGAAGATATTTATAAAGATTTTGAAAGTCATCAAGATTTTTTGACTTTTCGAATAATCCATGCGATCATCCGCTTCATTCCAACAAAAATAAAACAAGAAAGATCAATCATGAATAAGCATTGATTATGAAACACTTTCCAACTGAAATGCAATTTCATTTAAAAATCTCTAAAATATGATACATTCAGTAGTGATATCTTTTACATTGTTACAGTACTACAGTAATTTATTATACTTAAATATTTAAAACTGTACCGAATTATGAATCATCTGATTCTCTATGCAAAATCAATTAATGCTTCATTCGTATAACTTGTATTCCAGACTCCAGAGATAAATAATTTTGTATGAAAAAATTCAGCAATTCCTATGTAACTCACCTTACAATCTCTTGAGATATTTGCATTCTGCATAAGTTAAAATTAGGCTTCTTTGAAGAAATAATAAAAGTTTAGGGATCATTTAAAATCACAACTATTGTAATTGCGTAGGCACGGAATTTAGATACACAGATAATACGCAGATACACAGATAATATATGTGTATGTGTGTGTATGTATTCAAAGTATTGGAATCGTGCCGAAGATCTGAACTCGAATTTTCGAAGGATCTACACGTTTTGGAACTTCTAGAACACGAAAAAACTATTTTTAGGAAGACGTCTGTGTGTGTAAGGGTGTATCTATGTGTGTTTCTGTGTCTCTGTGAGGATATTGCATCCACTCTAACTGAAAAACTAATGGTCCGAATTTCATAAAATTTGGTAGATATGTTTTTTGTGGGAATCCCTGATGTTCATTAGATTATAGTACGATTCGTAATAAAAGAATCTGCCTTCTTTGCGAAATGGCCGGCAGAAATTGCCTTTATCCACTCTAGCTAAAAACTAATGGAACAAATTTAACAAAATTTGGTGTATAATATTTTAATAACCTACAAGTGATTTATATACCAAATTTAACAAAATTTGGTATATAAAGCACTTGCAGGTTATTCCAGTACGATTCGGGAAAAAGGAACGGGCTATTTTTGCGAAATGGCCCGCAAAAATCGGTAAATATAAAAATAAAAGATTATGTGTGCTCAATTATATCAATTAAATTCCTATTTTATACGTAATTTTTGACAACAAAAAGAATAAGACAAACCCCATTACTCTTGGACTAGCCGTTCTTGAGATATTCTAGTTTTTTCTACGCCATCTTTGAAAATAAGTCCAGTTATCAAATGAGAACTAAATTTATGTTTAACGTGCAAATTCAGTGTCATTTAAAATATTTATCGGTGTTATTTTTTGTGCAGATAAACAAAAAATATTATTAAAGAAATAAAGAGAACGTGAATATGAGTCCGGCAGGGAAAGACATGTGCTGCTCACATCAGAATTTTAAACAATATTACAATAATTATTTATAAAAGTGAACGGGGATTATTTGCAAGCCCTTTTGAAAAAAATGTAGGATCTATATTTAAAGATCCACCAAATTTTTGTAGAATAAAATGTTCAACAAATTTAAGCTGTGTACCAAATTTTAACTCTCTAGGATGTAGGAAAGTGCATTAAAAATGCCATCAAATAAGTATATCATAAAGGGTTATATAAAATTTAAAAAAAATTTGAAAAATTGTTATCTACCAAACTTATTTTAAAATGTGAAGCCTCTCTCATATATAAAATAATTAAACTCTTGGAAAGATATTTATTATATAATATATCTCTTTTTACTTTCTGGAGGATATCCCAAAAGTCAGAATTTAATTGAATTTGTTTTTCTCCCTATATTAAATAATTTTTAATTAAAAAACTACCTAATATATTTAACCGAAACTTTTTTTATATATTTTATGGGATAATGTGAATATTTCCTAAAAATTTCGAATCAATTTGTGAATTTTAAATTTGCTTAAAAAATGTTTGAAAAATTAGGTCCCATAGAGTTCAATGTATTTCATATTTTCAACCCGGGTTCAATAAAAATCTAATTGTGTGATATTATTAATTTATATTCCCGTAGGTCCCACAGACCGTCTGAAAAACATACTAAAATTTCATTTTGATAAAGTCATTTTTACGGCAGTTATCGTGCTAACGGACAGACAGACAGACAGAATGAACAAAGCCATAAACACTTTTCAACTATGTTGTAAAGTGTTAAAAATGATTGGAAAAATGAAAGATGAGTTGTATGGTATTCCTGCCCTGGAGTTTGTAGGGTTAAGATCAAAAATGTATAGTTTAAAAACATCCTTCATGGAAAAGAAAACTGCTAAAGGTGTCAATAAGTATGCTGTGAAAAGATTCATTCATCATCAAGATTACTATAACTGCTTAACAAGACGTAAATTTAATAGAGTTGAGCAAATTAAAATTGCTAGTAAAGATCAGAAGATTTATACTGTGAAACAAATTAAAATTGGGTTATCACCCTATGATGATAAACGCTATATTTTAACTGATGGAATTAAATGTTTAGTATATGGTCATTATCAAATTTAAATTATAAAGCCATGCTAAATTAAAATTGTAGCGGTGTATTGTATACATCGGGTGGTGGTGGGACTACAATTTTTAGAGAAAGTGAATTCATTTACATATATTGCAAGAAGCTGACTATGATCAAATAGAATCATGATGAATTGCACTAAGACACATTACTTTTTACATGTATACTGACAGAATCCAATTTAATTAAAGGTGCTCTAACATGGTAAAGATACTTATGAATCAAAATCTGGAATGATTGAAATATATATATATATATATATATATATATATATATATATATATATACATTGAATGCCTAAGGTATACAAACGAAGTGAAATTTGCAAGCAAAGTTTAGATTTATACTGTGTAAAAAAAACTTCATATCTACTTGCTGATTAATAACATCCTTCTTATCTGACTGATAAAAATCTCCATTCATTGAAACATCACGTGGCAAGATGAAGCCCCACCCCTCTCCATCCGGAGCTGTGTTTAACATGGGGAAGTATAGCACCTGCAGGAGCCCCATGTTAAAGTATAGCACCTGCTGGTCCAGGATCCCCCTATATACACTACTACTATTATGTAAAATTAAATCTATGGTAACACCAATTTTAAGAGTAATTATACTGCACATGTTAATAAATTTATTTCCTTAAATTTGATTAGTTATATCTCTTACAATACCATATTTTCTTTTTCAGACGAAGGATTCTCAGATCGGATACTAAATTGGAAAATTTTACTTATTTCAAATAGAAATTATTCCCAGAGTTTCATTTGTAAAACATTTCTCTTTTTAAATAAAACTGAAACATAAATGACTTAAATTTTCGAAAAAATTCCTTTTGTACCTCATTTATAATTCCTTTTGTTCTTTCTGCTATGAAATTATTTTCTATTGGATACACATATTTAATGAATGTGACAATCGTCATACTGTAAAAGACGGTTTAAAATTCCATTTCCAACGATGGCAGACATATTTAGAATCTGGTATAAACAAGACATCAATTTTTCACATACAATATCGGCGTAAAAATACAAATTACCAGAAACAGACTACTGCTAATAAAACTAATATATATTGATATATAATAATATATAACCTACAGTGTGCATCAATGTGTAGTTAGTAATTAATGAGTAATAATAATTTTTCTTGGCACCATTGCAGATATTCTGCCATGGAAAATATTCTTCCACGGAAGTGCAATCCTCATAATATTAGATGGATATAGGGGTACAAATACCACGCATATAGGCAAGAGGTTTTATACCACCGTCGAAGCTATGTCGACATCGAACTCAATTATAATTAACTGAAGTGTGGCTTAACTCATATCAGAATTCCTTTTATTTTCAAATTTTACAAAAGAAAACATTTGAAAATTCTGTATCGTGGGCCCAAATGATTACAACTATAGAGCGTTACCCTTCACTTTCAATGGCTTAAAAAAATATTTCGATTGATACCATACTCGACAATAAACCACCCGGGGGGTAACTTGTCCCCAAATGGGACTAATGACTTCACGAACAAAAAAAATACATCACGGCTATTTTTCACAACAGTGATTGAAACTATTACGTCTCATAATCATTGAGCCATAAATAAACCCTTCTATGCATGATTGTGTCAAATTTTGTCCTATGCTGCCGTGTAAAAAAAATATAAGTTTTCGCCAGAATTTTTAAAAATTCTGTCCAACTCTAGTTGCCTTGATAACAAAGCCGGATATAAAGTTTCGTGAAAATTCGTTAATACTTGTGGCTGCTATCATGTTCACAAGAAATAGACCGGACATCAGACAGGCAAATAGAGATCACTCTAAAAATAATCAGAACGTGTTCAGGAGGTCTTAAAACATATATTGGCATCAAAATCTCGAAATCGAAAATTCTCGTTAAAACAATGCTTCCTCAATACTACTATGAGAAAGTAAATATTAAGAAAATCATTCTAAAAAATTCTCTATCGAATTATGGCAAAATTCAATCCATGAGATTTCACTATATTAAAATGTAAACATCCGTGTAGTAAACAGTAGAACATAAATTTATAAAGAACGAATTAAAGAGATCAATTTTCCCAAAATGCCTTTATACAAAAAAGAAATCTTTAAAAAAAAAGGATCCTTAACACCCCCACCCTGTTTTTATGTCGTTTAAAGCAAATTCGCCACTTCGAACATATTCAGCAGCTCAAAATATTTCCCCCAATTCTTTGAAAAGACTAAACCAAGGTTCCACACAACGTTCCTCGATGGTTTGTTTTAAAATTTCCGCGAACTTGACCTCACTGATTTCAACACTTTCATCCGTAGCAATCCATCACCCGACCAGAAGGTTCAATGAACTGGTGGCTGTTCATTTCGAAGACCACACACACATTTTATGCCTTCTGACTGAAAAACAACCCTTCTTTAAAGTTCATGTTTGACTTACAAAATAAATCATAGATTTCACAACTCGTCAAAAGATGGCGCTACCTATACTACACGAAATTTGTAAGAAAGGTAAGTAAAATTTGTTAAACAGCGGCGATGGAGGCGGTTATTTTTTTTAATATAGAAAGGGATTATGTTTATATATCGAAAGTTTTTTAAGATTTAAAATGGTATACACGAATGGTTATAAAACAGTAATCAAACAACTTTATCAAATTTAATTTTGCTTCATTCAGGTCTAAATTATTCTAAATATCTATACCAAGAATTTGTGGTAATTTATATTAATAAGAAATGTATCAAAAATTGTTAATAAGAGAGTAAAAAACAATCTGTACGTCTGGGATGTGTCAAACACTTAATTTAACTATGCAATCAATTTATACAAAAGATATAACAGGATATCCAACATATATATTTATAAATCTATTACTAAATGAAATTTTACTAACACACATTTAGACACAGAAACCCAAAAAGTATTTTATTATTAAATAAGTTTAATTAGTAACAAAATTTTTCAAACATCGAATTGAAGCATCATTGGTGATTCTCAAAATATCCAAGCAATAATCCATATATGCTGTCATCCACATTATAACAGATCAACATCAGTGCTTTCAATAGCAGCTGTGATATTTACCTTGTGAATCACTTGAGTGACTGTCACTCGGGTATTGTGCACGCTTGTTTCCTCTGTCTATAGAAAGAGGTAACTCCAGTATTTCTTCACCTCCTGACAGTGTTTGTTTAGACGTGCAGTACTGCACAAATTGTGCAGTACAAAAATATTTTTCCAGTACGAAACTGTAATTTGTGCATCGGTAAAAAACGGCTTTTTATTTAAAAAATTCCAGTGTAAATGTTGGGATTTAGCGGATTTATATTTTTTCATAATGATTCAATTAGTTTATTCTGATAGTCGTAAATGTTTTATAAAGAGTTCGAGTTGAAAATCTTTTCTTGCGAGTTAAGCCCCTTTCATTTAGTAAAGCATGCACTGTACATGAGTTTTGTATGTATGAATTAATAATTCAGATCCAAAAAGAAAAAATCTGATATGGGCAGCACATGACTTTCCCTGCAGACTCAATTCATTCTTTATTTCCTTAATAATTCATTGGATTGAGTTTAATTGAAACAAATAACACTAAATTTGCATATTTAATTCAATTTTTGTTTTTATTCGGTAATTGAACATTTTTCCAAAGGCGACATAACAAAAATGCGAAAAATCCCAAATATCTAGAGAACGGTTAGTCCTAGAGTAATAGAGTTGTTCGTATTCTTTTCCTTATCAAAAATTAAGTATAAAACAAGCATTTAATTGGTATATTTGAACATACGTAGCTTTTTTTTAGATTTTGGCGATTTTTATGGGCCATTTCGTAAAAAAAGGCAGGTTGTTCTTTTCCGAATAATACCAAAATCTAATCAGCACCAGAGTATCCCACAAGTAACTTGTCTACCAAATTTTGTGAAATTTGATCAATTAGTATTTTAGCTAGAGTGGATACATGAAATTTTTGCGGGCCATTTCGTAAAAACAGGTAAGCTGTTTTTTTCCGATTAATACCAAAATCCAATCTATAACAGAGTATTGTACAAGTAACTTATCTGCCAAATTTCGTGAAATTTGGTCGATTAGTATTTTAGCTAGAGTGGATACATGAAATTTTTACGGGCCATTTCGCAAAAAGGGGCGGGTTTTGTTTTTACGAATTGTACCAAAAACTAATCAGCACCAAGGTCATACCCAAGTGACTTACCTACCAAATTTTATGAAATTCGGTCCATAAGTTTTTGAGTTAGAGTGGATACATACATTGCACAGACACACAGACACACACACACACAGACAGACAGACAAACACACAGACGTCACGCTAAAAATAGTTTTTTCGTATTCTAGAGGTCTCGAAACGTGTAGATCCGTCGAAAACTCGAGTTGCGATTTTCGTCATGATTCCAATACTTTCCCTATACATTACCATGTATTGCAAGGAAAGTAAAAAGAAACAATGATGCATATTTAATATTTTTATTGTAATTTTTACTTTGCTTTCCCTACATACACAATATAATGTGTAGGGAAAGTACTGTAACGTGGTCAAAAATTCGAATTCTAGTTTTCGACGGTTGAACACATTTCAAATATACCTGAATTCGAATCAAAATTTTTGAGTTGATATTTGCATGTGTGTGTGTGTATTAGTGTATAATGTGTATGTTAATGTGTATATTAGAGTGTGTGTGTGATCGTGAGTCTGCGGAAACGATATCTCACGAACAAATAAAGTGTTTCGAAAAAAAATTAGTACGAACATTGTAATCAGTGAATATTGAAACCCTACTGATTTGAAACGCTATCGAACATTCGACAAAACCCAATTTTGTAATGAATTTTTGAAAAATCGTAAAATCAGACCCTTCAATAATGTAAAATAAATAATCATTTAATTTTTTATTTGAAAATGATTAACACAAACTTTAGAATGCTAATTTGAACCGTTCTTAAGATATTGCACGTTTTTTCAAATAAATTTATCTAATCAATTACATAGCATTACTAAGTAGTACCGTCAAATATGAAACACTTGTCAATAAATTTGGCAACCTGGGCAAATAATTTGGCGAGATATCGCCAACTTATATTGAAAATGATGCCAGAATGAAAGATGATTTGAAAATGGTGATATTTTTTTTAACGGTGCCAGATTGACAAAAATGTCACCAAATTGGCAAAAAACCCGCTAAAGTTACAAAAATAACGCGTACTTGATGAATGAATAATTAACATCTTTGAATATATAAACTATATTGTTTCACATAATTAATGCGGAACAATAATCCCTAAATGTTAAATTAATAATTAACACCCTTAAATATATGAACTATATTTTTTCGCAGAATATTTCTAATTGTTAAGTTAGATGTGTGCTAAATTTGTTTTAATTGGGTACTTCGAAATAATTTTATGTGTTGTCATCTAGAAAAACGCTAAATGTCAGTGTACATTCCAACGTTAAAAATATTGTGCCTTAGATCTTTATATTATTTCGCTTAAAGTCATTGCATTATGTAGGGTAAGCCATTCGCTGCTCACACCGGATTTCTTACTATTCATACAATGCTGTTCAACTTCCTTAAAATGCAGAGTAAAATGTTTAATAAAAATATTTTTGCTACCGTTGAAAATTATTTCAGTAATACATATGCTTCACATTTTATTTCAGTTACACATTTGGTTATGTATCGATATTTTTTCTTTTTTTAATTAATTTTAGTTAATTATAAATATGTTATATAAAAGTTATTCGAAAGCCGCCAGTTAGACAATTCTGCTTTAGAGCTTAGATTTCATGGCCAAGCTATCTCATCATCCCCCCCCCTCTCCTGAGAGGTAGAATTTCAGAAGTTTTATAAAATTTTGAACTTCGAATATTTCAAAAATTTCCAGTCCTCCTCGCAATTTATATGTTGCTAATAGTTCTTCTTGTACAGTACGAAATTTTCCTCAGAAAAAAAAAGTACCTGCCTTCTGGTTCTATATCGAATAAATGTAAAGATAATGTTCTGGCATCCTGTACTAAGGGAAACCCACAGAAATTTTGAGCCCCTCCGAAAAAAAAAAAAACCTGCTAACTAAATGCTTTGAGTAAAATGTATCTCTGTAAACAGATATTTCATTATCTGGTTGTACTCTTTTCCGCTCTGTATACGGTTTAATTTTTATCAGAACAAAACAACTTTATTAATATTTAGTTTTCTTTTTTTTTAACTTACGCATTTGGTATTGATTGAAACGCTCCTCTTTTTGAACGCTCTCTTTGATTGAAACGCTCTTCCTTTAAAATGAGCTTCGATGACCAGCTATATCCTATAATTTATACTTTTGCTAATCCTAATCAACACAGCTTTAATCTTAATAATGTAAAACACATTCAAAGAAATAGTTACAGAGGTGAAGATGTGCAGAGATAAAATGTAGCCCCGCAAATTTATAGTGTGTGTGTGTGTGTGTGACGTCACCCTAAAATTAGTTTTTTCGGGTTCTAGAGTGTTCGAAATGTGCAGATCCGTAAAAACTCGATTCTGATATGCGGTACGATTTCAATACTTTTCCTATACATTACCTTGTAGGGAAAGTAAAAATAATATAACAAAGTCTAAGAATTCAAATCAGAGGCAGATGATGTTAAATTTAAATTTATGTAGAAAAAGTTATTGTGTGACTCTAAATGGAAATCTAATAACTTTTATCTCTTATTTTTTTTTGTGCAAGTATCAACTATAACATCATGAGTGATTCAAACCGGTTTCATACATAGTTTTATTTATAATTTAAAATAGCTAATATTACCAGTTGTAAATTAATTAAAAAATTATTTCTTCTTAAATTTTTTATTACAAACAAAATTTAAGGCCCCTTAAAATTTGGAAGGCAACGATCCCGGAGGCCCTTGCGTTAATCAGGCCCTGCCAATGTACTCGTCAAAATAGAAAAATTTTTGATGGTGTTTTATTCCAAGCAAATGAGGTAAATTATGCATTTATTGAATAATTACAATGCTTAGTAGAATATATGTAACAACAGAATTTGTCAACAAATTATACATAAGTGTTAGATATTTATCACCATTAGAAACAAAGTCATTTTAGTCCAATAATCAAATAATTTGTTAACAAAAAAGTCCTTTTGGTAACTTATACTTTACTATAGTATAAATGCATATGTGTTTCTTCAATTCTTCCTCTGAGCACATTGCATGAATAACATTTTAATATTTTTTCCACAGTATCATCTCCCTTAATATTTCTGTTATTGTTAAAAATAGTAGTGAACATGACTATATTAATATTATATTATATCCCAATTCGGATACTGATGTTTCAGTTGACGAAAGCTTGAATGTTATCCATCTTATACGAGAAAGCTTTGATGTCAGTCTTATTAGACAATAAGTTAAGTTATCTTATCAATTAGAAGTTAAGTTTATCAGCGTTATAATTTATATAATCTGCCATATTAAAGCAATAATATGAAAATACAGTTTAAAAGAATAATTAGTTTATTAAGTGTTAAGGCACAGACACAGGACAACTTCACTGAAAGACAATATATTACAGAAATGTTTTCAAGCCGCATAACATGCCTGTATCTCAACTACAGTGGTTAAACTAAGTTGAGATGGCGCATTGGAAAGGTCTACGGTAGTCAAGAATGTTTTCTAAAATCGTATGGTTGTATCTTCAAAAGCCAGAAAATTTTGAATTTCAGAAAAATAGCAAATTTTCAGGTTTCTTCTTTTTATTCAGACAGCATATCTATATGAAAAATTCATCTGAGTTTGACGAAATTTCCAGAGGTGTTCACAAAAAGTGTGTGTGAGATAGGTTCCCTAAAAATATTGAGTTTTCAACTCAAAGCCTTTTCTTATTTTAGGCAAAAAATCTTTAAAAAATCATATATTTTTGCCATAAAAATATATCATTTCGTTTGTGGTGAATCCTGTAGAAAAATCTATTTAACGCCAAGAGACTTTCTCCACTACTCGATTTTATGTATGCTATTTGAGACGACATGTTTGCGTTGTTGTAATTATTTATTTTCTTCGTCAATATGCTACATTTTTTTTGTCCAAACAAAAACTTAACAGTGAAGAAAGAGTTTAGGGACAAACTGACCAGGGGGAGCAAAAACATAGGGGAAAAATCCCTCCTGTTTTTTCGTCTTCCTCTGAACCCGGGGATGTAATGAAGATACACGGGGTGTCATTGAATAATGAATTAGAGTCGGGAAGTGTGAAAGTCATTATGGGCTAATTTGGGGTAGAACCTACGAAACTCGAAACTGTGGACCGCTTCAGCAATCTTATGATATGCCATATCCCCCCCCCCCCTCCTCGCACACAAATTATTTACATTACAAGCGAAAGCTGCGTACGTAAAAAATATAAGAAGGCAAAATTAACATTTCATCAAGTAAATAAATCTAAAACTGAACGTGACAATATAATATTTCTTTTCTGCAATCCAGATTTCATTTCGACGTAGAAGACATTCCAATCCATACTCTCCTTCTCACACATCAGTCTCCACCTTTGCTTCTGTCGATGACTGCTCCTCGTCATACAGGAACCCATTCCGATACATTTCATACAACATTCCGCAGAATTTTCGAACGCTGTAAATAAGAAATAAATAATATAAGCGTCATTCAACTTAATGGTTGTTAATATAAGAGTCAAGCAACTGCTTCCCTTCGCCTTCTTACTTTTTTTTTTTTTTTTTTTTTTTACCCTACATAGTAAGTGAAATTATTGCTATAGGGTCAAAAATCCGAGCGCTAGATTTTGATGAATTTACACATTTTGAACATCCATAAACACGAATATGTCACCAAATGCCTGTCTGTGAGCGCTGTATACAGGGTGGTCATAATTAAAGTAGAGATGCTTAGAGCCCGATAGTGAGGAAACTGTTGGGCCATACTCAACCAAATTTACAGTAAATACTATTTAGACCATGGGGTTTTGAATTTTAAAAGAAAAACAAAGTCCGAATTTTTGCCACAGCGAACTCCAAAAATGGACCTAACAGCACCACTTTGGACCGCGGTGGCAAAAATCCGAACTATTTTTTTTTCTTTTAAAAACCAATATCCCATATTCTAAATAGTATTTACTGCAAATTTGGTTGAGTTTGGCCCAACAGTTTTTTTACTATCGGGCTCTAAACACCACTACTTTAATTACGGCCACTCTGTATTTTGAACACATTAATAAACTTGAGTATAATTTGGCATGATTATTTCAATAGCTGAATGTCAGAGATAATTTTCCGGGTGTACGGACGAAAGAAATGCCCTCAATTTTTCAAAAAAAAGGGGAAAAAAATCTATTACGTAAAATATGTTCCGTACATACTTGATTTTCAATAAGTTTTTTTCAATTGAAAAGTGAATTCCATCTGTTATAAGACAGTACCATGCGCCGCCCTCGAGATATTTCATGCTTTAGATTTAAAATATAAAAATTCCCAGAAAATAAAAAAAACTATTATCAAATGAGTAAACGCTTTATACATACTTGTAACTCTCTAAGAGGACACCATTATTTAATAGTTAAATTATCACAAGCTATTCTTAAGGTATTAGAAATTGTACTCCACGTGGTAACGTTCCAGAAATATATCCATTTACTCCAAAGATAGCTCTCGGACAATTGGAGAAAATCGAATAAAATTCGGTATGTTGTTTCCAATCAGTAAATGTCAGAATTTTATTGATTTTTGGAGAATTCCAACCTGAGGAACACTTTCAACTTTTTACAAAAATATTTCCAAATTAAAAAAAATTATAGAAACATAATTATGTTAAAATTTGCCAATATAATTATTTTATTTCTTCTTTTATATTTAGAAGCGAATGACACAACTCCTAAAATTATAACTTGCACCATTCTCAATATATAACAAATTTTTTATCTAATCTATTTAATATATGCCTACTAAATGTATGATGTATACTAGAAAACCCATAATAACCATACATACATAAAGGCTCGTATTCACGATTTGCTGCATTACTGACCATGAATTAGTACTCTAACTAGAGGTCTGAATATGCTGGGGGGGCCTAGCACATGGGTTTAGATCTTCAAGATAGTTTCAGACTAAGCAGTCTGGTGGTTTCAGACTGTTCGCATATCGTTTTCATAATTTTGAACAAGTCAGGCCGGACGTATTCAGTGTTTAGAAAATTTATAAATTAAATTTAAATCAGTTCATGAAATTATTTTATTCATTTTAACTATAAAGGGAATTTTTTTTAAAAGTAACCTTAATTCTGAGGGGGGGGGGGGGTGGATGGGAAATTACAACAATTCATATTTTTGTCACATAAGAATAAACATCCTTTTGAAACTCAAAGGTCATCGAGCTGGATTCAGATTCTAAATTCAAAAATGTCTTCGGACTCGAATCGTGTTAAAACATTATTACTGTCGGGCTGAGCAAGGGAAATATCTGAAATCTCGATCCGTGCAGACCCCTAACACTAACTACTGGAAATGACGCTAAACTTATTATTTTTTTATATGGTACATGGATTCAATTATAGCAGTGGGCATTTCTTTAAAAAAGCAGGTAAAACAATTAAACATATACAGGTAAAACTTAAAAAAGTATAACTACCCCACAACCAAATTAGCGAGAGGTTGGTGGTAGGGGAAGGAGGGTACGGTCCCTGTGGATGCCTCCCCCACTGTGTTCCGATCTAAATTGGGTGGCACTTCCCGATCGTCTAAACTGTTACCTTACACCTTTCTGGTAGATCGGACGGTCTGGGTTTCAACAACAACAACAACCAAATTAGCAAAGTTAAGATTTTTAACTGTATGCATATATTCATTATAGTTATGTTTACTTTCCTTATATACATAGCTTAATGTATAAGGAAAGTATTGTGACGGGGTCGAAAATTCGAATTCGAGTTTTCATCGGGAGAGCACGTTTCAAGCATCCCTGAACACGAATCGGGCATTTTTGAGGTGATATATGCGTGTGTGTGTGTCAGTGGGGACGATATCTCACGAACGAATTGAGCGATCTGAACAAAATTTGGTACAAAAATCACAATCAGTGAATACTGGAAGCTTACTGTTTTTACACGAAATCGAACGTTCAGAACTCTCCTGAATTCTGAAGAGAATTTTTAAAAAATCATCAAAAAATTAAAACATTCACTAACGTTACATAAATAGCCACGTCTTATGTAATTTTTCAATAGAAAACGATTGGCATAAACTTTAGAACGCTAGCAAAAACTTTTCTTGAGACATTGCACATTTTTCAAATAAACTTATCAAAAAATCACATAAAATTAAAAAAAATATAGTAACTTGTGAAATATGTTCACTTTTCATATGTAATATTATACGATAAATTTATTATCAACATTCTCGTTGATCTAGTTCGTTCCATTCACGAGAAAATACACTTTGGTAATTGCTTTGTAATTTGACGCCATTAGTCGTTACCATAAGACTAGCCTATTTCTTCATAAACAATGCTTGGCGAAAGTTTGGCGGCGAATTTGGCGGAATATCGCCAACTTGCCGAGTTTATTAAATATTGTCAAATTGACGAAAATATCACCAAATTGACAAAAATGACGCTAAATCAATGAAAGGGAAGACTAATTGATGAAAATCCAATATCTCGGAAAGAATAAGAATCTACTATAAGAGAAGATACTTTGTGTAATAGTTTTGTATTTGGATGCCATTAATCATTTATCTGCTATAAGAATAACCTATTTCTCCGACCGTAATGCTTGAAACGAAATTTTAGCAACGAATTTGGCGGACTATCGCCAACTCGACAAGTTTCTTAAACGTCGCCAAATTGATAAAAAATATCACATTCAAATGTTAAGAAAGATCCAAATGTTAAGAATGCAGCTAAATCAACGAAAATGACAACTAATTGATTAAAATTCAAAGAATATAAGACTCTACCAGGAAGAAATGTAAGACTCTACCATAAGACTCCGTCTGTAACCCTTGCAAAATTCTGTCGACGAAATTTGGCGGCATATCGCCAACTTGGCGACTTTTTTAAATGTTGCCAAATTGTATAAAATTTTATCAAATTGATAAAAATGTTGCCAAATTGATAAAAATGACTCAATGAAGTAGGATGCAATATTTTGCAAATTTTTAATTCCGTCATATGATGGGCATACCTTTTATTATATATAAAATTCTCTTCTAAATATCGCCAACTTGCGATATTTGGCTCCACATTGACGAAAGTATCGTCATAATTGAAAAAATGACTCCAAGTTAATGAAAATGACGCCTAATTGATGAATTTATTATTAAAATATTTAAATATATGGACTATATTGTTTATTGAGGATGCTATCAATATTGATAATTGTTAATTTAGAGTTGCGTAATGTATAAGTTAATTGGGTACGAAATAGTTTTAGATGTTGTCATCCGGATATACAATTTACAGCGCCGGATATACAATTTAACGTTACAAACACTGTGCCGTGGATCTTTTCATCACTTTTTCACCGTTAAAGAAGTAAATTCATTGCACTATACTCGGAAAGTCATACGCTGCCCACATCAGTTTTTTTCTTTATATAGTAAAGTGTATAAATCTCCATATTCATATATCGGTTGCAAAAATATGTAACTTGTACTTAATGAAAGATACATTTTTCAAAAGTATTATTATTTTTTTTTTTCCTGTACAGTCCCATGCAGTGTAAAATAATTCCATGTTAAAATAAAAAAACAAACTCTTGTTCAAAGGTAGCATTCTTATTTTTTTTTAATTTTTTGATAAATTATGAGAAGTAAAATTGCTTTCATCACAGATAATATTAAAACAAACAGAGTCTTTATTTAGAAGATCAGAAACATAATTTCCATTAAGCACATGACTATTTTCGAATGAAGGTGAAGAACTTAACAACATATTACTTTTCTTATATACATAGTATAATGTATAAGTATTGTGACGGGGTCGAAAATTCGAATTCGAGTTTTCGACGGGAGAGCACGTTTCAAGCATCCCTAAACACGAATCAAACGTTTTTGAGGTGATGTCTGTGTGTGTGTATGTCAGTGTGTCCGTATACGAAAGAATGGAGCGATTTGAACGAAATTTGGTACAAAAATTACAATCCGTGAATACCGGAAGGATATTGTTTTTAAACGCAATGGAATGTTCAAAACCCCCTAAATTTTCGACTGAAATTTTGAAAATATCAACAAAAAATTAAAACTTTTCATAAAGTTACACACATAGTCATTTTTCATATAATTTTTCATTAGAAAACGATTGACATAAACTTTAGATGGCTAGAATAAACTGTTCGCGAAATATTGTACATTTTTGAAAAAAATTTATCAAAAATCACATAAAATAAAAAAAAAATATTAACTATTGTGAAATATGTTCACTTTTAATATGTAATATCATGCAATAATTTTGGTGACATCATTCTCGTGGATCTAGCTCGTTCCATTTGAAATAAAAGATATTTTGAATAATACTGTTGTATTTGGACGTACTCATTTATCTGCATAAGAATAACTTATTTCTCCGTCCATAACGCTTGGCGAGATTTTGGCTACGAATTTGGCGAAATATCGGCGATTTGGCGACTTTTTCAAATGTTGCCCAATTAACGAAAATGTCGCCCAATTGATAAAATAAAAATGACGCTAAATCAATGAAAATGATGACAACTAATTGACGAAAATTCAATATCTTGGAAATAATATAAGAATCTACTATAAGAATAACCTACAAGTATTACCCCTGTATTTTTCCGTCCGTAAAGTTTGGCAAAATTTGGTGACGAATTTGTAGGAATATCTCCAACTTGCTCACTTTTTAAATGTTGCCAAATTAACGAAAATGTCACCCAATTGATAAAAATTCGCCAAATTAATGAAACCGACGCAAAATCAATGAAATGACGACTAATTGATGAAAGTTCAATATCTTGGAAAGAACATTAGAGTAGACTATACGAATTACCTATTTCTCCGTCCGTCCATAACGTTTGGCGAAAAATTTAGCGGGATGTCGCCAACTTTAGCGACTATTTTAAATGTTTCCAAAGTGACAAAATTGTTGCAAAATAGATAAAAATAACGCCAAATTGGAAGTAATATTTCACAAATTCTGATTTCCGTCATATGACGGGCATACCTTCTAGTATATAAAATATGTTCATCTCTCCACTTGTCTGAAACACTTGTTGATGCATTCGGCGAAATTGGCGAATAATGTAGCAAAGTATCGCTAACTTGGCGATATTTAGCCCCAAATTGCCGAAAATGTCGTTAAAATTGTAAAAATGACGCTAAATTAATGAAAATGAAGCCTAATCGATGAATTAATTATTAAAATACTTTAATATATGGACTATATTACTTATTGAGGATGCTATCCATGTTGATAATTGTTTATTTGGAGTTATACGGGTACTAAAGTTAATCGGGTACTTTGAAATAGTTTTACATGTTAAGAATATCCGGAAAATCTCCAAATGTACAATTCAACGTTAAAAACACGGTACCGTGGATCTTATACATTACTTTTTGACTGTAAAAGGGGTAAATTTATTGCATTATATAAGGAAAGGTACGTGCTGCCTACATCAGATTTTTTTATAGTGTAATTGAATTTGTACTATTGTAAAATTCAGTTGCTAGGAACTGTTCATTTTAAAATTTGATAAAATAAAGCCTTAAACACGACTTGTAAGAACCTAGGTTCGTCTGCATTTCACAACACGTACAGAATTGTGCTCCCATTGCAGATACTAGACTCCACTTACCGGTTTCGCGATTATTATGCGCATTCTATACGCTCCTTAGCGTGGAACATTGTTCCTTACGGGCAATGGGGAAAAAAACATCGTTTCTGCCACAATTTTTAAAACCTCTATGGAAATCGATTAATTCAATTCTATTACGCAGCTGCCTTT
This sequence comes from Amaurobius ferox, assembly GCA_951213105.1. NCBI lineage: Eukaryota > Metazoa > Arthropoda > Arachnida > Araneae > Amaurobiidae > Amaurobius > Amaurobius ferox. The sequence continues at coordinate 111,253,107 of OX578133.1, read as the reverse complement.
AAATTCCAGTTTAAGCTGCACGAGGATAAAATGGCTGAACTGTTACAAAACGATTGCAGACTATTCCAGTTTGACGTTTTCAGAATAATCGCGAAATTGCTCTGTAGATGCCATTATCTGCAATGAGGGCGCAATCCCAATTTTGGGAATACCTGCATTCTGAATTTGGGGTTTGTAGTGTCGTGCAACTTAAGTTGAATCTTCAGACAATTTAAAGCCGGCAGCGTTGTCTCCAAAGGTTCGCAAAACCGTGCCACATGTTTTCTTGCTTGCATTGCAGGTATCGAGTATTCTAACTGACGAGCGCATAAAAAAATGATAAACTGGTCCAGGGATTCTGTTATCTGCAAAAGCCACAATCCTAGTTTTTGTATTATTCCATTCAAATGCTTAATGAGTCATCTCCAAATAAATGCAATCTCAAATAGTGTAATTGCTTGTATGTGTTTTTCGAATAGTCATAAAGGTGTTTGTGAATTTCAATGTGCAAGAAATATACAGGGTGTTTATAAATTAAATATACAGCTTCATATTGTATTTACGAGAAAACGGCTACAGATAACAACTTATAGTAATCGCTGTAATGTATAGCAAATGTGAAAATGTTTTGCATTCAGTGATAGATAGCTCCTTGCGTCACGCAGCTTTAATACAAAACAAATACGCATATGTATATTACAACTCTACAACAACAAAAAGACTATTAAGCCATTCGGCCTCTAGACTCTCTATATTTTGAGCACTCTGTAGCTCCAGCTAAAGAAAGACAGCTACAAAGATAAGATTTGTCCATCACATCTCAAAAGTTACAGAGCCTGCCGTTAAGAATCAGGTACTATCTTAATCTCTGTATATGTGAGTCAATGTTGTCATGACTAGTAGCAAGTCTGAACTCAGGTACAGCATTCTTCTTTGGTAAATCCGAAATATGGATATGATATGTAAATAAAGTTTTGGGGAATTCTTTCCAGGATCAACCTTGTCTCTCTCTATCCGAAAAATTTTCAATCGTCAGTTTTATTGATTTACAGAAATTTTTTGTAGTTGATGTTTAGAGGATCACCGCACTCTTTCGTACCAGTGAGTTCGCTCTCACCCTTCTTCCATGTAACACCTAACATTCAAGAACGTGCGTGGGTTAACCTAGATTAACGTCAAAATATCCCACAAGCAACCAAAAGAGTACATGTAGAAGAATATACTGACCGTGTAGAAGCAAAACTTTCACAGTTACTAATTAAAACAAGAAAGATCAATCATGCTTAAAGCATTGATTATGAAACACTTTCCAACTTCAATGCAATTTTATTTAAACATCTCTAAAATGCAATACATTCCTCGGTAATATTTTAAAACTTATCACAATACTACATTAATTTATTATATCTGAAAACTTAAACCTTCATCGAAAAAAATGAACTTCATTCAAATGACGGCATTGAAATATAAATTGCCTGGTTTAAACATCTCTAAAATACCATACATTCCTCGGTAATATATTTAAAATTATCATAATACTACAATAATTTATTATATTTAAAAACTTCATCGAAAACAACTGAAATTCATTCAAATGATGTCATAGAAAAAATAACACGCCTGGCTCTCTCTATAAAAGCAGCATTTCATTTATAAACATTTTCCCAATTATTTCATTCATCACAATACTAAAATAATTTATTTTATTTAAAAACTTAAGACCATGGAGCTACAAGTAATTAAACTCTATGCTTAAAATTTCATCGAAAAAAATCGTCTTTCTCTCTGTAAAATCAATGAATATTTCATTCATATCAGCTATGCAGACTCCATGAGCTAAATAAGTTTTGCGTTAAAGAAATACAGCAATTCTTATACAACTCATTCTATACATTTTGCTGTTTACATTTTACATAAGTGAAAAATAGGCTTCGTTGTAGAAATAATCAAATTTGGATGATCATTTAAACTCAAATATATTGTAATTGCGTTGTTTCAGTATGTAGATGTACAGAATTTAAGCAAAACTAAAGCGGTTTTAGGACGGATACAGCACTCAATATGAATTAAAAAGAACTTTAAAAATCACGACTTTGAAACAAGATGGATACCATATTTCATTTTGAAGTGGGTCACGTGATCTTTTCATATCATGGTCACATAATCGCTTCATATAAGAGGTGTAATTATTTTTTAATTTTTATTTAAAAGACTACTGAATATATTTTGCTGAATTTTTTTTTATATATTTCATGGAATAATTTGAATCTTACCTAACATTTTCGAAGCAATTTGTGAATTTTAAACCCGCTTAAAAAATGTTTGAAAAATTAGGTCCCATAGGGTTCAATGTATTTCATTTTTTCAACCCGGGTTCAATCCAAAACTAATTGGGTGATATTATTCATTTATATTCCCATAAATCCTACAGACCGTCTGAACAAAATACTAAAATTTCATTTTGATTAAGTCATTTTTATGACAGTTATCGTGCTAACGGACGGACAGACAGACAGACAGAATGAACAAAGTCATAAACACTTTTCAACTTTGTTGTAAAGTGTTAAAAAGTATTGTAAAATTCATTATAAGTTCTTGGCTACCGTAGTTTCTATGTAAATACAACATAAATTTGTATACTTCATTTATGAACACGCTATGTGTGATGCATTTGGTACGTAAACCACATCAAAACCCTCATACCTTGATTGGCTCAAAATTTTTGCTCTCATGATTTTAAATTAAGTAATACATCTAGTTCTGCTAGACTAGTTGCAATGGATCCTGGTAATTTAGAACTAATTATTGATGATAAATCATTAACAAATATCCTAATACTCACCTACGAATTCACATATTGCTTTATGTTCAATGTTTAAGTACACTGATAAGTATTTCTTTAAGATTTCTTTACTGATAAAGAAAAGTTCGAAAAAGTCGATTATTTTATTTTGATCCTTTTATGACCTTAAACCCAACTCGCAACGCAACACAGCCAATTCTAGTAACGCGATTTAATATTGAATACAGAAAGAGTACTGAACACAAATTTAACAACGTTAAATTCACCTCAAACCGAAATTTACACGAAAATAAGCCGTGATGATCTCTATTTTAATCTGAGTTAGGGACTGGTCTATATTAATTTAATTTGGACACAGATCGTCCCAGATCCTAGAATTTTGCTCCAGGTTTAATTAAAAAATTGCGTCAAGTTTGGGCCATAAAATTTCGGCCGTACAGAACTGTAATGCATACATACCCGTTATAGTTAAAAATCTACTTTAAACTTTAGGTACCAGTCAAAGTAATCCTGTATACATAAAAACAGTAGAAGGCCAAAAACGAGCCTGCCCAATCAAATCTGCTGCAAGAATTGACAGAAGTACGTTTTCTTGTTAAAACTTATATGTGGTAAGAAAACTTTCTTCTTTCTATCATGCAGCTAGATTTCTGATTCCTACAGAGCAGCTCAGTACATATTCCGTGCAGCGTACCTCAGAGGTGGAATGAAAGAAACATTGATTGGCATGTTCACAGTTCAATATACAATATACAAAATGTGCATCTAGTTGTCCTATAGGAATCAGAAGGTATTCTTTTACATAATGTGTTTAACAAGGAAACTTTTTCGTTTTTTTATATTTATATATATATATATATATATATATATATATATATATATATATATATATAAAGTATAAATAGCATGTAAAAAATTGGAAAAAAGAAGGAAGGCTTAGCGAGAAGTTTACTTAATGGCGATAAGGGGTTGTGACCTTACACCCCAGTTGTCAACATGCATGTCATAATTGCCGCGGCATTGCACTCCTGGACGCCAGCCCTGGCTGAAGCCAACCTCCGAAGTGACAATAACAATCATCACAAGACCGTTGAAAAAGAAAAGTCCAATGATAAGGTGCAGTCCATTACTGGATGGCATACTAGTCCTTCAGACTACTATGACCTTTATATATCTGCGTGTTATCGTTCTGCGGTCCTGTTACTCATAGTATGCGAACCTTCATCAACCAAATTGAGATAAAATTGATTTTAACTTTGAACAATATTCATTATTATTACCATAGAAATTATTAATATAATGCTGTATAAAAGGAATGGGGTATTGCTGTAGATATGCTTGTTGTAGAAATGCCCTATCAAAATTAATACGGATGTCGTCATTGTTGATAATTCTCTGTATTCTAGCCAATCCTCCCAAGAATACATTCCTAAAGATATTCAAATGAAGATTGGAATTCCAATTTATCAAACCGGTGATAGGTATATTAAAACTTTTTCTTTTATCATAGACAGTAAAATTTACAGGTATTTTACTGAAATCGATGCTTAAATCTAAAAATTCCACTGCATTGTTAAGTGTAGTTGGATTTTCTTTTCAGATTAAGTTTGGTGGGTAGAAATCAAATATGGTAATAATAATGAATATTGTTCAAAGTTAAAATCAATTTTATCTCAATTTGGTCGATGAAGGTTCGCATACTATGAGTAACAGGACCGCAGAACGATAATACGCAGATATATAAAGGTCATAGTAGTCTGAAGGACTAGTATGCCATCCAGTAATGGACTGCACCTTATCATTGGACTTTTCTTTTTCAACGGTCTTGTGATGATTGTTATTGTCACTTCGGAGGTTGGCTTCAGCCAGGGCTGGCGTCCAGGAGTGCAATGCCGCGGCAATTATGACATGCATGTTGACAACTGGGGTGTAAGGTCACAACCCCTTACCACCATTAAGTAAGCTTCTCGCTAAGCCTTCCTTCTTTTTTCCAATTTTTTACATGCTATTTATACTTTTTATATTTATATCGTGTATAGTATTTGTAGCTGCTTTGCGCATAAATGCTATAACACTTCAATATCTTTAATAATTTCCACTTTCTATCTTATATATATTATATATATATATATATATATATATATATATATATATATACAACCCAGTGGCAGAACTTCAAATCTTGGCTCCACCTGCGAAATTCGGTTCTGGGCCCCCTACCTATAAAAATTCTTAAATATTTATTTTAAAATGTTTTTTTAGGCCACCTCTGTAGCTACGAGCACCCTGTATTGCGGGGTTTAGCGATATGATAATTTCGTCCATGGGGCCCTATCACTAACACTTCGGAAATCTACAAGGGCTTGAAATCCGGTTATTCCGCATATCAATCTACTTTTCCAAAATATGCTATGGCTGGCACTTTTTGTAAACCTGAAGGACTTGTTTTTTTTTTCCTTTGCAAGTTTATTTTGTATCTGTTTCTTTTTTTTTCGGAAGGGGGGGGGGCTTAAGTTTTAATTTTCTCTTTTGTGGAAGAAAAGCATTTTGCACTTTTTGTTATCTGCAAATAATGATTTTAAAATATTTTATTTTAAAAAACGCATTTCTCTTCCCAACCTATAATCACATTATTAGTTGTACAGATTAGTAACAGATGTCTACAGTACTTTTTGTTCCAAAGTTCAAATTCTAGAAGTTTTGATTAGGCCAATCCAGCCTCGATCACGGTAAAGCTTGGTGCATACAATGTTTACAAAACGACTTTCCAAAGAATTCGTAGTAAAGAAGGCATGGCCTTTCGTAAATGACACGTCGGGATGATATCAATATCCGACAGGTGCGGAAACTATTCAGAAGAATTAATGGTACATCCCCCTGAACAGAGCTCTCCATCCATACCAGGAATTCAAATTAAGTTCCAGTAGATCAATGAAGCACAGAAAATCAACCGATTCGCTACAGGTAGACCTTGCAGAATAAAATGCTTCTGCTTGTGACTATAGTGACTCGGAAATTATCATGTTACCTAAAAGTAAACCATTGACTTTTCCGAACTTTTCGCTATCTATAAAATTATTTCAAGGACATGTTTTATAGCATACTTCATCGTTCATAAAAGGACCTATTTGTTACTGCTGACATATTGGGATAAATTTTACAACTAAGCAAAAAGGACAGTTGATTAAACCATAAACAAGCCCTAAAGCTGGTTTATGGCCATAGAAAGAATTTCTTTGCTGCTGGTGTTGAAATGAAATAGTCCTTTACAAACTTCCAAACAGGGATTATTCTTAAAAATCGATATATTGTATAACATCAATAATAGCATCAAGCAAATAGCAAAATAAAAGTAAATGCCTTTCGTAGATTATATTTGTAACCTTGTATAAATTAAAGTATTGCTATAGAAACTAAAGAAAATTAGATATTTTTGGATATTAAACTGTTTTTGGAAAATATTACCTTTTGTTATAACACATAAAGCACATTTCCATCAACCCAGTTATATTTTACATATATTTCTGTGAACAATAATCGGAAAACCGAATAAATGTTGGAATCTGACAAGGAAAAGTTTACTAAAATAATATCTTTATAGAGTAAAATCATTTGATTTTCAAGACATGATAAAATACTAAATTCCTCCATGAAAGTTTCTGATGTACAATAATATTCTTGACATCAGAAGTGTTATACAGATCAAAAGAAAGTTTTGAGTTTCATGATATAATTGATATATTAAATAAGATAAAGAAAAAACGGGTTTCTTTTTAATTTCGAAACTAAATCGGGCATGGAAACTAATTTATTCTTTAAATACTAAAATGATTTTGCTTTATCAAAAATACTATTTAACTGATACTAACTTCTTAATCTTGACATTAAATTCAAAACCATTAATAACTGTCAATATTTAACTTTGGTCGTGTTATATTATTAAGAAATGTATTTGAGTGCTAAATTAATTCTGCTAGTATTACATTTTACAACATAAATAATAATCCATATATACAAAACAGAATGTCTGTCGGGAAATTTAGTAAAGAAGTAACAAAAAAAAGTCATATAATATTATTCACATTTAAAAAATAGACTGAAATTTTTATTTTGTTTTATTGCAGAAATAATCCATATACAACTTCAAATTTGCATGGAGTTTCAAAAACTTTTCAAGAGGCTAATTATATATATAGATGGATTACAAATAATTGTAAATTGGATCATAAAAATAGAAAATTGGATTGAAAAATTGTAAATTAGATTATGAAAATGTAAAACTGGATAGAAATATTGTAAATTAGATAATAAAAATATAAAATTGGATAAACAAAATTGTAAATTGTATCTGAAACAATGTAAATTAGTAGAAAGTTTCAAAATATAATTTAAAAAGGAACATCCAAAATTATTTACATAATTCACAATACGGTGATTTCAGCGAATCGGTGATTGGCTTAGTCATATATAATAGTTTGAAAAAAAAATTAAACTAGTATGTTAAGCAAAACAATGGTGAGAAAATTATAAAATTTATAAACGTATATCGAAGTAAAATGAAAAGTTTTCAAGGGCATTGGTTAGAATGTTTATAGTAAGCTCATATTTGCCGATATAGCATACACATTTCTATTTGATAAACTTGAAATATTTATACTGTATTAGCCTTCATCAAATTTATAAAAGACTTCAACTTTTAACAGTGCTAATATTGTATTAAATATAATATCTGTTCAATATAGAAAATGGTTAAAAAGGTTTTGTATAAAAATACATATAAAAATGGAATATTGCAATCATTTAGAAATGTTATATAAACTGTCAGATTACAAATAAAAAAGAAAACGCTTCCACATTTTCTACATTTCTTTAAACGTTTTAATGACGTGGCAAAATGTAGTCAGATGGTGACTAGATAAATCACAAAACCTCCTAGAGTTCTGCAGATGATGCTAAATGCAGTTTCATGATACAGATGATGTTAAAGGTAGTTTCATTATGCAGATGATGCTAAATGCAGTTTCATGATGCAGATGATGCTAAATGCAGTTTCATGATGCAGATGATACTAAATGCAGTTTTATGATGCAGATGATACTAAATGCAGTTTCATGATGCACATGATGCTGAAGAAATATGTATAGCTAAATTCCCATTAAACTGCAAATCTGATAAAATAACTGCTTGAAAAATGAAAGCCATATGTGATTTATATATCATGCAATGACATAACAACTATGTGACATGCTTTGAAAATATGTTTCAACATTATTTTTCGTGCCTAGCACTTAAATTGGTGCATTAGAAAAATATGTTCTGCCGTAAAAACCCTAAAAGTATGTGCAGATTTATCAAGTATCATACTATATATGCTAAAATCACTTTTCTATGTGTAGTAAATTGTATGTGGCATCTATAATACGATATACTGGTAATATTTAATAGGAAGAAATTTTTACCCACATCTTAATCCCCTTTAAGTTCTTTTATAGAAAAATACTAAAATTAATTTTACACTTACTAAAATTCATATTAACAAATTTCTTTTGATAATTCCCTGTTAATGTTGCTTTATTTTGTAAACAAGCAGAGCATAAAAATTATATTTTAATTGAATCCTCCTGGCTATACGCTTATACAAAGATAAACCTGATATGATTATTCAGATTCACTTTGTAACAGAATCGAATTTTTAATATAATGAATTCATAATTCTCTAATGCACTAATATTTTTTCATTGTAAGGACAAAATTAAAACAGTGGTTAGTAAATGCACATACAGAAATGAAAAAGAAAATAACAGCAAACGAAAAACAAGCAAAATATACTCCATGCAAACTATACATTACAGTGAAACAATATTAGTATGCAAAACCAACAATTAAGCAACTTCAAAGATATATTCCTTTGAAGACATCTTGATATATAATGAAAACTTGTAATAGTTCAGGCAGTTTTAGACCGCATTGCATGCATCGATAGCATTTTCATCCAAAAAATTTCTCTCTGTGTTTTGGCTCATTTGTACATCGGGTGGGAATGAAATGTACACAAACTCAGGGGCTTGAACCCAATAGCATCCATCGTAACGCACATGAAAATAGATATATATCTTCTCCCAAAGAGCAAGCAATTCTGACTTGAATCTAAAAAGAATTGAGCATCTATCGTAAAATGAAAATATAACTTGATATTTCAAATATTGTCAAATTATAAAACCACGATACACATATATAGATATAAATGTTGAAATTTGAAATATTTTCTCTATTTGTAATTTGAATCGAACATCTTATAGTAACAAATAAGGCTTTAATCATTTCTCTGTCAATCAACGTACAGAAAAATTTCAACTGATTACCTCAGTGAAAGCTTTAGCTTATAACACATGAATTAGTTTAAACCCAAAAAGCTGTCATTCTTTAAAAGCTTATTTTTTAAAATGTAGATAGCTTCTCGTATATTTACACAGTACACACCTCAGTCCAAGAACCAAGAACATAAGAAGTGTCACTTGGTCCAGTAGCGGATTAACTACTTGTCTGAGTAAGCTATAGACAAGAGTATCAATGTTTTATTAGGATGTCATAAGATATTTCAATAGACATTTGTCATTGAAGTGATTTTGATGAATTCAATTCAAATAATATCTTAGAAAAAAAGCAAATAAGTGCAGTTAACGATTGCTCTAAATTTCAACTAATTATTTAACTTATGTCGGTAAAAATGACGTGGGAAATAGAAACATTTTTGTACTTTATGCAGCATTTCAAGTGCACATGAAAGTGGCACGAAAGGGAAATAAAACTACAAAATAGAAAATCAAAGATATATAAACATCAGACGCAAACAATGAAAAAAAAAATAAAAGGCAGATAACATGAACTCAAAAAAATTAAAGTTAAACCTGGTCATGCCATACCTCGGGAAAATATGAAGTCATTGACAAATCATTAACACTAGAATGACGGAGGAATTTTTCGAGGAATCGTTTCTCAATGTAGTTATGCGGTCAAAATGATCGCTTCCGTCGCTCTAGTGTTAACTACAATATTGGAGTTTTTAATAATATGAAAGATTCAAAGAAATCCAAATTAAGAACTGAAGAGTACTTTTAAATAATGGAAGCAGAAGAAAAATCAACCAGTGATTAATCAACCAACAATGATTAGCGATAGAAGATTTATTGATTTCTTAGTTTTTTACACGAGTTTGGTGTTCTTTTAAGCAGTACGTTGAGGTGCGTTTAGTTTGACCTATGTACGATAGTCTACATTGTCAAAGAATTTGATAAATGCCCCAATCATTGAATTTTTAATAGGATTCTTAAGCGGAGAAAATTTAATTTTATTAGTAGGGAAGAATCTCAGTTTGAAGTCTAACTTATTCAGAATTCTAGCAAATTTTATGACTAATTTTGCGATAGAAATGAAGGCATATAATATTGCTATAAGTTTTAACTGGATCTTCCTTGTTCTGAAGTGATTTAGAACATTTGGATAAAGCACGATCAACAATTTTCGGACAGAATCCCTTATCTAAGGCGGCAGCTTTTATATAATCCAATTCAGACTATAATAAATCAGAAATAGATTATAATTTAATAGCACGGTATACAGACATAAGTACTGAATGCGGAAATCTTTTGATTAGGGGCATAACAAGAATTATTATGATGGGGTGATGTAACGGCAAAAGGGTTACGGTAAACAGTGTTAAAAAATGGATTGAATTTTCATTCCGATCGACCAGAATATGAAAGAGAAAGAATAATTGTAAGGGGGTGATATTATGGCAAAAGGATTGCGGTAAACAATGTTTACAAATAAATTTTCATTGCGACCTACTAAAACATCCAGGAAAAAGAGAGAATTGTTATGAAAGGGGCAATGTAACGGCAAAAGGTTTACGGTAAACAATAGTTATAAATGACTTTCCATTGCGAATCACTAGAACATCCAAGAAAGAGAGAAAATTATTACATTTTAGTTCACAGATAAACTGAATCAATAGAATTCATAATGGTTAGAAAAGAACACTATCTAAATCATTAGACTGATCAAGAAGAGCAAAACCATCATCCACGTAACGAACTTAAATAGGAAAGATTATAAAATTAAACTTCAAAATAGTGCATGTAAATATAATACAAAAATGGCTTTAGAGAATTTCCATGGCCAAGTCACAGACATTTTAAAGTAATCACCTTGAAAGATGGAACTGTTCTGGGACAAACATGTACATGTCAGAAATGAGGTCATCAGTTTTTCTCTCCTTGACACGTACATGTTTCCTCAGAACACTTTCGTCTTTCGGGGAGATTGTTTTAAAATGTTTGATGCCTGGCCATGGGTAATGCTCTACGTCCACATTTGTGTGATATTTACATACACTAATTTGATGTTTCATTATTCAATCATATTCAGTTTCCCTTTTGTGTTTGTTACATGGATGATTGTTTGGCTCTTCTTGATCAGTCTGTTAATTTAGACAGTGTTCTTTCCAACATTCTATTGATTCGCTTGTATTCAGTTTATCTGTGAGCTAGAATGTAATAATTTTCTTTCTTTCCTGGATGTTCTGAACAACAATGAAAGCTCATTTGTAACCACTTTTTTCCTTAAGGCTTTTACCATTACATTACCCCCGCATAACAATTCTTCTCAGCCACCTAATAAAAAATGCAGCATTCAATACTTATGTACCGTGCTATTAAATTTTGTTCTATTTCTGGCTTGGAATCTGAGTTGGACTATTCGTTTATTAAAGTATATTTATAAGAAATTTGCCACCAGCCGTGATCTATTCACATACACACACACACACACACAATATATATATATATATATATATATATATATATATATATATATATATATATATATATATATATATATATATATATATATACTATATATACACTGTCCAGGCCAGCCGAGCTCGGCACCAATCCTAGTGACTCTGCCTCTGTTGAAGTGTCAGTGGTAGGTGCCTTAATAGAAGTCGACACTTAATCCCACCTTCTGCCAGTCATCTCTCAATAGTATCCCTTGATACAGGATGCATGAGGATGGCAAATGCCTTTGAATGGCTGATAGAGACGCAACTGGTGTGGACGTGGCTCCTCTTCTGGCTGCACGATCCTCTCGATCAGTTATCTGTTTGGAAAATGGAACCTGGGCGGCTTAACAGCATAGGCAGAACCATCGGCAGCAGAATATCGTTGATGTAAAAGCGAGTCGTCAGATTGGCTTGCAAAACAACTAGAAGATATCAGCTGTTCCATAAGATGGCTCCCCGGACAGTCACATCACGTGTGATGGCCGTGTGCCGCTCGACTACAAATGCGCAATCAGAACGCTGGCCAGTCTTCCTTTACGAAGCATAATGCGGTCATCAGCTCTGAGAGAAGCAGGATTCGTTGTTAAAGACAACATGCCTCCAATCGAACACTGTCCAGACTGACTGAGCTAGGCACCAATCTAAATGCCTTTGCCTATGTTGAGGTGTCAGTGGTAGGCGCATTAATAGACGTCGATCTCATCTTCTGCCAGTCGTCTCCAAATAGTATCCCTCGATACAGGATGCACGGAGGATGGCAAATGCCTTCGAATGGCGGACAGCGACGCCGCTGGTGTGAACGTGGCTCCTCTCCTGGCTGCACGATCATCTCGAGCAGTTATCTGTCTGAGGAGATCTGAGCCTCTGCGACGTTTACATATACCTTCTCTGATTCTCTGTAGCCAACGCCGAGCTACTACCATGTCGCTCCGACCTAGATAACGACTGATACGTCTGTTGGACTAACCAGCTTCCCTTAGGCTTATCACGCGACCTCTCTCTATATCCGACAATTATCAGTAGCGCCATTGTGTACGCCTCAAAGGCATCTTTGTAAACAACTTGCAATATCAAAGCAGATAATTCAGTTCCTAATTTCCCGTGAGTGAAAACACCGGTCGTTTTAAATACTGCACGATGCGATATGTTCGCATGCGCATTGCAAGAGCTCTGTTACACCATTAGAGTTAGCCGCTTGATCATTTGCATAACTCGTAAAACGATGTTTGCATTCCGAGTTTCGCGGCTGTAGCTCAATTTTTTATATGTATATACATTTTTTGCAAGTGTATAATTAAAATAACTGGTTTATATAGATTAAACAATTTTTTTTTTTGTTTCTAAGACATAGATCTTAAGATGGTTAAGGAAACAATTTGCTTTATTGCTTAAACATATTTAAACTATTGATGGAAAGTTGGTTTCAATAATATATATGGTACCACTATTTCTAGCTATGTAAAATCTAAACTGAATAAGATCTTAATTTTCGAGTTATGCATGTTACAGGTAGGTTGATTTTCTTTCTTCCATTAGACGCTTGGTCAGTATTCTACATTATTGTAGAGCCAATAGTCAGAAAGCGTGTTGGTTTATAACATAGAATATTGGACCCTAACGAAGACATTCTACGACTATAAACTATTTTAATATAATTGAATGTATATAATACATAGTTGTTGAATATGGTTCTTGGATGTATTACTTTTCCATGGATGAGGAATTGTTACTCATGTTGTGTAATAGTATTCTTTAAAAAATCTTGTAGCTGTTGCTGCTAGTGTGAAAAAGTTGCTGTTAAGAATATATATATATATATATATATATATATATATATATATATATATATATATATATATATATATATATATATATATATATATTCTTTTGTTTCTTTTGTTTCTTCAAATATTCTACTTTAATTCATCTTTATTATTTATATACAGGGTGTCCAAAAAACATTGACCTCGGCTTTTATTCCTTAAATATTGATCTTAGACATATATAATAAATTACAAATTTGCGTAATAAAAGGTACATAATTTTATGAAATCGATAAAAATTTTCAGTGGATTAAATTTGAAGAAATACAAAATTTAAATTTTTATACGGCCACCGTACAAAAACATTTCCAATGAGTAAAATGTACCCCATACACTAATAAGGTGATGTACAAAATTTCAGCATTTTATCATAAAAAGTCCCAGTGATATGTTTAAACAAAGTTGGTGGGGGATTAATCACAAATTAAAATGTAAATGTTTACAGCAAGAGTGCAAATGATGCAACGCAGAACTGCATCCTAGGCAAATAATATCTGCCTCTTATCTTTAATGGATCTTTGGCATGGATGGTAAACATTTTGAACAAGCTTTGTAATCTTTGTGTAAAGTTATTATTTCCACACACTGTAGATACTTTTGTACCAATAAATAGCAAAATTATTATTTATTTATGTAATCATTATTTTCTTTCGTAATTTGTGTATGACCCCCTGAAACACAATCTGCCGACATGACTTTTCCCCTTTGAGAACCCATGTCGATGTATCAAAAAGTGGTTTAAGTCAGCATTTTTATCTTTTCATATCTCTGGGACTTTTTATGATAAAATGCTGAAATTTTGTACATCACCTTATTAATATATGGGGCACATTTTACTCATTGGAAATATGTTTGCACCGGGGCCATATAAAAATTTAAATTTTGTATTTCTTAAAATTTAATTCCCTTGAAAATTTTAATCGATTTCATAAAATTCTGTACCTTTTTTACGCAATTTTGTAATTTATTATATATGTCTAAGATCAATATTTATGGAATAGAAACCGAGGTCAATGTGTTTGGGACACCCTGTATATACATATATATAATAATAATAATAGCTTGAAAGTCCAATGAAAGAAAAGTGAGAAGCTGCAACTCGATATATATATGTGTGTGTGTGAGTGTGTGTGTGTGTGTGTGTGTGTGTAATATTGAACATTTACTTATTGTAATAATATTTCTTTATTTACGTTATGCCAATAACAAACAGAATGGAATATGATGAGCATTAAATATTCCACATACAGAGTGAAAAATGTCAATAGTAAAAATGTAATACAAATTAAAACTAATTGCTAAACCTAAGCGGTAAATATATCTTAAGAAATGTCTAAGAAAATTAACAAATGTTATGGATAAAATACATTTTAAAATTTAATCCAATCTGTACATTGAATACTTAATTGCACAATAAATTTTCAGAAACACTAAAAGTTACCTTAAAGCTTGTATATACGTTTGCATTAAGTAGTCCTTAAATGTCATTAATTATAAATGTTATTTCAAGCATTTAAAAATCCAATGTAGTTGCTAGTATTAGAAAAATCCTATTCAAGATGCTGTTTAATTGTCACTTGAAATTAACGGGCAGATTAAACTAAAAAAAAAATACCTGGTTTAAAGATTTTACAGCAAAACCATGCATCCATAAGTGAATATTATAATGGCTTCTTTGAAAAATAACTTCTGCTAAATTTTAAATAAACTGAAAAATAACTTCTGTTAAACTGTATTTTTAAATGCTGTAATGAATTAACGAAGACACAATTTCAATTACCAAAGTTCCATAATTTTTTAAGATTTGAATCTTATCTTTTGCTTATTTTAGAAAAATTTCTGAATCTGTATTGCCAATATAACAGATAGGGCTACTTATTTACATAGGTTTTTTAGCAAGCTACTGGATTAAGGGAATTTAATCACCTGCCAACACGATGATAAATGATTTATTTTATTTTCACAAAAAGTTTAGAAAGATTGAAAAATGCAATTACATCAAAACTATAGGGAATAAAATGAGTCTCACAGATCACAAGATTATTTTCAAAGTCAAATACCTTAACAGATTACATGCATGCAGGTCATGCTAAATAAAGCAAATTATAACAACTTGCTTGAAAGTTTCAATATTTTCTCTACAAGTTAGGTTTATATGCAGATTTTATATAACATGCATCAGACATCGACCATTTGGGGCACATTTTTGATCAAACGTTAAACTTGCTGAAATAGCTGCACTAAGCACCACTGAAATTTACCATAAACAATATAAAACTGTTATTTCAACATTACTTAATTCAATAATGGAACCTGTCTCTGTAATTACCATTATCTTCTATGTCCAAAAGTGACATTTATTTTGTATTTTGAAAAAAAAATTTAACGTATTAGAGGCTAAAATCCTTAAATATTTATGATGCGATTAGAAATATTAATATCAAAGAATAAGAAACTATAAAATTTTGACTCATTTTCAATGTCTGTCTCATTTTCAAATTCATTCATGTCTGTTTTGGGATTTACTTACACTCTGGGCACGTGATCAAAAACATGGCTAGTCTGAGCAATAAAATATTCTGAAGTTTGTGGCCTCACAAATTATGGGACGGAAAATTCAGAGATTTGTTTTATGTAATCACCAAAATTGGCTAATTTGGGAGGGTTTTTTTTTCTCTCATAACCATAATTGATTTCAAAATTATTCATGTAATCTATCATTTACTAAAAATAATTTACTAAAATAAATGTATCACTTACAAGCGGTTTGCAAGGCAGTAGAGACAGACAAGAACAAAGCAAACAATCATAGCAACGTATTCAGGGCCCATTATCAATTCAAAGTCTTTCAGGATGTCTGGATGAATTTCAAGTAAAGGCAGTTGGCGGATAAAGATTCCACTAGTGATATGCAGATACTCTTTAAAAGAAAAACAAAGTTTCAATATGCTTAATAAGGACATTCTTTTAAACGTTATTACAAATATGTACATTCCTACATAATTTCATCACTATGTCTTTTGTCTATTTTCTTACATTTTCAAAAATACTTTTGAAATAAATATAAATAACTTCTCAACTAATCTTTCAAATTCTGATATTTATTATCATCGTTGTCATTTTTTTTTTTAAATAAACATAAATGCTTCGGAATTTTCGTATTTTATTAGCATAAACAGTCAAAATTAGTAATTAAAAGAGCTACAATATACATATATAGTTGAAACTTTGTTTTAAATTCTAAACAAGAAAGATCAATCATGCATAAGTATTGATTATGAAACACTTTCCAACTGAAATGCAATTTCATTTAAAAATCTCTAAAATGTGATACATTCAATGGTGATATCTTTTACATTATCACAGTACTACAGTAATTTATTATACTTAAATATTTGAAACTGTATCGAAATCATCTGATTCTCTATGCAAAATCAATGAATATTTCATTCATATAAATTGTATTCCAGACTCTAGAGCTAAATAATTTTGTGTGAAAAAAATTCAGCAATTCTTATGTAACTCACCTTACAATCGCTTGAGATATTTGCATTCTGCATAAGTTAAAATTAGGCTTCGTTGAAGAAATAATAAAAGTTTAGGGATCATTTAAAATCACAACTATTGTAATTGCGTAGGCACGGAACTTAGATACACATATAATACACAGATACACAGATAATATATGTGTGTCTGTGTGTGTGTGTGTGTTTATTCAAAGTATTGAAATCGTGTCGAAGATCGGAACTTGAATTTTCGAAGGATCTACACGTTTTGGGACTTTTGGGAAAAAACTATTTTTAGGAAGACGTCTGTGTGTGTAACGGTGTATCTGCGTGTATTTCTGTGTGTCTGTGAGGATATTGCATCCACTCTAACTGAAAAACTAATGGACCGAATTTCATAAAATTTGGTAGGTAAGTTTTTTGTGGGAATCCCTGATGCTCATTAGATTATAGTACGATTCCTAATAAAAGAATCTGCCTTCTTTGCGAAATGGCCGGCAGAAATTGTCTTTATCCACTCTAGCTAAAAACTAATGGAACAAATTTAACAAAATTTGGTGTATAATATTTCAATAACCTACAAGTGATTTATATACGACATTTATCAAAATTTGGTATATAAATCACTTGTAGGTTATTCTAGTACGATTCGGGCAAAAGGAACGGGGTGTTTTTGCGAAATGGCCCGCAAAAATCGTTAATATAAAAATAAAAGACTACGTGTGCTCAATTATATCAATTAAATTCCTATTTTATGCGTGATTTTTGACAATAAAAAGAATAAGACTAACCCCATTACTCTAGGACTAGCCGTTCTTGAGATGTTTTAGTTTTTTCCCGTTTTCGCTACGCCACCTTTGACAATAAGTCCAGCTATCAAATGAGAACCAAATTTAAGTTTAACGTGCAAATTCAATGTCATTTAGAATACTTATGGCTGTTATTTTGTGCACATAAACTGAAATTATAATTGAAGAAATAAAGAGAACGTGAATATGAGTCTGCAGGGAAAGACATGTACTGCCCACATCAGAATTTTTAACAACATTACAACAATGATATATAGAAGTGAATGGGGATTATTTACAGGCCATTTCGAAAAAAATGTAGGATCTATATTTAAAGATCCACCAAATTTTTGCAGAATAAAATATTCTACAAATTTAAGCAGTGTACCAAATTTTAACTCTCTAGGACGTAGGAAAGTGCATTAAAAATGCCATCAAATAAGTATATCATGAAGAGTTATATAGAATTAAAAAAAAATTTGAAAAATTGTTATCTACCAAATTTATTTTAAAATGTAAAGCCTCTCTCATATACAAAATAATTAAACTCTTGGAAAGATATTTATTATATAATATATCTCTTTTTAACACTTTACAACAAAGTTGAAAAGTGTTTATGACTTTGTTCATTCTGTCTGTCTGTCTGTCTGTCTGTCTGTCCGTCCGTTAGCACGATAACTGCCGTAAAAATGAGTTTATCAAAATGAAATTTTAGTATGTTGTTCAGACGG
This sequence comes from Amaurobius ferox, assembly GCA_951213105.1. Lineage (NCBI taxonomy): Eukaryota > Metazoa > Arthropoda > Arachnida > Araneae > Amaurobiidae > Amaurobius > Amaurobius ferox. Next base: position 111,234,635 of record OX578133.1, on the reverse strand, counting down.
TCTGTAGGACCTATGGGAATATAAATAAATAATATCACCCAATTAGTTTTTTATTGAACCCGGGTTGAAAAAATGAAATACATTGAACCCTATGGGACCTAATTTTTCAAACATTTTTTAAGTAAATTTAAAATTCACGAATTGCTTCGAAATTTTTAGGAAATATTCACATTATCCCATAGAATATATAAAAAAAAATTCAGTAAAATATGTTAAGTAGTTTTTTAATTAAAAAAAATATTTAATATAGGGAAAAAAACAAATTCAATTAAATTCTGACTTTGGGATATCTTCCAGAAAGAAAAGAGAGAGATATTATATAATAAATATCTCTCTATTTGTTTAAACGTTTTGCATATGGGCGTGGCTTCATATTTTAAAATAAATTTGGTAGATAATAATTTTTCATTTTTTTTAAATTTTATATAACTCTTCATGATAAATTTAATTGATGGCATTTTAAACGCACTTTCCTACGTCCTAGAGAGCTAAAATTTGGTACACAGCTTAAATTTGCTGAACATTTTATTCGACAAAAATTTGATGGATCTTTAAATATAGATCATACATTTTTTTCGAAATGGCCTGAAAATAATCCCCGTTCACTTCTATAAATCATTGGTGTAATATTGTTAAAAATTCTGATGTGGACAGCACATGTCTTTCTCTGCAGACTCATATTCGTTCTCTTTATTTATTCAATGATAATTTGAGTTTATCTGCACAACATAAGTATTTTAAATGACATTGAATTTACACGTTAAACTTATATTTGGTTCTCATTTGATAGCTAGACTTATTGTCAAAGGTGGCGTAGCGAAAACGCGAAAAAACTAGAATATCTCAAGAACGGCTAGTCCTAGAGTAATGGGGTTAGTCTTATTCTTTTTGTTGTCAAAAATCACATATAAAATAGGAATTTAATTGATATAATTGAGCACACGTAGTCTTTTATTTTTATATATAACGATTTTTGCTGGCCATTTCGCAAAAATAGCCCGTTCCTTTTTCCCGAATCGTAGTAGAATAACCTACAAATGATTTATATACAAAATTTTGTTAAATTTGGTATATAAATCACTTGTAGGTTATTGAAATATTATACTCCAAATTTTGTTAAATTTGGTTCATTAGTTTTTAGCTAGAGTGGATAAAGGCAATTTCTGCGGCCATTTCGCAAAGAAGGCAGATTCTTTTATTACGAATCGTACTATAATCTAATGAACATCAGGATTTCCCACAAAAAACATACCTACCAAATTGTATGAAATTCGGTCCATTAGTTTTTCAATTAGAGTGGATGTAATATCCACACAGACACACAGAAACATACACAGATACACCCTTACACACACACACGTCTTCCTAAAAGTAGTTTTTTCGTGTTCTAGAAGTCCCAAAACGTGTAGATACTTTGAAAATTCGAGTTCCGATCTTCGGCACGATTCCAATACTTTGAGTACATACACATACACATATATATTATCTGTGTATTATCTGTGTATCTAAATTCCGTGCCTATGCAATTACAATAGTTGTGATTTTAAATGATCCCTAAACTTTTATTATTTCTTCAAGGAAGCCTAATTTTAACATATGCAGAATGCAAATATCTCAAGCGATTGTAAGATGAATTACATAAGAATTGCTGAATTTTTTTCACACAAAATTATTTAGCTCTGGAGTCTGGAATACAAGTTATATGAATGAAATATTCATTGATTTTGCATAAAGAATCAGATGATTTATATTTCGATACAGTTTTAAATATTTAAGTATAATAAATTACTGTAGTACTGTGATAATGTAAAAGATATTACCACTGAATGAATCACATTTTAGAAATTTTTAAATGAAATTACATTTCAGTTGGAAAGTGTTTCATAATCAATGCTTATGCATGATTGATCTTTCTTGTTTCTTTCTGGAGGATATCCCAAAAGTCAGAATTTAATTGAATTTGTTTTTCTCCCTATATTAAATAATTTTTAAATAAAAAACTACTTAACATATTTTACAGAATTTTTTTTTATATATTTTATAGGACAATGTGAATATTTCCTAAGAATTTCGAAGCAATTTGTGAATTTTAAATTTGCTTAAAAAATGTTTGAAAAATTATGTCCCATGGGGTTCAATGTATTTCCTTTCTTTAACCCGGGTTCAATAAAAATCTAATTGGGTGATATTATTTATTTATATTCCCATAGGTCCCACAGACCGTCTGAAAAACATACTAAAATTTCATTTTGATAAAGTCATTTTTACGGCAGTTATCGTGCTAACGGACAGACAGACAGACAGACAGACAGACAGACCGACAGATAGACAGACAGACAGAATGAACAAAGTCATAAACACTTTTCAACTATGTTGTAAAGTGTTAAAAAACAAAATTTTAATATACCCCATGTTGGTGGTTTCATATTTTAGCTCATTTATTTCGCAAAACTGAAGAATAAAGAAAGTACCGATAGATTTCAACTTTTTTTATTCATCAAAAAGGCAGAATGATCAGAAAATATTTTTAAAAATTGAATAAAATGAACCCTATTTAATCCTTGAGCCTCGGTGAGGTAGGTTTATTAGCACACGTACTGAGAAAACGATGTCGTCTGTGTTTACATTTGCCTCTAGTTACAAAATTCCAGTAACGGCTCGCGATCAATACGTAGAGAGGGGCGCTGATTAAAGCATGTTTTATATATATCTGTATAAATGAATTGAAAATAAGTTTTATATGTGTTTATGTATAAGGATAATTGGCTGTTAAAACTTGAATTTATAATAAACGTTAAGTCTTATTATACATTCAAGACTTTTAAGCATTTTGCTGTGAGTGCGATTCTTACTATATACACTCATTAAAAGTGAAATTGCAACACCATGAAGGAATGCATATAGCCATATGCAAATCACAGTACAGGTAGACGAAAGAGTCATATGCAAATGATTAAAAGAACAAACAAAGATTTGCAAAATAAACATGTTTATTCAGTTAAGAATGTGGCCCTCCACGACGCTCAAATAATTTTGCATGTTATCCGGAAAAGCGCTAAATATTAGTGTACTTTTCAAAGTTAAAAACATTGTGCTGTGGATCTTGCCCATCATTATTTTGCACTGAAAGAAGTAAAGTACTTGCATTATGTAGGGAAAGTCATGTGTTGCCCATATCAGGCATTTTTATTATATACTACTAGGACAAATTACCTGGTATCGCTTGGATCCTTAAAAATGCGATCGCTAGATAAATAATACAGGTACCACTGTCATGTCGGTGTTATCGCTCTGTGGGCGTGGATTGAACAAAAAATTGTTCTACGGATTCTGTTCAAAAATCGTTAGAAAGAACATCTTTCCGATGATGTCAAAATGAAATATTGGTAATATGTTCGATCGCTAAGAAACCGATGAAAATCGCTCAAAATCACGCTTCATAAAATAACTAAAAGGCTAATTCGAATTAAAAAAAAATCTTGCCAAGGCCAATCGTACCGACAGTTCATCAAACTCAGTAACAAATTTTGAGGCTGTCTGAAGCTTAGATTTGCAACTACAGACGAAAGACAGACAAACATATTTTTTTATTGTGGAGGATATATTGTAGGGAAAATAAAAGAAAATTTTAAGGACATACCTCTATCTTAAATAATATCCAATTTTGGTATACATATTTCAACGTCTATTCCTAATCGTTTACACCATATTTTTGTTTTATCAAATATAAAACCGAAAAATCGTCTCGTTTATTAAACCAAGTCCAAAGCAAAATCATGAAAATTCATTATTTTAAACTCATTTAAATCCCACCCCCCTTTTAGTAAATAAAAAAACATCTCGCCGACCAGTGAATAAAACCGCAATGCTATAACACAGCTGTGTTCAATTGTATAAAAAATGCAAATTATTTTTTTATGCTTTTGCAGTACAAGGTTTCTTGAGTATATTTATTCCAAAAAATTCTAAAAATGATGATGCAAAATTAGAGCTTTTGAAACAAAACTACGTCTTTAAAAAACTCAATAGAAAGTCCACACTGAATTTATTTTATACACTGTTTTGTTTTAAATAGCAAACTAGATTTCCCGTCTCTAATTAAATTTCTAAAACTTCTAAGCACGTGGTGTAATTTGGGTGAAAACTTAATCTTGAAACAAGGTCATGTTTTAATTTTGAAATTAAAAAAATGGCTATTCCTTAAGATCTTGTTACTGTTTTTTAGAAACCTAATTTTTAACCATGCATTAAACAATTCGCGTTTCGTGACTCGAAAACTTTCTTGCAATTTATTCACTTTTATAATCATTTTTAGAATGCAACGCAAAATTATAATCCGGCGGAATATGGAAATACTGTTAGTAAAGAAAATAAATATTACGAATAAATACTACACTATTTACGAAGACATTAATAAGCGTTATTATGGAGAATACTGGAACATGAGTTAAGTTGACTGCGTAGGGATGCACAGGATATTTTGTTTCAAAGTTAAATCTAACCGCACGTCCCATTTTTTTACGCATTTTGATGCACTTTAAAAAAACGCAGTTAGCCCCACCTATCAATTATTTCCCTACAACTTTTACGAGGGGTTTGATCAAACGATGATTTTTTTTTTATCAAATCTGATCTACTGATGATATTACAATTGGCATAAGCAGTTTGCACTACAGTTGATGAGGAGGAGGTTACTCTGCACCGGTAGTATAGATTTTATTAGCAACTAGCAGCATACCCGTTCTTCGTACGGAATATATAATATAAAGAAACTTATAATTCGCAATCATGTGCAACTTCTATTAAAATATTAAATTTATTGCTCCTAAAGAGAAGTTTAAGAATATCTGTTCTCACTATGCAAAATTATCTTCACGGGCAGATCTGAAGAATAAAACATCCTGGTCCCTTTTGTAAGCAAATGTACAAAAAAAAAAAAGGAATTCAATCAATATATGCAACACCGTACTACTTATATTGTCGCAGAATAAAAAATATGCCAGTGTGTTAGTAGAAGATTACCCGTATTACAATATGAGTCTCAAAAATATTTGCCAAAATAAAAGAGATGACGTAATAAATTGAAAATATCAATAATCCCCGTAATCTTTATACCAGAAGGTCGTAATTGATTCTAATATATGCAAATACATATCAAAATATATGCCAATATACCTGTACTACTTATATTCTCGTAGATTAGAAGATATAATGCATTTGTAGAAGATTACTCGTACAACGTACTATATATGAGTTTCAACAATTTTCGTCATAATAAAACAATAACATAATAACTTGAAAATATCAATAATCCCTGAATTAACAGTCCCCGAAAATATCAATTATAATAATGTTTAAACCTGAAGACCGTAATTGATATCATCCAGTCAAAAATGCAATGTCAATGACATTTATTTTATATACATATCTTTATTATTCAAATCGGAAAAGATTTAATATAAAATCGTATGCCGCATAACACATTGGATCCGTTGCTAAGCGACATGATATCATTTGCTTCAAATAAATTGATGGAAATCATATCGTCTGAATAATGCGATCTCCATGGAAGGTTTGGCGACATTTTAGTCAATTTAGCGATAACTTAAAAAATCGCCAAATTTATCGCCAAGTGGGACTGTAGAACTGATAGTCCCATTTTGCGACAAATTGACGAAACATCATCACAATACTATCCCCTAACAAAACACAATTATTTTCATTTATTAAGCGCGATTTTATCAATTCCATGATATTTTTATGGACTCACAAATACTTTTATCAATTTCGTGATATTAAAAAAATTCGTTAAATGTGTTACTAAGTAGGATGGATGGATTGACCGACAAATGCTACTGAAACATCATTTCAGTACTCTATTCTAAAAAACAAATCATTGAATTGCGTCAATTTCATAAATTTGGAAACATTTCCGCTAATTTGGTAAAGTTTAAGAGAAGTTACCAAGTTATTTAGAGATATTCCGCTAAATTCGTAGCTCTGAATTTGCAGATCTGAAGAATAAAATATCCTGATCCCGTTTGTATATACGAAATGAAAACACTAAAATTGTATTATAAGATACACCGGTTCTACTCTTTTTCTGCATCAACAATCGGCTAAATGAATTTATTGGGTAAACACAATATATGAGCTTATTAGCTAAACACAATATATGAGCTGGAAACCTCTTTGCTAAAATAAATGATAGTGATGTACGCAGTCCGCAATTTATATAATTAAAAGAACAATCAAACCGTTCATTTAAAAAATATATTTTTACATACATTTATTTATTATTTAAATAGAAAAAATAATAATAAATATTAACAACACATTTAATTTCATTCCGTTGCCGAGCAACATGATATAAGATAGAATCTTCCTCATAAAATGCGAAATTTAATAGCCATTTTGATTTCTTTATACTTTTCATTGTTCAGTAAAAGCTTGTGAAATATAAACCAAGGAGACAGATTTCCCATTTAAATCATGTTTCAACAATTCATGTTTTCAGAAAGTAACTAATTAGTGCAAAAAATCTCCCCCCAAACTCAGAGATACAGTTTTAATTCACTTTCAAACGATTTTCAAGCTTTTCGTTTGGATAAACCACGGAGTTAGAGAGTAGAACTCCTAGGAAAAAGTTTGGTTTTTCATTAATATCTCGACAACCCCTGATCTTAGATACTCGAAACTTGGGCTACATTTATGGGGGGCTATTTAAAGGCTATCCACAAAATTCCATCAAATTCGATTCAGCCGTTCTCCCGTGATGATGAGATAAACGAAAATGTCGTTTTTTACTAATATCTCGAGAACCACTGATCGTAGAATCTCCATACATGGACTAAATTTTAAGTGGGACTATTTCCAGGCTACCCACAAAATTTCATCAAATTCGGTTCAGCCGTTCTCTCGTGATGACGGGACAAACAGACAGACAGATGTTCAATTTTATATATATAGATATGCAGTAAACTCGCCTTAATTTGCTGCTCGATGCTTGACGGCGACGGAAATGGGACTTCTTCTAAACCTTATTTTTATTCATATTCTTCCAAAGTATCTTCTAGAATCATTGGTGTACGCTCAGGGTACAAGAATAGGTCCTGAAAATAGACATTTTGGCCTTAGATGGGTCTTACTGCTTGCAGAATGTTGCATATATATAGAATATCTGTATTTGCAACTTTATGAAATCTCTTTTATTCTTAGTTCGAAAATACTTGCGTTTCTGCGAACGAATATCTGCTTATAGATCAGTAGTGAAATCTCACGGAAATGTTTAATATGGAAAGATAAAAATGTGATGTGGACAGCAAATGACTTTCCCTGCAGACTCAAATTCATTTTTTCTTTATTTCTTCAATAATTCATTAAATTGAGTTTAATTGCACAAAATAACACTAAATTTGCATTTTTAATTTAATTTCTGTTTTTATTTGGTAATTGGACATTTTTCCAAAGGCGTCATAACAAAAATGCGAAAAATCTCATATCTCGAGAACGGTTAATCCTAGAGTAATAGAGTTGTTCTTATTCTTTTCCTCGTCAAAAATTGCGTATAAAACAAGCATTTAATTGATACATTTGAACATACGTAGTCTTTTTTTATATTTTGGCGATTTTTGCGAGCCATTTCGTAAAAAAGGCAGGTTGTTCTGTTCCGAATCGTATCAAAATTTAATCAGCAACAGAGTATCCCACAAGTAACTTATTTACCAAATTTTGTGAAATTTGGTCAATTAGTATTTTAGCTGCAGTGGATACATGAAATGTTTGCGGGCCATTTCGTAAAAAAAAGCAGGTTGTTCTTTTCTGAATCGTACCAAAAACTAATCAGCACCAGAGTCACACACCCAAATGACTTACCTCCTACCGAATTTGATGAAATTCGGTCCATTAGTTTTTGAGTTAGAGTGGATGCATACGTTGCACAGACAGACACACAGACAGATACACAGACGTCAGACTAAAAATAGTGTTTTTATGTTCTAGAGGTCCCAAATCGTGTAGATAGGTCGAAAACTCCAGATGCGATTTTCGACATGATTCCAATACTTTCCCTATACATTACCATGCATTGAAGGGAAAGTAAAAAGTTGCAGGGCTTAAATATACAGCTAACTGAGTCTTAGCGTTTCAATTCCTTCGTCAGACAAGAACTGTTTTTTTAATATTTTTAATATTAAAATACTAGTAGTTACGCCTGCCCAGGACAGTAACACTCTTAAAGATCTGATGTGGGTAGCACATGACTTACCCTGCATACTTATATTCATGTTCCCTTTATTTTAATTACATTTAATTCAATTTTCGTTTTCATTTGATAACTGGACTTATTTTCAAAGGTGGCTTAGAGAAAATACGAAAAAACTAAAATATCTCTAGAACGGCTAGTCCTAGTATAATGGGGTTGGTCTTATTCTTCTCTTCGTTAAAAATTACGTATTAAACAAGCATTTAATGGAGATATTTGAATATACGTAGTTTTTTATTTTAGATTTTGGCGATTTTTGCGGGCCGTTTTGCAAAAAAAGGCAGGTTATTTTTTTTTCGAATCGTACCAAAATCTAATCAGCATCAGAGTGTCCCACAAGTGAATTTTGAATCTACCGAATTTTGTGAAATTCGGTCCATTAGTTTTTCAGCTAGAGTGGATACAAGTTTTGCGGACCATTTCGCAAAAAGAGGCGGGTTCTTTTATTCCGAATCATACCCAAAACTAATCAACACCAGATTCGCCCACAAGTGACTTACCTACCAAATTTTATGAAATTCGGTCCATTAGTTTTAGAGTGGATACAAAATCTGCACAGACAGACACACAGACGTCACGCTACAAATAGTTTTTTCGTATTCTAGAGGTCTCGAAACGTATAGATCCGTCGAAAACTCGAGTTGCGATTTTCGATATGATTCCAATACTTTTCCTACACATTACCATGTACTGCAGGGAAAGTAAAATATGAAGCTACACCGTTTTACTTAATTAAGTTCTATTTTATTTAACAATGTATGATGGTTAGCATCGATGAAAACTGCAATGGAAAATTGGCGCAATTAGACTATACTCCGTGGACAAGTTTCAGCCATTTTACTTTTCTTATATGCATAGTATAATGTAAAAGGAAAGTATTGTGTCGGGGTTAAAAATTCAAATTCGAGTTTTCGACGAATGAGCACGTTTCAAGCATCCCTGACCACGAATCGAACATTTCTGAGGCGATGTCTGCGTATGTGTATGTATGTGTGTGTGCGTGTGTGTGTGTGTAAGTGCGTGTGTGTCTGTGAGTTTGTGGAAACGATATCTTACGAATGAATGGAGCGATTTGAATAAAATTTGGTACAAAAATTACAATCCATGAATACTGGAAGCCTACTGTTTTTAAACGCAACCCAATGTTCAGAACCCCCTAAATTTTAGAACGAAATTTTGAAAAAATCATCAAAAACCCAAAACCTTTAATAAAGTTATGCAAATAAATGTTTTATGTAATTTTTCTTTAGAAAACGATTGATATAAACTTCAGAACGCTAGCTTGAACCGTTCTCGAGATATTGCACATTTTTTAAATAAATTTATCAAAAAATGACATCAATTAAAAAAATATATTAACTATTGCGAAATATGTTTACTTTTCATATGTAATAACATGCGATAAATTTGATAACATCATACGCGTGGATCTAGCTCGCTCCATTCATGAGAAAAGATACTTTGTGTAATACTTTTGTATTTGAACGCTAATAGTCATTTATTAGCTATAAGATTAACTTATTTCTCCGTCCATAACGCTTGGCGAGATTTTGGCGGCGAATTTGGTAGAATGTCGCCAACTTGGCGACTTTTTTAAATGTTGCAAAATTAGCGAAAATGTCGCCAAATTCATAAACTAACGCTAAATCAATGAAAATGAGGAATTCACGAAAATTCAATATCTTAAAAATAATATAAGTATCTACTATAAGACCTATTTTTCCGTCCGTAACGTTTGGCAAAATTTTGGTGACTAATTTGTCGGAATATCTCCAACTTGCTGACTTTTTAAAAGTTGTCAAATTGACGAAAATGTCACACAATTGATGGAAATTCGCCAAATTGATGAAACCGACGCTAAATCAATGAAACCGACGCTAAATCAATGCAAGTTCAATATCTTAAGAACATATAAGTAGACTATAAGAATAACCCATTTCTCCGGTCGTCCTTTCGTAACGTTCGGCGAGAAATTTAGTGGGATATCGCCAACTTTTCGATTATATTAAATTTTGACAAAGTAACAAAAATTTTGACAAATTGATAAAAATGACACCAAATAGGGAGTAATATTTCGCAAATTCTGATTTCAGTCATATGACGGGCATGCCTTCTAGTATATAAGAAATGATCTTCTCTCCGGTTGTCTGTAACACTTGGTGATGCCTTTTTGGCGAACTTGGCGAATAAACTAGCAAAATATCACCAACTTGGCGATATTTCGGTCCAAATTGACGAAAATATCATCAAAATAGCAAAAATGAGGCTAAACTGATGAAAATGACGCCTAACTGATGTGAATTAATTATTAAAATATTTTAATATATGGAGTATATCGCTTATTGAGGATGCCAATATTGATAATTGTTTATTTAGAATTGCGCGAAATATAAGTTACTTGGGTACTTTGAAATAGTTTTACATGTTGTTATCTGGAAAATTAACAAATGTACAATTCAACGATAAAAACACAGTACCGGGGACCTTATACATTTTTTAACTGTTATATTCATTGCATTATATAAGGAAAGTCATGTACTGCCCACATCAGATTTTTTTTAGTTCGATTGGAGTTAAATCACCCCACCCCCCTTATATACGACTCTGAGAGTATATTTAGGAAGGATAATGGTTAAGAAGCGAATCATGGTCAGCTATAAAAGGAAGATAAATGCTAATTTCCTATCAAAATTATTTTAGTATACCATAACTATCACACCAGAAATGAAGTAAAACTTTTTGTAATTTGAAATTATTTTGGCAATTACCATTTTCGCACAAAGCAATCGCATTTAATCTACTATTTACAATAAGTTTCAATTTTTTTTCCCCTTCTCTGTAAAGTGAAAGCAGTGTAAATCAAACGTTATTTCTGTGAATCAAATTATTTTCGCTCAAACAATCAGAAGCGTAAACTCTACTATAAGCTCACATAAGTATTTGAGAATGGTTATATGCAGACAACAACAACGAGATAAAATAATGATAACCTTACTATAATAATTGTATGTAATATCTTTTTTTTTGTCAAATGATATAAATTTACATCCTACTCACAATGCATGTTTTAAAATATAGGTAAATAGGCTAATCATGTAAGAATAGTATATGACTTATTTATTTCTTTTCACTTTACATTTGTACAAAATCACCAAAATTTTCTTTTTCATCAAATGTTAGTTAACAAATTCAATATCTTGGAAAGAATATGAGAATCTACTATATAGGAATAACCAATTTTTCCGTCTGTAACGCTTAGCGGAATTTGGGCAAAATATCGCCATGATGGCAACTTTTCAAATGTTGCCAAATTAAAGAAAATGTCACCAGATTAATAAAACTATCACCAAATTGATAAACTTGTCGCCAAATTGATAAAATATCGCCAGACTGATAGAAATGTCTTCAATTTGATAAAAGTAACGCTAAATCAATGAAAATGACGACTAATTGATGAAAATTAAATATATCGGTAAGAACATATAGTTCGATTATGAAAATAACCCATAATGCTTGGCGATAAATTTTGCGGGATGTCACCATCTTGGCAACTTTTTAATTATTGCCAAATTGACGAAACTGTCGCCAAACTGATAAAAATGATACCAAATTGAAAAAGAAATAGCTCTAAATGGGAGGTAATATTTTGCAAAATGTTAATTCCGTTATATTACGGGCATACATTCTAGTATATAAGAAATGTTCTTCTCTCCGTTTGTTTGTAACACTTAGCGATACATTTGGCGAACTTGGTTATTAATCTCTCGAAATATCGCTAACTTAGCGATTTTTCACCCTAGATTGACAAAAATTTCGTCAAACTGTAAAAAATACGCCAAATTAATGAAAAGGATGCCTAATTGATGAATTTATTATTAAAATATTTTGATATATGGACTATATTGCTTATTGAGGATGAGAAGAATATTGATAATTGTTAATTTAGAGTTGCGAAATATAAGTTAATTGGGTACAAAAAAATTTGCATGTTGTCATCCAGAAAAGTCACAAATGTACATTTCAACGGTAAATAGAGTGTGTCATGGATCTTACACATCCATTTCTACAATAAGCGCTTGCAATTTCGTCCCCAGTAGCTCAACGGTGAGTGTCGCCTGACAGATCGTAGATCCAGGTTCTATTCCCAGTTAGAGCAAGGTTCTTTACAATCTTATACATTATTTTTTCACTGTGAAAGAAGTAAATGCATTGCATTATATAAGGAAAGTCATGTGCTGCCTACATCAGCTTTTTTTTATTTTATACTGGATGTGACTGTACAGGAAAACAGAAAAAAAAATACTTTTGATAATTGTTATTGATAATATGTACAGGAAAACCGAAAAAAATAATACTTTTGATAATTGTTATTCTTAAAAATATTGATAATTGTTAATTATTTAGAGTTGTGGGAAATATAAGTTCATTGGGTATGTAATAGTTTTACATGCTGTCATCCAGAAAGTGCCAAATGTACAATTCAACATTAAGAACAATGTGCCATGGATCTTATACATAATATTTTCACTGTGAAATAAGAAAATTCATTGCATTATATAAGGAAAGTCATGTGCTGCCCACATCAGATTTTTTGTCCCCGATATGGGGCTTAGAGAGGGTTCTGAGAGATTTTGACACCTCCACCCGTATTTTGTTCATTTCTGAAGAAAAATCGTGAATTTGGCTTTGTTAAGTTCGATTTAGTGGTCAATACTTAGTTTTGCATGCAAACATTTAGTTCTCTAAACCACCGGAGGACTGGCTGATTGAGGGTCTGGAATTACTAGTAAAAAAAACCCATTATCTCCGCCGTTTAAGGGAGGATAATTAAGAATAAACATTTTTGTCGTTAAATTAAGAGTGAATTCTGAGTTTCTGTTTCAAACTGTAAAATAAATTATTAAATATAAAATAAAAGAAAAGTATATATATTTTAAAAGCAATGTTTGTTTAGAAAACAAGAAACCTAACAATTTGGACCAAACTTGTTCACCAAGAACAGCTTTTAACTGTGTATGCGTTCTATTTATATTGAAGTATTTATTTATTGTCCAGACTATCAAGCTTTATGTCGTCAATTATTACGGAATGAGGTAGGTGCGTGTGTGACAACGTCAGTATCTGCTGTGCTCACAATGTCACGAATAACTAGGTGAGGTTCTCTCGGTTCTCTAGGTGAGGTTCTCGCTTCACAGATCTCTTTGAATAAATTCCAGTTGATTGGCGCTAATCCCACAGTTGCTGAAAGTAATGTATTTAATTCGGGACGGCGGCATTCCGAAACTGCCGTGGCCCAAAAGACGGAGGGCTTCGTTTCCGAACTGTTCCCAAAGGACGGCTAATTTCTTGCGCTAAGCCTAACTCTCGAAAAAAATTCACTAAAAATCACCCGTTCAACGCAGCATTCTACTTTTTTCAAGAATAAAGAAAATACTTATTTTCTATTTGATGTATATTTTTTATACAAATTTTCTTTTATCAAAATATTAAAAATTTTAGTGTATTAAAAATGATTAGTTACCTTGATTAAAATAGTTATCAGTTAATCAGAAAAAATATTGAAATGGTTGTAATGAAATATTTATATAGCTAATAGAAATTATGTACATATATATACACGAAAATAGCGTAGCTATTTTCATTAATTAATACACCTTTTGCATATGGTATATTTTAAAGCAAGAATCCACGTACGGACCAACATTGCAATCATAATAACTGTCTATGGGCTTTCTTTTGCCTTTTGTAACCCACGAATCTTCACTATCTGCATCACTTTCATTACTGCCTGGTTCGTTTACCATACGAGTATATTCTTCCACAGAAAGAAAACGTCTCAGCCCAGCCATTCTTTTATTCGAAATAAACTAATCATTTCACTGCCGCACATTCCTTTACCCGCCCCCCTCCACACACAACCCCCCAAAAAAATACCCTCTCATATTCCTATAATTCACGAACAAATTCATTAAACTGAAATCAAAATTAGACCCGAAACTCAATTATAAAATTGTTGATGCTGCGAGAAGTGTTCTGTTTGTTTATATTACAAAATCATGTTTCACCGCTCCAAATGGAGACATAATTCATTGGATTCTCCCTATGCCAAGGTCAAACATCTGCAAAATATATTGGAGCTGTTCCCATGGACATTTAACGCCATCTAGTAGACAAATAAATTCAAATAAAAACGTTCCATATGCAAACGCGCTGACGTGATCCTCGTCCGTTAGGGTAAGTTTTTCCTCGACGCGGATACGCGACAGTCGTCCTTAAATGCAAGTTCGCAGCCGACGCGCGGGCTCGTCAACCGTCCCGAAAGGGTTAACTGAAATATCACCAGTACAGACAAATGATCCCGAGTCGAACTCATCTTGAGCCGTAGTCTTCGATGCGGCCTGCCGATAAACTTTTAATAAAAAGTTCTTTTATATAAAACAACGTTTTTCTTATATTACGATTAATTTTACATTTTGCAAAAAGTATTTTTCTTGTTTTCTAAAAGCAGTTTTATAACCGACTTTTAGAAAATCCATGTAATAGGAATATCGAATATAAAATTTATAAAATGCATGTACAAACTGCATAATTGGAAATTCCAAAATCTAATAAGCATAGCTGTTTGCAATGCAGAACAGTAATATTCCGGTGTCCGTTAACATGAAAAAAAAAACGATCTGCTGTGAACATCACATGACTTTCCTTATATAATGCAATGAATTTACTTTTTTAACAGCGAAAAAATTACATAAGATCCACGGTACTATGTTTTTAACAATAAATTGTACATTTGGCGCTTTTCCGGATAACAACATGAAAAATAATTTCGAAGTACCCAATAAACTTATAATCATACAAACTCTAAATTAACAATTATTAATATTGATAACATCTTCAATACGAAATATAGTCCATATATTAAGATATTTTACTAAATAATTCATCAATTAACCATAATTTTCATAAACATCTCTGCAATTTTGACGATATTTTCGTCAATCTAAAACGAAATACCGCCAAATTGGCGATATTTTGCTAGGTTATTCGCCAAATGTATCGCCAAGTACTAAACAAACGGAGATAAAACAAGCGAAGAAAAGAGCATTTCCTATATACTAGAAGTTATGTCCGTTATATAAAGGAATTCAGAATTTACAAAACATTACCTCCCATTTTACGTCATTTTCATCATTTGGCGGCATTTTCGTCACTTTAACAACGTCTAAGCAGTCGCCAAGTTGGCAATATCCCGCCAAATTTTTCGCGGGACTGACGGGCGAACGAAGAAATTGGTTATTCTTATAGTCAATTTTATATTTGTTCTATCCAAGATATTGAATTTTCATCAATTAGTCATCATTTTCTTTGATTTAGCGTCATTGTTATCGATTTGGCGACATTTACGTCAATTTCGCAAGAATAAAAAGTCGCCAAGTTGGCGATATCCCGCCAAATTCCTCATCATGCATTACAGAGACGGACGGAACTACCTATATTTTCGTAGGTTAGAATATTATACCCGTGTATTAGACGATATTCCCGTACTACATAACAAGTTTTATAGATATTACAGGTTGGCCCATTCGAGGAGACGGAGCAGTTCAGTGAACGGGGTGGAAGGTTGTGAAGTCAGGGTAGTGAAAGGGTGGGTCCAAAGTATACTTTCAATCCAAAAAATGTTTGAAAAAAACTAACTAAACTTGACTCAAACTTGACTATAAATTGATACTGGATCACAATTGAACGAGAAAACACGAGAGCACAGGCAAGGACGTATCCAAAAATTTAATTTCAGGAGGGGGGGGGGGAGAGGAGCCACCGGACCCCTTCTATGAATACGTCATTGGCGGTGATAATACCGTTCGGACTATTTGAATTTCTGTTCATGTCATTCGAATTATGCAATGCAGCTCAAACCTTTCAAAAATTCATGCACGAAGTCTTACATGATTTAGATTTTTGTTTTGTATATATCGACGATTGCTTAATCGCTTCAGAAAACGAAGCCAAACACCAAGAGCACTTAAGCAAAGTATTTGACCATTTCTCGCAATATGGAATAGTAATAAATACTACCAAATGCGTTTCTGGCCAATCTCAAGTAAAATTCCTAGGCCACACGGCAGAAGGCATTTCTCCTCTCAAGTAAAATTCCTAGGCTACGGTAGAAGACATTTCTCCTTTACCAGACAGAGCATCTACCATAAAAAAATTTCTATTACCAAAAACTGTGTAGGATTTAAGAAGATTTTGAGCATTTTAAATTTTTATCGTAGGTTTTTACCCCAAGCTGCAGGAACACAAGCAGTTCTGTACGATTTAATACCTGGAAACAATAAGAGAGAGAGAGAGAGAGAGATTTCAAAATTTTTTAAAACGGTGGGACTTTTGCGAACCATTCTGTAAACTTATTTAATTATTTCAGGACCTTTCTCTTTTAAGATTTCTACTATTAACTATTTTTCTCATTTTAGATAAAACATGTGTAACATCTAAAGAACTGCATACTGACGTTTTATATAGAATGTCATTAGCTTTAAAATAAAAAATACATATGAAATTACTATTTCCATAACAATTTCAACCATGTGGTTTTAGTTTATTTTCAAATTTTGAAAAACCTTATCTAATTGCATTCGATTGGTCCCAATATGTTATATTGCGTTCTTTAATTCCTAAACAATGGTGTTCATTTATTTATGGTTAAAAATACTTGCAAGACTTTTTGATTATAGTGAACATATATACATTTTTTTATTTATCTTAGATTATAAACGCGCAATATCTCGTGCTCTCAGACACACGGGCCTCATTAAAAAAAATGGCTGTTTCGTATCAAATGATGCTCAAAATATGGAGACCAATCAAAATATAAAATTAACTTCTTGATCTCAACAATATACGTGCACTTTAAATGTATTATGAACTGCGCATATCTGCAGCACGTACACAATTTAAGTACTGCGTATGTACAGCCGTGGAAAAAAAAAAACGCCCCACCCTCTGTTAATCCAGCATCGTTCATCATGAACGATGCTCGATTAACAGAGAGTGGGGCGTTTTTTTTCCCACGGCTGTACATATGCTGTACTGTAAATAAAAGTGCTATGTTATTTTAATATTTTTCTCTACTTATATATTTTTCTCTACTTTAATATTTTTCTCTAACACTTTACGTTTGTAACAAATTTGGTTTCAACCAGTACAACAGCTTTGATAAAATAGTGGTTACATAAATTCTTTGACAGACAGACAAACTTCTGTTAAAGTCAATTTCGTAAAGTCCCCACTCCTCTTCACTTAAAGCAAGAAAATATAAAGCCGCTATTTGACAAAGTAGTTTAACACAAAACATTTTCCTTAGCAAGGTAAGTAAAATATTTCTAATACTACTATAATATCCATATCTGACACCACTGCAAACTAAAATGAGCATTATACTGCAATTTGTGCAGTTAGTTACGTAACCAATTTGGTAATTGGCATACATATTTCACAGAGGAAGTTATAATTCTATAATTTGCATTATCGCAAGACTACCACGTCTTGCTTTTTTTTTTAAAAAAAACTCTAAATCCCTTTCATATTTAAAGCGGTTCTATTTTAAATATTCATATTACAAATATCTTTCCTTTTTTACTGGTTGCTATAAAAAGCAGCAATTAAGTTAATTTAATTATATTTGTTAGGTAGTTTGAAACATTTATAAATCTAGCAATTAGGGATTCTAATCTTAGCTTTCGAAATGTTATTTAAAATTGCAGGATAACATGAAATTTGATATTCTTATTTTAATCGGTTGCACTGTGTAAGATAATCAGGTAAAAGAGCTTCGATACATTTATCGCTCACGCCAATAGATGGCGCTGAACTTAATGTCTTATTCTAACGTTGAATTCAAGGGTGAAAAGTACCTTATACTATTACGAAAATGCATATATTTCGGCAGAAAATGAGTTTAGTTTCAAATAAATATATCAACAAAAATAACATAAATCTGCGAAATCATTAAGGGAATATTTTCTATTAGTACATTATTTAATTAAAAAATTCAAAAATCCATCAACAAGTGTTTAATTGTCCATACTCCCTTTAAATTAAAATAATAATAATAATAATAATAATTGTTATGCAATCCTGAAAGTTTTCATTTTTTTTTATATTATTTTCCTCTAATTACTTTAAACTTTTTGTTGTAGATTTTTATTATTACATTAGCCTGAAAGCAACATTTTAAGTAAATACAGTTTTAAGATTTCATAGCATGACTTTTCAAGGATATGCTGGGAACATGTTAAATGTCATCATCACACTATCCAATTGACATTATGGTGTAAAAAAGCCTGCACATTCATCAATTAGCAAATACATTTAAAAATGTCTTTGTAAATAATTTAGCTGACCCAACCGAAAATCGAACCCTGGATCTCCGAACTGGCCAGCCGACGCTCTACCGTTGAGCTACTGGGACTAAATTTAAGCTCTTATAGTCGAAGTAGACTCTGCATTCCCCACCCTCTAATGTTAGATTCTTTCAACTAACAATCTGACTGACCACCTCCTGCTGCTATTTATACTTCGGATTAGCCTCCTGCTACTACCAGGTACTATGTTTACCCAGGTTAGTATCCTGAGTGGTCTTTATCCTTTCAATTTGAAATAGTCGCTCAATTTCCCACTGAATCCGTGCTAGTCGTACTAGGGTCACTTTCTGACCTCCAACATCTTTGCGCTAACCTCCAGGGTTGATTTATTCGGGCGCCATTGTAAAGAACCTTGCTGCCCCAACTGGAATCGAAACCGGGGTATCCGAACTGGCCAGCCGACACTCTACCATTAAGCTACTAAGACGAAATTGCTGCAAACTCTTATAGTCGAAGTGGACGCTGCACCTTTTCTTTTTTTCCCCCTTTCTAGGTTTGTGAAGAGGGGGGGGGGGGAGCATTTTGTTCTGTTCATGATTTCATGCGCGGTCAAAATGGGCATTAAATGGAGTATTAGAAAAAAAAAATTACGTCATTTGTGAAAGATATTCGGTCTAATTGTGCTGATATTGTTGAAATTACGATATAAATTGTGTCCGTCGGTATATTGTAAGGTAGAAAGTAGAATCTCCATGAGTGATGGGTTTCAGTTTTATGATTTATCATACGATTTATGATATCATCCATACCCGTTGCGGCAATTTACACGGATTGTCTGCAATTTTCACTCTTATATGAATAAAATTTATTTATTTTGTTACTTTACATAACCACCCTGTTTTAACTTCCGTCACTTTGTTAGAGGGGGGGAGAGCAATTTCGTTCTTTCGCGGTCAAAATGGAGATTAAAGAGTATTGGAAACATAAATATTACATTGTTTGTGGAAGGTGTTGACATGAAGGGAACGAATGTATGTTGTAAGTGTTTTGGCACGTCATAATAAAATGATATAAAAATCATGTTTCCATAATCAATGTACCCATTAAGAAATACCACATGATGGCAGCGAACGAACTAGTGGTTCTGAAAGGTAAAAAAGATAGTTAACTCTTTCTGAATGAATTTAATATTTGCATTCTAAGGACAACAAAAAACGAAACTACAAGCCAGGTCCTGTATACCAGATTCTAAATCCAAATTCTTTTATATTTACGACCAGTGAGGAATGGAAAAGGTGGATTTCTCATTTTCAACGTTTTCGTTGTACATCCGGGTTTATTGACAAACCACAAGGAGAACAGGTGGATTTTCTTGTTTACCTGTCAAGAGGAAGAAATTTTGATGTCTTTCAATCTTAGAGAAGATATGATAAACGATTACGAAACTGTTAAGAATCACTTTGATTAAGAATCACTTTAAGAATCACTTTAAGAATCACTTACTCTGTTTAAGAATCACTTTATTTCCACTTAGAATATTATTTGTGAACGTTATAAGTTCTAGAGTTCAAGATGAAGGGGAGATTTTTATAACCGCTTTAAAATAGTCTAGTTCAGAATTGTGCTTTTTTGATATCTTTCCCAGATGAGATGATTCGTGACAGAATTGATTGTGGCATTATTCACTATAAAGAAGTGTCAAAACGACTGCAATTAGAAAGCGAATTGACATTTGAAAAAGCTGCAAACACCGCTGGACAAGCTGAAATTAATAAATGCAACAAATATCATTTAGAGAAACCAAACACATCCCAATAACGCATGCTAATGCAAATAGAGTAAGTTTTCCGAAACCAAATTTCCAAAAAGGGGTACAACAAATCAACGTAACAAACCAGAAACTTCGCTGAATCATACTACTAGTATAGAAAACCACAGAAAAATAACAAACAAGATAGCCCAGCACGAAAGTTCCAATAAAATGATTTAACACATTAAACGCCGAAGCGGTCACCTCCTAGGGGCTATCTGTAAAATACATCATGACAATTTTATCAATTTTCGGCCCCTCCCCCTTGTCACATTTTATCGGCTGAACCGAATTTGATGAAATTTTGTGGATAGCCTGGAAATAGTCCCACTTAAAATTTAGTTCATGCTTGAAGTTTCTACGATCAGTGGTTCTCAAGATATTAGTAAAAAACGAAATTTTCGTTTGTCTAATCATAACGGAAGAATGGCTAAACCGAATTTGATGAAATTTTGTGGATAGCCTTGAAATAGCCCCCCATAAATTTAGCCCAAGTTTCGAGTATCTAAGACCAGGGGTTGTCGAGATATTAATGAAAAACGAAATTTTTTCCTAGGAATTCTACTTTCTAACTCCGTGGTTTATCCATACGAAAAGTTTGAAAATCGTTTGAAAGTGAATTAAAACTTCTCTGAGTTTGATGGGAGATTTTTTGCGCCAATTAGTCACTTTCTGAAAACATGAATTGTTGAGAAACATGATTTAAATGGGAAATCTATCTCCGTGGTTTATATTTCACAAGCTTTTACTGAACAATGAAAAGTATAAAGAAATCAAAATGGTTATTTAATTTAGCAGTTTATGAAGAAGATTCTATCTTATATCATGTTGCGCAGAAAAGCAATTAAATTAAAGCTGTCTGTTAATTTTAATTATTATTTTTTCGATTTGAATAATAAATAAATGGATATAAAAATATATTTTAGGAAAAAAGATTTGATTTTTCTTATAGCATTTTTGACTGGATAATATCAATTACGGTCTTCAGATTTAAATGTTATTATTATTGATATTTTCGGGGATTATTGATTCAGGGATTATTGATATTTTCAAGTTATTATGCAATTGTTTTATTACGACAAAAATTGTTTAAACTCATATATTGTACGTTGTACGAGTAATCTTCTACAAATACACGGGTATATCTTCTTAGTACTTGGGTGGGTGACCACCTGGGAACACCGCGTGCTGCTGGCACATTTCGGGTGCGGTAGCCCGGTGGTTTGCGCGCTGGATTTGCACGCTGCCACAACTGCCGCCGTGTTCAAGCGGAGTACGATCACGTTAAACATGTGGGTCCGTAAGTCCTTGCGAGAGGTTGGTGGTAGGGAAAGGAGGGTACGGTCCCTGTGGATGCCTCCCCCACTGGGTTCCGGTCTAAATTGGGTGGCACTTCCCGGCCGTCCAAACAGTTGCCTTACACCTTTCTGGTAGGTCGGACGGTCTGGGTGTCAACAACAACGGGTATATCTTCTAATCTACGAGAATATAAGTAGTACAGGTATATTGGCATATGTTTTAATATATATATTGGCATATATTGGAATCAATTACGACCTTCTGGTATAAAGAGTACGGAGATTAATATTTTCAATTTATTACGTCATTTCTTTTATTTTAGCAAATATTTTTGAGTCTCATATTGTAATATGGGTAATCTTCTACTAACACACTGGCATATTTTCTAATCTGTAACAATATAAGTAGTACGGGGTTGCATATATTGTTTCAATTCCTTTTTTTGTGTAAATTTGCTTACAAAAGGGGCCAGGATATTTTATTCTTTAGATCTGCCCGTGAAGATAATATTGCATAGTGAGAACAGATATTCTTAATCTTCTCTTTAGAAGCAATAAATTTAATATTTTAACAGAATTTGCACATGATTGCGAATTATAAGTTTCTTTATATTATATACTCCGTACGCAGAACGGGTATGCTGCTAGTACCTTCATATAATTAATATTCTATTAACCTTGTTTTCTTCCATCTTTCCTGCCATCATTTCTTTGTCCGGTCTGTATTGCTTCTTGACTGGCTTTAATCTTTTCTTCCATATTTTCTGTCAGCGCTTCTTGTCCGGCTTTTATCTCTTCTTTCTTCTCTTATTTCATCGTTTCTTATCCGGCTTCAATTTCTTTCATGAAATTCATCATCTCGTTTGACTGTTTCTCCATCGTTTTTCTAGTTGAGAGAGTCATAACTACTTGTTAAATTTCCAAAAATTTCACTTTTGACGCCAATTTGTTACGACGTATCCTCCCGAATCGTAAGGAGGATACGTCGTAACAAATTGGCGGTACTCAAAATACAAAAATGATTCCGAATATCTGGAGAACAAACGCTTTTATTTAAAAGCATCAAAGCGCGTAAACAGAAACAGTAGACAGCTAAAAATACAATATAGTAAAACGCTGACTGAGCACATGCAATCCACGTACCAGGTTCACAAAATAAATAGCTTTCTACCTACAATAATAAAAGATAGTGTCTGCCCATCTATGAGTAGGTGACGTAGTGGAAAATCTACGTTACGGACAGGGACGAAATTCGGTACAAAAGTACCTGAACAGTTCGCGAGTAATAATAGACGGGCACAACCAGCTTTTGTTTCTCATTATTCCACACTTCGCTACAGGATGATAAAAATGATATCACAATATAAACCTTATTGCCTGTAACGAATTTCATTAAAATATATCGCAAACTTCAAAGGATACTTACTTGAAAACGTATATTCGAATTTTGCCCTTTATATCAAATAAATAGCGTGTCTGTGAACAAATTCCATGGTTACTTTTACAATCTATTTCTGCACCCTTTTCTGGACATAAACGCCTCAACTACACATATCGTAACAAAAATAATAAATGTGTGGCGTTATCCCCTTTCTCTCCATTAGCAATAATTCTTTTAGTCTCTTGTATCGAAAGCTATTTAAAGTAATGGCGTGCTTTTCTTCTGATGCACCCTTTATCAACTTCTGCTAACTTCCCACATATCTTTGGTTACCGATTTTTTTTTATTTATCTTTTGAAACAACTTTTTATAGTTGGGATCGCAGAGAAGTGTTTTATGATCCCTATATATAATATATATAAAAAAAATCTAGTGTGGGCAGCATAGGCGCTGAGTTTTAAAAATCTCAGGGGGGGGGGGGGGGGAGGAATTCACAATCCGATAAAGTTATACTAAAGATTCCCAAAGTCGATAAAGATATAATAACTTGCAAGACCTCCTTGAATAAAGACAGCATATACCAGACCCTGACCGTACGACTCGCCAAAATTGACTTAAAGTCTTTTAATGTACAGCCGGGGAAAAGGATGACTCCCTAGAACAAAAAAGATCAGCGCCCGCCCGCCCCCCCCCCCCTCTCCACACACACACACACTCGGACGGAAACAACCGCCGACTCCACCATGCAACGGAAGCAAGCATATGAAAGTAAGCATATGAAAGTAAGCATATGAAAGCAAGCATATGTCAGTTAGGTAACTACAATTGTTTCAAGGGCATTATAAGCCCTTACTTCAGGCCAAAAAAACAGTATGCGCCCTTAACAGTTACCAGGAACGAACTGCCCAACAAACGGCAGTATTTATTGTTAATATTGGGCTCATAATGTTATTTTTGCCTGAGAAGGGGGGCTGATAATGCCATCGAAGCAACTATAGTCATCTAACTGACATATATATGCTTTCCTCAAAGAAGTTTTATAAGTTATTGTCTTACAAGTAGCAGTTTTGGGGTGAGACAGCCCAGTGGTTAGCGCGTGGGGTTTGCACTCGGACGACTCGAGTTCGATCCCCGGCCTGCCCAACCTGTCTCCGTGTTCACGTGGAATACAGGGACATTAACTACGTGGGTCCGTAAGTCTTTCTGAGAAATTTGTGGTAGGGGAAAGAAGATACGGTCCCTGTGGATGCTACTCCCACTGGGCTCCGATCTAAATTGGGTGACACTTCCCGGCCATCCAAACAGATACTTTACACCTTCTGGTAGGTCGAATGGTCTGGATCGAAGAAGAAGCAGTTTTGGAGTGGGAGATAACCCAGTGGTTAAGTCACGGGGATTGTACTCTGAGGAACCGAATTCGATTTCCGGCTTTGCCTAAACTGTCCCCGTGTACTAGCACGTTAAATTTGTGGATTTGAAAGTCCTTCCGAGCGGTTGGGAGCAAAGGAAGGAGGGGCAGTCCCTGTGAATGCCACCCCCACTGAGTTCCAATCTAAATTAGGTGGCACTGTCCCGGCGGTCTAAACAGATATCTCTTACACTTTCGGGTAGGTCTGATGGGCTGTGTCAAAAGAAAGAAATCAGCAGTTTTATTTATTGTACGATAACTATTTTTAATCGTTTTAGGCCTGCGCCACTCTAGATTACCAGCTATAAAACTTAAGCTCTTTGACTCCTGAACACACTCCCTTCTTGACGTACCATCGTCTACGCATTGCATTTTCTCCTTTCGAGGGGTTGAATGTGAAGGGCGGTGGGGCTATAAGGCCTTGTAGCGTTGCTACCGATAACGGTAACGCGTGTAGTCTTTCTAACAAGAATCCGTCCCACGTTATGCTCTCCAGCATAGTGTTGATTGCCCACACCAAACCCAGTTATGTTCGGTGGGATCATCTATAGAGATTTCCCAGTGGACGGGGCCCATTGCATTTAATTTTTTTTTCCTTAATGCGTATGATAGCCGAAAGAGACGATGATGCCCGGTTTCTCCTGGGCCAATCTCGGAATCTCGGAGCTAGTATACGGACCTGACCCACACCCACTGAGGGTAAAAAATGGTAAAGTTGCAAAACAATAAAATCAGAAACTGGAGTTATGATATATAACGAAACCTTAAGATTTCGTCACATATAAATTTATATGAATCTGGATGTCCATCCCATAGGATGTGTGCGTAAGATATGTAAAAACAAGTTTCATTAAAAAAACATCAATGTGTAAATGAAGGGCTTGTAGCACTAACACGACTAACGACACTTTTTGCCAAACTGGGACTTTTCCATTAAATAACACCTAACTGTATACAGCAATTTCTGAGAAAATC
Organism: Amaurobius ferox; assembly: GCA_951213105.1. Taxonomy (NCBI): domain Eukaryota; kingdom Metazoa; phylum Arthropoda; class Arachnida; order Araneae; family Amaurobiidae; genus Amaurobius; species Amaurobius ferox. The sequence goes on along the minus strand of OX578133.1, from coordinate 111,209,136 downwards.
CCATTCACCAAGTCCTTTAAATGAAAAATCTAATATAATTATATTATTTAATTCGAAAACATCTATCAGAAAAATTTCATAGAATGTAATGCGCAGAACCATTATAACATATATACTTACCAAAATTGCGCTTAAATAAAAATCTGCATGTTTAATATGCAGGTCTTTCAGCAGTTTGGAGATTTCTCACACAAAAAGAAATTTTTGCTGTTCTAATTTAAATTTATAAATGAGAATTAAAAGTATACTTTATATTTAATTGCAAATCGAAATATAACCTTTACGACTAGCACAAAAATATTGCGTTCTTTTTATATCACAAACCAAAATGAAACCTTTATTAACAGAACCAAAACATCACACTGCTTTCAACACCTCAAACATCAGTCATCTGAGACCACACCAGTTGAGCATATGCCAAGTCCTCCTACAAGACACAACCATTTTTCCACGAAGTTCTTACGAATCCGATATTTTCTATTTTCTCATAATTTATAATTCTAACTCTCTAGTCTCAAATAACTTGGTGCTATCGTCTTGGCGCCCACAGGAACAAAACTACCCGCAGGGTTTGCAGATTCAAACGGAATGAATGCCCCCGTAAAGACGGCACTGGTATATAGAACCGAGGAGTAATTACAGTTCTTTGAGTAGACAAGACCAAATAAGTGATCCCTACTTCGTGGTTATCATTTATAGTTATTACTGGAGGAAGACAGCTATTTTTACTTTCCTTATATATATATATATATATATATATATACTCACGGACAATAAACGTTGCGCATCAAGAAGGAAGCATAGGATGGACCTGAAATTTTATTGATGTAGGGATACAGATGAATGATTAACATGATCACAAAAACAGCTCAGCAGAACACGTACATAGGGAGCTGTGGTACACAGTCCGGTTATCCTCAATTGCGCGTCGCACTAGTAGCAATACGGTCAAGTAGCAATACGGTCCGGCATGGTGTCGAACTATTATGCATGGTATCCGGCATGGTGCCGAACTATTATGCATGCTATCCGGCATGGTGTCGAACTATCGTGTTATTATTGCAATTCATGATAATACATCTGAGGAATCCGAACAAACCGAATTTGATTTAAAAACAGAGAGAATAACATTAAAAATTGGTGGGGGGGGGGGGGCCCTCTAAAATTTGCGCGACTATTTTGAAGACCACAATTTCGACAATTTAGATGAAATAGGAAAAGTGCAATGCAAATGTGTTGAAAACCCAGGCCGTCCGACTCATGCAAGGACTTGAACAACTATTTGGACGGCCGGGGATGCAAATGTGTTGTAAAATTCAAGTGTTTAAAAGAGAAATACAGATCTTTTTCAACGTATAAGCAATACATTTTAACCTTACGAAAATGTTTTTTTGTTTCACAGTATGCAAGCAAATAAGTCATTCTTATTGTTTATCTCATACCAGTAGCAGCATTTCAGGTGCAGTTGGTGAAGAGGCACTTCGCCTATTAAAATTGAAATAAATGAATTCATTTCTACAATATACTTTTACTATTACGTACATTTTATTATTGTACACATTGCAGAATACGAATGCGACATTTAAATTTTGATTGTAACACGAAATTCTGCATTTCAAGCCTTTTTAATGCGAATCTATCAGCAACTGAAATTCTAGTAATAAAATGTGTCACCTCTTCACTCACTAGCCCTCGTGCCATGACAACTAGAGCTCCTGTATTACAGGCTAACTTATCAAGCATATTGAAGCCCATAGGGTTCCATACTACAGTTACAGAAATTATAAAATAAGTGTTTAAAATAAATACTTTATATAGAAAAAGAAGTTTCAATTAGAATATTGTAGAACTTAGCTCGCATAAGTATGCTCCAGTACCGGGTATCCAATTATTTATTAGCCATTGTTTTCTTCTTTCTTCGTTTCTAGGAAAGCGAAATAGCCTAAAACCCTTTCTAGAATGATTAGAGCAGTTCAGCGCAGAACAACCACCCATAATTATTTCAATAATACTTCCTAAAGTGAAAATACGAATAGAGCTAATACTAATGGATTGTGCTTCCAGCTATGGTGGGCTTCAATATGCTTGATGAGTCAGCTCGTATACAGAGGAACCTTAATGACAACCATGACGTCATGTATCTTACCGGTTAATGGATTTGACGAGATAACAGATTTTTTCACCAAACGCTTTAAAATACATTTTTCTCTGGACGTGTGATAAAGCGCCAATAAGGCATTTTGTTTTCTAACCATTCTTGACACTGTATTGATTGACTACACGTTATTTGGCCACTTTTCAATATTATGCCAGCGGAAAAATAACTAGAGATTAAAGAATTTTTGTTTCATTATATCATCTGTTATACGTTGTGCTGTGGAATAAAACTGTGTGTTCTGCTAATATTTGTGCAAGAAGCATCATTTTCTTGTTCGCAAGATGATGATAAAAGTATATTTTAACATGCGGTTAGTGCCAGATTGGGAAGGTGGCTTTGAGAAAACTATATATTAGGGCTCTATTTCTTAAATAGTTCATAAATTTAAAACGCAAATGGCGCCTTAAAAATAATGTACATTAAATTAACTGAAGTGTTACTCAACTGGAATTCCTCATACCAGAATCCATTTTTAAATAGTTTGTATTTTCAGTTTTGTTTTCGTCTTGCAAATTTTGTAAAAAAAAAAACAAATTGAAAAATCTGTATCGTTGATTAGTCCAAATGATCACAATTATAACACGTTACCCTTCATTTTAAAGAGCTTGAAATAATCTTTCGATTGATACCCAGTTTGACAATGCACCACCAAGGAGAGGTAACTCCTTCGAGGAGTAATCTAAGCTCCTTGATACCAGCTCTTTGGGTAACCCCCCCCCCCCCGAAAGGGACTAATGACGTCACGCACACAATTGTATCGTGGCTACTTTTCACTACAATGATTGAAACTGTCAAGTTTTGCGCGTGATCACTGAGCCATAGATAACCCCTTTTATGCATAATTATATCACATTTTGTCGTATGCTGCCATGTAAAGAAAATTTCAAATTTCGAATAAATGACAAAGTTTCCGCTTACAGTATAAAAAAATATCTATTTAGTTCAATATTTGTCGTTAATAAAGCCGGATAATATCTATCTAGTTCAATATTTTTCGTTAATAAAGCCGGATAATATCCATCTAGTTCAATATTTTTCGTTAATAAAGCCGGATAATATCCATCTAGTTCAATATTTTTCGTTAATAAAGCCGGATAATATCCATCTAGTTCAATATTTTTCGTTAATAAAGCCGGATAATATCCATCTAGTTCAATATTTTTCGTTAATAAAGCCGGATAATATCCATCTAGTTCAATATTTTTCGTTAATAAAGCCGGATATTAAGTTTATCAATTAATACTTGTTTCAGCTATCGTGTACACAAGAAATCGATCGCAGACAGACAGACATATCGACATCAGTCTAAAAATAACCAAAACGTGCTTAGGAGTTCCTAAAACATATATTGGCATCAAAATCTCGAAGTTAAAAATTTTCGTGAAACAATACGTTCTCACCCTATTCTATGATGGTATGAGAAAACAAAAATAAATATAGCTGATTAAAAATAAAACCACTTCTTTTCTTTTAAATATAATTTTACGAGGGTTTCTCTGAAAATAAGAAAATTTATAAAAATAATAACAAAAAAAAAAAAATAATAAAATAAAACGAAGTTAAATATTTTTATTTTTCTGTTTCACATGTACTATTCTACCTTTTTTTTCCCCAAAAACGAGGAGCCGGCACAGTCTCATAAACTTTTTGTCGTTACTGCGAATATCGGCTAACACATAATTTTTTCGGTCTCTTGCGATTTCGCTATATGCGGGCATCACCGTATTTGATGCTTGAAACCCACATTCATCAAAATTACATACCTGAAAACTTACATAAAAAATAAACGAGCAGTGGCACCACACATCAAGAGCAGTGTAAACGATGAGATTCAAGCAACTGCCCCAGGTAATAATAGTCCTACTCCCAAGGCGCCAAATGAAAGAGTGCACTTTTCGTGTACAAGGCCTACAATTTTAGGTAGGGGTGCATTTATAGTTTAACCTCGAATTTCAAACTGACTTTTTAAAGTCTGTGGATAAAAAAATCTAAAGAAATAATAAAATATAATTAATTCTGACAGGCCAGAATTTAACTGAGAACCGCAGCTACAGCTGTCACTTGTCCTGTGACTGGCATAGAACGCCGCTGACTCCATTCTCCAACGTGCCCCCTTTACCCGCTGCGCCCCAGAGTATATCCGGTATCGGCCAGGGCTTCCTCCAGACAGAAATAAAGAATACAGCAATTCAGTACAAAATTTAATTAGCTGCCAATTCATTCATTTGTTTTCTGAAAAAGCTTTTATGAGGACACAAACAATTAAAACATATTTCCTTTCAAATAAAAGAATTTATTAAAAGATTTTTTTGTCAAATTAAGGAGTTTTAAACACATTACGAAAAAAAATTAAGTATACTTATATTTCAAATACCAAACATATACGTCACAAATTGAGAAATTTAGAATCTTACATAATAAAAAAAGATCTCTGTATATATGTGTTACCTGTAGCGGAAAAGGCTCAAACAACGGCGAAATTGGGTTATAGAGGTACTTCAGATTCGGCGAGTTTTTTTTTGGTTTTTTTTTAATATAAATTAGTTTAAAAGTAATTGAATCTTAAAGTCAAAAATCACGTTTTCCGCCATTTTGTCAAATTAAATCTATCCTTTCTTTGTCGCAGCAGACAATTAGGTGTTTTGATAAAAATGGCAGAAGCTTCGTCTCGACGAAAGACATCTATGTATGTATATGATCGCACACAAAGCGTATTTAATTTATGAGTTTTCTAACTGTGCGAATAATGTATAAGACTTCATCTTATTATTTTTTTTTTTAATTCGGTACTATATTATCATTATGAGTATTTGGCTTAAATTCAGTGAAAGTTTACGGAGATAGCAATATTTTTATTTTTACTTAGGCGAAAAAGGAAACTTCTTTTTTGCGATTTTAGATATTTTCATTGCGTCGTTGTGCCAACGATCGACGATCGTGCACTTATTTAGGGCGTCAAAAGCCCAGGCCGACCGACTCATCTGAACAGCTTAATGGACGGCCGGACAGAGAGCAGCTTAATGGACGGCCGGACTTATTTAGGGCGTATCAAAGGAGCTTATTTAGGGTTTCTTACGTCCGCATTGTATAATTGGCATGATTGCGCGCGCATAGAAAAAAAGGAGCTCAAGAATCATTTTAGTTCGTAACAGGCGATTTGTAAAATTAGTAGCGCTATTTGCATTTGTATTATTTAAGTATCGAGTGCTTATTTAGGACCTTGAAAAAGGCGGGTAATTAATTCGTTCTAGTTTAAAATATATGCTTCCAGTCCCACAGTAAAACAGCTTGTCCATCTTTGCGAAGGAATTTCGCAGGTACTGTTTGTTCCTAGTCTAAAATTTGTGTCTGTCATTTTGACGGCCGTATCATGTTCGTGGAATGAACCATAAAGCACTTCTCCTGTCGATAAATCTGGAGAAATGTTTACGGTTAAGAGCAAATAATTAACAAGAAAGATCAATCGTACATAAAGCATTGATTATGAAACACTTTCCAACTGCAATGCAATTTTATTTAAACATCTCTAAAATGCGATACATTCAGCAGTAATATTTTTAAAATTATCACAATACTACCAATAATTTATTATATTGGAAAACTTAAAACTTCATCGAAAAAATGAACTTTATTCAAATGACGTCATTGAAATATAAATCGCCTGGCTCTCTATGAAAAATCAGTAAATATTTCATTCATCCACTTTTTTTCATTATTTTCATTCATCTCAATACTACAAAAATTTATTTTTCTTAAAAACTTAAAATCATGACGGTAAAAGTAATTTAACTCTATGCTTAAAACTGTCTGCTATAAAATCGCCTGCGTCTCTATGTAAAATCAATAAATGTTTCATTCATATCAGCTATATTGCAGACTCCAGAGCTAAATAATTTTGCATTAAAGAGATTTAGCAATTCTTATACAACTCATCTTACAACTTGATGTGTTTGCATTCTCCAATAGTGAAAATTAAGCTTCGTTGTAGAAATAATCAAAGTTTGATGATCATTTAAACTCAAATATATTCTAATTGCGTTGTTTCAGAATATAGATACGCAGAAATTAAGCAAAAATAAAGCGGTTTTAGGACGGATACAACACTAAATATAAATTAAAAAGAACTTTAAAAATCACGATTTTGACACAAAATGAATGGCATTGATCGTTTAAAGTCAAATATATTGTAATTGCGCTATTTCAGAATATAGATGCACAGAAATTAAGTAAAAATAAAGCGGTTTTAGGACGGATACAACACTAAATATAAATGAAAAAGAATTTTAAAAATCACGATTTTGACACAAGATGAATGCCATATTTTATTTTGAAGTGGATCGATCACGTGATCTCTTCATATGATATGGGTCAAATTATTATTTTAATTTTTATTTAAAAAACTACCGAATATAATTTGCTGGAATTTATTTTATATTTTTATGGGAGAATTTGAATATTTCCTATCGAAGCAATTTGTGAATTTCAAATTCGCTTAAAAAATATTTGAAAAATTAAGTCCCATAGGGTTCAATGTATTTCATTTTGTCAACCCGGGTTCAATCCAAAACTAATTGGATGATATTATTCATTTATATTCCCATAGGTTCCACAGACCGTCTAAGCAACATACTAAAATTTCATTTTGATAAAGTCATTTTTACGGCAGTTATGGTGCGAACAGACAGACAGACAGGCAGAATGAACAAAGTCATAAACACTTTTCAACTATGTTGTAAAATGTTAAAAATGTAATCGTTTTTTTAACTTTTTCGAATATTATACGATGATGTGAACTTCCTATTTACAAAGTGTGTACCTCCCATTTGACAAACCGTGACTTTCTACTCCAAAGATTTGCATTTTAACTTATTAACGTTCAGCGTCATCAAATGAGGACAAAGAAAATGTATTCAAATGAAAACTAACAGTGATTTATGAATACAGAACAATTACATTGAAAATAACAAAGTGATTTTTTTTTTTTTTAATTTAGCACCAATTCGTTATTTGTAACATGTCTCTTAACCATCGCGGGCGCCACTATTTTACACTGTTTCGGTATATAAGCATTTCACATCCTTTTAGCATAAATATATTATATGGGTGAATTACTGTAAATAGTAAACTATAAAAAATAATATTTTCATTGTTTTGTTGTTGTTCTAGTTCTTAATGCTAATAAATACAGAGATATGTAAAGAAACACATAGTATCGAAACACTCACATCAGTTGGTCCGGTGGACATCAGTAGCATGATATCTTGACCGGCTACATTTACTACGCTGCTTATACCCTTTCTATGCGAAATATGCTGTTTTTATCAGAAACTTAAAAGCTGAAGAAAAACTGCAGTGTTATTATGATGTCATAACTATAATATTATTACGGTGTTATATAACTACAGTATATTTATTTTTACTTTCTTATTTTTACAAACTCAACCCCACCTACTCACGGTGTCCGGAAGAATTGCCTCTGTGGCGTGCAAGAGCAGATTACTAATGTATAAGAAAAAATTTCTATATAAAATTATAGATAAAAGAAACAGTTTTTTAATGTTCTTTCCTATACAACAATGGCACATGAAAATGTAGAACATAAATTTACACACGAAATTGAACCAAATTGATGGTGTGGGCAGATTCAATTCAAAACAATCCTATATAAATCTCAGCGTTATACATAATTGATATTATGAAAAATTGGCCCTGGGCTCTAGGCAGATAAGAATGTCGACTTGTTTTGCGTAATATCAATTTTTGATAATTATAAAAATTAATATAGTATTGGTTTGAATAGTATCTGTCTACACCCTCAATTTGGTTCAATTTCGTGTGTGGTTAAAGTTCATTTTCTACTTTTCCGTGTGATACTGTTGTGTAGGAAAGCACATTAAAAAACTTAATTTCAACTCACAATTTATTCTTTACTTTTTACTTTTTTTTTTACGTAATTTACATTCAGACCTATGTAATATTATAAAATGGATCAACGCGTTAAAACTAGGAGAATATGTCATCTGAATACATTGAACCGTAATTCGCAAAGAAAATGCATGAAAAAGGCAAAAATATAGTATGGCGTACGTGAATGACGTAACGATGCAACGTAAAAAATTGATAGATAAAATTGTTCTACGAAATGAAACTGTGTGCCCAGTTTTAGTTCTTTGCGTGGTCTGGAAGCCGAGAACAAGCTCGTTAAACATAACGCGAAAATTTTATAGATGAACGTATTCCGTGCCGAATTTGAGCACTCTACATGCTCCTAGAAGCCGACAACGAGCTCGTAAAAAATGACGTAACGACGTGACGTAATGGCGTGAAAGTATGATATATGAAACTGTTCAACGAGATGAAACTGTGCGCCGAGTTTCAGTTCTCCACATACTGGGAGGCTAGAACGAGCCCGCAAAAGATAAGGAAAACTTAAGAAAGGTATTTAAGCACAAATAAAATAATAATTCCGCATACAGCTGTTTCGAGGATACGCTGAATTCCCTTCGTCAATACTAGAGGACCAATAAAACCGAAGTAAAAAACGAAATGGGCACATGGAAGAAACAGGGGGATTTACATACGATGGCCAGTACTTAATTTTTAGAATGTGGTAATACCAAAATTAACAGATTAAAATTCAAACTTTAAATTAACATTTGAACTTTTATGTGAACATTGGCTGTTAAAGAACGAAAAATGCTATAAATTTATTTTTACGGCATTGTTTTGAAATTAATAAGGTAGTGACAAAACGTGGATTCAGTCAAAGGGATTTTTGAGCTATGATTTATTATGACCGTCGACGAGGATGGACACAAAAATAGTGTGTCGATAGAATGAATTCGACTTTTGGAAATATAGCACCATCCAAAGCAACAATTTACAACTAGTTTAAAGAATTCCATCTTGGATGTAGGAGTGAGTGGGTCTCAGTGATACATTTCGTTAAGGTCGACCAACAACTGCTGTTAAGCCAAAAAACATTGATGCTGTTCAACCAATGATTACTTTAGATCGTCATGTCAGATATTATGAAATTGAGGCATCTTTCAAAATTTCAAGGACCCGAGTGCATTGAATTCTACACGATCATTTAAAGTCAAAAATCTGATGTGGGCAGTACATGACTTTCCCTGCAGACTCATATTCATATTTTCTTAATTTATTCAATAATTCATTAAATTGAGTTTAATTGCGCAAAATAGCATCCATAATTATTTTTAAATTACACTGAATTTGCACTTTTAATTCAGTTTTCGTTTAAATTTGATGACTGGACTTATTTCTAAAGGTGACGAAGTGAAAATGCGAAAAAAATAAAATAACTCGAGAACTGCTAGTCCTAGTGTAATGGAGTTGGTCTTATAATTTTTAATCGTCAAAATTTACGTATAAAACAAGCATTTAATTGATATATTTGAGCATACGTAGCCTTTTATTTCAGATTTTGACGATTTTTGCAGACCATTTGGCTAAAAAAGGCAGGTTATTTTTTCCCGAATATTACCAAAATCTAATCAGCACTAGAGAACCCACAAGTGACTTATCCACTAAATTTTGTGAAATTTGGTCTATTAGTTTTTCAGCTAGAGTGGATACAGTTAATTTTTGAGGGCCATTTCACAAAAAAAAGGTGAGTTCTTTTATTCCGAATCGTACCAAAATCTAATCAGCACCAGAGTCACCCACAAGGGCCTTACCAACCAAATTTTATGAAATTCGGTAAATTAGTACTTTAGTTAGAGTGGATATATACATTACACAGACAGACAGACAGAGAGACACACTGACACACACACAGGCGTCACGCTAAAATGGTTTTTTTTCCGTATTCTAGAGGTGTCAAAACGTGTAGATCCGTCGAAAACTCGAGTTGCGATTTTCGGCATGATTCCAATACTTTCCATATACATTATCGTGTATTTCAGGGAAAGTAAAAAGGTATATGCACGTTGGATTCCACACAATTTAACACAAGCTAAAAATGTCGCTCGTTTCAAATGGTGCAAGGAAAATGTCAAAAGATCATCACATGTTTCTGCTACGCCAACTTATATATGGCATAACTGCTTTGAAAATTGGTTTATTCGAGTGATAAAATGTGTTGATGCTAAAAGCGAACCTTTTGAAGAGCAATAAAACGAGTTATTTCCATACAAAAATATTTTGTGTATTATTTTCTAAAAACTTAAATACTAGTCTACGTATACAGAAACAGAGGGGGTGATCATATTTCCTGCTTTGGTTTTATAAGCACGAATGTCGAATCAAAACGAAACATAAGTTTAACGCAAATCATCGAAAATTGTTAACATATCCATCCCACTTCTTATATTATAAGAATGTATAAAATAGAAGAATTTCAGTTAAATAAATTCTAGCATACATAAAAAAATATTTAGTAATTCGAAAAATTAAAATTACCGTGATATCGAACATACATATCATCACATCGGATATATCGTCGTAGAACATCGCAAAATTCAAGAGTTTCTGATTGAGAGCTATTCACGAAAGGTTACAGGGTTAAGAAATATTGTTTAAGGGTAAAGCTTACATATCCAAGTCCTGGATTATCCGAGTCCACGTGAGAGAGTCAATCAGAAAATAGAATGAAGACCAGTCCAACCAATTCGAAACAATGCGTAACACACAAGATTGGCCTGCACCAAAACACAATAGAAATTAAGTATTATTAAGTATTAGCAGCATACCCGTTCTTCGTACGGAGTATATAATATAAAGAAACGCCAAATTCACAACCGTGTGCAAATTCCTATAGTATACTAAATGACATATTTAATCAAAATACTCTGTTAAAATATTTAATTTAATGCTCCTAAAAAGAAGTTTAAGAATCTCTGTTCTCGCTATACAAACTTAACTTCACGGGCAGATCTGAAGAATAAAACATCCTGGCCCCTTTTGTAAGCAAATTTACAAAAAATATGGAATTGAATCAATATATGCAAAATAAAAGCGTTAAAATTGTATGGGACCCGTTCTACTTATATACGCGAATATTGGAAGATATACCCTGCATTAGTAGATTACACGTATAAATTGAAAATATCAATAAACCAGTAATCTTTAAACCGGAAGCCAGTAATTGATTCCCATATATGCCAAAATGAAAGTGCTAAAATGATATGGGAAGATGTACCCGTACTACTTATAAGGTCGTAGATTAGGAAATATATCTGAGTGTTAGTGGAAGATGACCCATATTACAATATGAGTCTCAAAAATCTTTTCCAAAATAAAACAGATGACGTAATAAATTGAAAATATCAATAATCCCCGTAATCTTCATACCATGAGGCCGTACTTGATTCCAATATATGCCAATATATGTCAAAATATATGCCAATATACCTGTACTACTCATATTCTCGTAGATTAGAAGATTACTAGTACAAAGAACAATATATGAGTTTCAACAATTTTTGCCGCAATAAAATAATGGCATAATAACTTGAAAATATCAATAATCTCTGAATCAATAATCCCCGAAAATATCAATAATAATAATGTTTAAACCTGAAGACCGTAATTGATATTATCCAGTCAAAAATGAAATGGCAATAAAACTTATCTCATATACATATCTTTATTATTCAAATCGGAAAATATTTAATAAAAATCGTCTGCCGCATAAACATATTGGATTTAAATCCGTTGCTAAGCTACATATCATTTGCTTCAAATAAATTGGTGGAAAAAATATTGTCTGAATGCTATCTCTATGAAAGGTTTGGCGACATTTTCATCCATTTAGCTACATTTTAAAAAATCGCCAAATTTATCGCTAAGTGGTACTGTGGAACTGACAGTCTCACTTGGAGACAAATTGACGAAACATCATCGCAATACTATCCCCTAACAAAACACAATTAATTTCATTTATTTAGCGCAATTTTATCAGTTTCAAGATATTTTTATGGATTTACAAACACTTTATCAATTTGGTGACGTTTTAAAAATTCTCTAAATGTGTTACTAAATAGGATGGTTGGACTGACAGACAAATGCTAACGAAACATCATTTCAGTACTCTCTTCTAACAAAACAAAATTAATTTCATTGATTTAGTCGTTTTTATCAATTTGGCGACATTTCCATCAATTTGGCAACGTTTAAGAAAAGTTGCCAAATTCGCGATATCCCGCCAAATTCGTAGCTCTGAATTTGCAAATCTGAATAAAACATCCTGATCCCGTTTGTATATACAAAATGAAAACACTAAAATTATATTAGAAGATATACCCGTTCTACTCTTTTTCTGTTTCAACAATCGACTAAATGAATTTATTGGCTAAACACAACATATGAGTTTTTTAGCTAAACACAATAACATAAGCTTGAAAATTCTTTGCCAAAATAAATTAAAATGATGACGCAGTCCGCAATTAATATAATTAAAAGTAAAATTAAATCGTTCATTTATAAGATCTATTTTTATATCTATTTATTTATTATTCAAATCGAAAAAATAATAATAAACATTAACAAACACATTTCATTTAATTACGTAGCCGAGCAACATATTATAAGATAGAATCTTCCTCATAAAATGTTAATAATTAAATAACTGTTTTGATTTTTTAATACTTTTCTTTGTTGATTAAAAGCTGATGAAAATAAACCATGGTGATTGGCTTTCCATTTAAATTCATGTTTCAAACATTCATGGTTTCAAACAATTCATGTTTTCAGAAAGTGACTAATTTGGGCAAAAACCTTCCACCAAACTCAGAGATAAGGTTTTAATTCACTTTCACGTTTTAAACAAACGATTTCCAACCTTTTCGTTTGGGGGAATCAGGGAGTTAGAGAGTAGAACTCCTAGGAAAAAGTTTCGTTTTTCATTATGTCTCGGCAACTCCTGGTTTTATAAACTCAAAACTTAGACAAAATTTAAGGGGGCTATTTCAAGAGTACCCACAAAATTTCATTAAATTCGGTTCAGCCGTTTTCCCGTGATGATTAGACAAACGAAAGTTACGTTTTTCACTAATATCTCAAGAACCACTGGTCTTAAAAACTCGAAACTTAGACAAAATTTAAGGGGTGGGGGGGGGGGGGGGCATTTCAAGGCTACCCACAAAATTTCATCAATTTCGGTTCAGCCGTTCCGACAAACAGACAGACAGATTTTCAATTTTATTTATATAGCTTATTATTTTATAAGCAGGTATTAAGTTATTTTGGCCCACGAAATGTTTGAAAACGTTAATGTGGCCCGCCCGTCGAAAAGTTTGGGGGACCTGGGTTAAATCGTCGGATATACTTGCATACATACATACCTACATGGTCTGAAATCTTTTAATAGTGTAGATAAAAGAAAGCATAAATATATAGATACAGTTTCGTACTCGCCATTAAAACATATCCGTATTTCAGATAATTCTGCTTAAATTCTGTGTTTACTTTTATAGTCTATTGTTGTACTTCTTTGAGCATTTACAATCCTCAGCAAATAAAATCCTCAGCAATGCATATCGTTGAAATAATAATAAAAGAGTGAAGCAAAAAGCCCCCACCTTCCGTCAGCAATAACTCTTGCAGCTCTTTATATCGAAAATCGTTTTAACTAATGGTATATATATTTTTTTTCTAAAGCATCTTTTATACACTGCTGCTAGCTTCCCACATATCATTAATGACGAACCTTTATTTTCGCTTCTGTGTCGACAGCCTTAAACAGCTACGATTGTAGGGGGAATAGTTGCCATAAATGTTTCATTTAAAGCATTAGGAGTATAATGGAATCAAAATAACTAAATAGAGATGATATGGCAGGATCGTCGTGCTTTTTGAGTACGTGCAAGCAAATTTCAGGGAAACCAAAGCCGGAAAAGCAATTGTGTATTGCTGCGAACAATTATATCAAAAAATCTGATGTGGGCAGCACATGACTTTCCTTATGCAATGTCATGAATTAACTCCTTCCATTGTCAAAAATTAATGTATAAGATCCACGGTACTGTGTTTTTAACGTTGAATTGTACATTTGGCTATTTTCCGAATGACAACATGTGTAAAACTATTTCAAAGTACCCAATAAACTTATATTTCGCGCAACTTTATATAAACACTCATCAATATTGATAACATCCTCAATAAGCGATATAGTCCATATATTAAAATATTTTAATAATTAATACATTAATTAGGCGTCAGTTTCGTTATTTTAGGGTCATTTTTGCAATTTAGCAACATTTAAAAAGTCAGCAAGTTGGAGATATTCCGACAAATTCGTCACCAAAATTTTGCCAAACGTTACGGACGGAAAAATAGGTTTTTGTGATAGTAGATTATTATATTCTTTCCAAGATAATGAATGTTCGACAATTAGACATCAATTTCATTGATTTAGCGTCAATTTCACTGATTTAGGGTCATTTTTATCAATTTGACAACATTTTCGTTAATTTGGTAACATTTAGAAAAGTCGCCAGGTTCGCGACATTCCTCCAACTTCGTCGCCAAAATATCGTCAAGCATTATGCAAAGAGAAATAAGTGATTCTTATAGCAGATAAATTACTATTGGCGTTCGTATAAAAAAAGTATTACGCAAAGCATCTTTTCTCATGTATGGAACGTGCTAAATCCACGAGAATGATGTCACCAAATTTATCGCATGATGCCACATATGAAAAGTGAACATATTTCACTATAGTTAATATTTTTTTTATTTTATGTGATTTTTTGATAAATTTATTTGAAAAATGTGCAATATCTCGGGAACGGTTCGTGTTAGCGTTCCAAAGTTTATGTCAATCGTTTTCTAATGAAAAATTACATAAGGAATGACTATTTGCGTAACTTTATTAAAGCTTTTGATTTTTCGATGATTTTTTCAAAATTTCACTCGAAAATTTAGGGGGGTTCTGAATTTTCGACTGCGTTTAAAGACAATAGGCTTCCAGTATTCACGGATTGTAATTTTTGTACCAAATTTCGTTCGGATCGCTACATACGTTCGTGAGATATCATCTCCACAGCCTCACTGACACACACACAGACATTACCTCAAAAACGTTTGATTCGTGTTCGAGGATGCTTGAAATGTGCTCTCCCGTCGAAAACTCGAATTCGAATTTTCGACCCCCGTCACAATACTTTCCTTATACATTATACTATGTATATAAAGTAACTAGCTGAACTGCCCACAGCCAGCGATTACTTTTTTAGCAATCAGGACTGACGATATAATTCTAGATTATTGAAATCTGACCAATAAACTCAAAATTACATATATACATGTCCCTTATGTAACCACGTAGGCTGTTGCGCCCTGAAACAATCATACTCTACGCAAGCATGTTATGGCTAACGATAGACATGACAATTCTTAAAATTGTAGCACTGCAATCAACTGCACTCCCGTAGTGTCCAGAATATACTAGTGCTCAGCCGCTGAGCCTCAGTACAAAATTTAATTAACTGACAACTCATTAATTTCCTTTTCGTAAAAGCCTTCATGAAGGCTGACACAATTTAAGCATATTTTGTTAGACAACACAATAAACAGAGTAACACTGTATTAAAACAAAATATATTCCTTTAAAGAATCAAAAGTCGTGCTGATGTTACTAAATCCCTTTAATCAAGGAACCGCTAAGTCCGAAAGACTATGCCGTCAATTTTTGAGCCATCAGTATAATCTTTATAAATAGGATTAATATCATCATTATATTTTGGAAAGGTAACAGTACGGTTACAAGGCTTAATTTCCGAAAGGGGCTATTAAAATCAAATAAAAAGATGGGAGAAAAATCCGAACTAGAAAAAACATTATTCTTTTATTTCTATATAATTTTTTTGTATAAGTTATGATTACAAGATGTATTGGAGGAATGCCTAAAATAGGAAAAAGGGAAACATTAGAAGATGTTCTATAAGCAGGTGAAGTATTTAAAAGAAAAGTTCTTTGGAGATTCCTCGGTGACATTTAACATATCTACTACAAAATAATTAGGCTCTGCCTGTACATTATTTACATAGCAATAACTAGCAAAACTTAGCATCAACAAGACGTCTCAACATGCCCTAGCAGCCTCGATGCTGCTTACCACTCTTCTCCGCCTCTCTTCACTTTAATCACTGAGAGGGCGCCACTTATCTTGTGGTTGCGCAGTCTCCAGGCGCTACACCCATAAACAATAATGGAGAGAAATAATGAGATTTTTTTTTTCCAAAATAGAAAAAAATTTTAAGCCCATTACTTACATGTACAAATATGGTAATACCTTAATTACTGTTGCCATACATGAAGTTTAAAGTCAGTGTCGCCAAACATAAAGAGTAAAATATAAAATAAGTGTTGCCGCACAAAAAATATAAACAAAATTACCAATCAAATGTGAAAACTGGAAAAACAATACTTAATTACATTTTAGTAATTACTTATTTGTACCCATTGTTATATAATTGCAATTTGTTGTATTTCTAATGTTGTATATCTTTTTTTTTCCAGCTTTCACTTTTGATTGGTAATTTTGTTGATATTCTCTTATGTGGCAAAACTGATCTTATATTTTATTCTTTATGCTTGGCAATGCTGACCTTAAACTTCATGTGTGGTAATAGTAATTAAATTATTACCATCTTTGCACATGTAAGTAATCGGCTTAAATTATTTTTCCATTTTGAAAAAAATCTCTTTTTTTCTCTCCTTTATTATTTACTAGCCGCCTTCGGCGACTAGCCTGTTCGCTACCCTTGAAAATTCTGACCGTGGCAAACTCGCTGGCGCGACCTACCAGAAGGGTGTAAGGTAACTATTTGGACGGCCAGGAAGTGCCACCCAATTTAGACCGGAACCCAGTGGGGAAGGCATCCACAGGGACTTACCATCCTTCCCCTACCACCAACCTCTCGGAAGGACTTACGTACCCACATGTTTAACGTGATCGTACTCCGCGTGAACACGGCGGCAGTTTTGGCAGTGGCGGGAATCGAACCCGGGCCTACCGAGTGCAATTCCCGCGCGCTAACCACTAGGCTACCAACCTCGCGTTAACTTAACAAAGTTTGGTTTAGTTTAATGACGTTAAAACTAATAATGAAATTTTAAGGAACCGTGATAATCTCCATAACTTTCTTTTTATTTATTTTTTTATTTCTTCAGTGTTTAAGTTTTTGCATTGAGGTCCCAACCACCACTCGATGTAAACAATACATCGCCACAATTCAATCCAGCATAATGAGCCAAAAACCTTATAAAAAGCAAACACTAATTCGGTTTTTAATTGTCCCTAGGCCAAAAACCGTACAAACCATAATTTAATCATTTAAATTTTATAATGACCATATGCTGAGCTCTGAATTTCATCATTTAAAATATAACATAATATCATTTAAATTATCCTCATTCCATCATTCCATCATTTAAAATATCCATAAAATTAAAATATCCAATTCAATCATTTAAATTTATAATGACCATATGCTAAGCTCTTAATTCCATCATTTAAAATATCACGTAATTTTCTAACCCGATGCACAATCTCCATGGAAACACCGTGACGTCCCCTCCACCTCCCGTGCGGCTGTGGGCGCATGTGGGAGAAAAATCGGAACTTCGCCGAGAATTCGTCCAGAAATTTAAATTCATTACTTCTTTAAAATCAGGATAGGGCTGCTATTTATAATTATTTCTTAACCAGATTGGGCTTGTAAGAATGCCTGATGTTTGAGCTTTCTAAAAATGTAAATTATTAGTCGAAATCGTATTGTTTATGGGTGTAGTGCCTGGAGATTGCGCAACTAAAATGTAAGTGGCACCCTCTCAGTGATTGGAGTGAAGAGAAACGGAGAAGAGTGGTAAGCAGCATCGAGGCTGCTAGGGCATGTTGAGACGTCCTGTTGATGTTAAGTTTTGCTAGTTATTTCTATGTAAATAATGTACAGGCAGCGCGTAATTGTTTTGTAGTAAATATGTTAAATGTCACCGAGAAATCTCCAAAGAACTTTTCTTTTAAAGATTTATCTGCTTATTGAACATGTTAATAACCTTTTTGTTCATTGTAACAAGATTATTTATTGAAATGAACTAGGCACGTGTTTTGTATACACCTCCTGAAGATTTTACGATTTCATTGTTTCTATGTATTGTTATGCTTTCTATTTTTAATTAGTATTATTTCCTATTGATGGTTTTCCTATGGATTGTTGTTCATGAAATACGTCATTTTTGTAAAAATAACTACTTTTATATTTCTTGAAATATAGTCATTTTTTATAGTAACACTCAAGACATTGTAGTTCAAAGATTGCCTTTTCAAGTAAAATATCTCTAACTATATGAAAATTTGAGTTCAAATACCATTCTATCCTAAAATATTAATTATCTTAAATTTTTTATAATGATCGTGTACCAATAATTTGTTTATAAAGTCATCTTAAATTAATTTTAATTGTCATTGAATTTATGTACAACAATAGTGCAGGCATTTTTTTTCTTGTTTAATAATCAAAACAGTATAAGTATTAACAAGTTACTTAAAAAAATAAAAGCAAATTAAGAAGCACACTCAATCGTACAAAGTCTAACACTCATGAATTTCTTCTCCGCAAAACAATCCACCAAACTTCTCAAATATTTGAAACGTTAAGGTTATAATAAAATATTTTTATTCTATTATGGCTCGTAAATATTCAAACCAGCATATTCAACTATTTTTAAAATATCTGCTTCATTAATCTAGATCAATCAGCGAATCGAAAACGATGATTTTTAATACAAAATATTAAATAATTCACACTTATTTCTAAATTAACTTAAAAATATTAAATAATTCACACTTATTTCTAAATTAACTTAAAAATATAAAACATTTCAATTGTGAAACAGAATAAAACATAAGTAATTGTTTCAACGGGTTTCTGAGGCAAAAAAGAACCTATTTATCATGCTAAATGTGACAGCAATCCCTACAGCATAAGCAGAAACATGCCTGTCAACAAAAAACTCCTCATGCTATAAGAAAATCTCAGAAAAAAAATCGTTTCCAAGAGGAAAACAATCAAAATGAAAATTTAAAAAAAGAAGAAGTAAAGAACAGGAGGAAACGAATGGCAGAAAAAAATCACTTAAAACGCAATAAAAAGTTACTGCGAATATATACAAGACTGCGAAATTAGCAGCATCGAACAAAAGATGAAGGAAACAACCAATATCGGAAACTAAAGTTATCTAGCTACAACCATAAAAAACAGCAGTTCCACACAAAGGAAATAAAAGATTTCGAAAACTAATATCTATTTATTAGCAAACTAAATTAGCTTACTTCAGCCGTAGGGGGAAACAGCCACTTATAAATAATAACGCGAAATGATGGCGCAAATACAAAACCCAGCCTTTTAATACTATTCAATTTTAAATCATTCTGCGGGCTCAAATAGCATCATTTTCAAAATTTCTGTAATAGCTAAATTGGTTCTAGCTTGAGCAGTTATTAGTAATGACAAACTATGAAAATTCTATACTTATTAGTAAATACAAACTATAAAAATCCTTAAACCTCAATGCATGAGAGATTATGCTAAACCAATGAAAAAAGAACAATTTCCCTTCCAAATTTATAGAAACAGCACAAACATTTGTAATCTCAAAAATTATGAACAAAAAAGAGTTGTACAACACAATGGTAAACAAATAGTTAAGTAGAAAATAAACAATATACTAATACGCACATTTAACATACACGACTGGCTGCTGGCGTCCGTCTTCCGAGAAACTTAAAATTTGACACGACGTAAAAGAAGGGGTTGAAATACTGTGATAAATATCGTATTTCTATATCCTTAGACTATTTCTAAAGAATGAAAATGACAGAAAGCAAGTATTTTGAACCCCACTCTTCCAGTTTTTGAGCTATCATCACATTCAGCAAAAACATCAAAAAATTCAAAATATTGTTGGGTATTATTTTAATAAAAATAAATTAAAATCAGGAAGTTTGTACCACACAATTGATTCTTATTGACCAGAGGAATCGAAGAGGGTAATGACTGCGATAGAATGGCAAACAACTTTTGAGCCTACTGTTTGTTTTTCAACTTAATTGCTTTTTTGCAGAAATAAAATTGCTACTGGTAAAGAAGGAGTTCAGAAAAAATATAAAACCAATTTCCTATTCAAAAAACCTCGATCTTCGAAAATGCCAGGCTAATAATAGCTATTATGAATGTAACAACAATATAAGAAAAGGGTTTTTATGCATGAAATTCAAAAGAAGCAATCTGTGCAAAAATAGATTTTAAAATAAAAAGTTTTAGGAAAGGAACTACAAAAATATTTTTTAAATATATTTCTATAATGTGCATGTGAATAGACTTTGTTTAACTGCGATAGTGCAATTTTCATTATCTTCATTTATTTTAAAAGCTAGCCGATATAATGTAATACAAGTGTTCCAACAAGATTCTATTATAAAATCATCCATATTTAATGAGGAGAAGGAAATTCTTATGTTTAACTTTCTAGTGGTAAGAATAAATATAGCTATGAAAACGGCACGAAACCAAACGTTCTCTTCGAGATCAGATTTCCCTTAAGTCATACATTCCCTTAAATATGTTCGAACTTATATTTTCCAGAGCTATCATTCTTAAATTACTATTATATAATTAATAATTAAGTCATTAGAATTGTAGCAGGTTATTGCCCAAGAATACCACTGTAAGAAATTTGCGGTGTTTCAAAAACTGAAATTTTAATAGATTCTCTTTGTATGCTGCTTTCGATAATACAGCATCCATTTCAGTAAATTCTGTACAAAGTGCATTCTAAGATATTAAAGGACAGATCGCATAAGAATCGAACTTCTTGTTTACCCGAAAAAATTCACTGGAACTTAATTTTGGAATAGGTAATTCGCTACAATAATTCAGTACTTAATCAAAGCACAACTACTGCACGGACAGACAACACGACAATGTTTTAAAATTTTTAAAAAAGGCACTTTCAGCTAGCTCTCCAAACAAGTAATGGTAGAAACCCTAACTGATCAATCTAAAGTGTTAATAAAATTCTAAAAATGAAAATTGTACGAGAACCTGGAAGCCAGCACATGGAAGTACATAATGAGAGCACATAATAAAGAATCCCGCTTCAGTTGCCTCCATGAACCTGTTTCACGTTCATTATGCGCTCGTCAGCTTAGAATAGCCGTTATCTGCAATGGCAGTAAGAAAGCTCACTATATGCCACAAATTTAATAACCACTATACTAGGAACCGACATATTAAGTCTGACCACATTTCAAATTTTTTTCAAATTTGAACTCAGACTACATAAAACTGCAAGAGCCTAGCAATAACGTTTACAGAAAAAATGGATGGGGATCTTGACATAAGCCCATTTCTCCAGATATCATGTCAGTGGGTTTCGGTGGGTCCCTGGGAGGGCAATGCAGACAAGTCCATAGTCATGGAACCTACCTGTAGGAAATGTTCATGAAGTTAGGATTATGCTCAAAAATTAGGATTACGTTACAAAAGTTAGCAATACGAGAAGGGAATCTTAACTTTGAGAAGCCCTCTATTGACGGGTTCTATGACTGTGCATATAGGAAAGAAGTTGATTGCATGGGTTACATAAATAAGGAACACGCATAAGGCATGCCAAATGAATTATGCACTTTTCTTCACTTATTAAAGTAATGGAAATGGTTATATTTTTCATAGAGTGGCAATATACAGTAAAAATGAATTATACAGTCGGCATCTCGAGTTTAAAAGGGGCATAAAAAAATCGAGATATCAAATATTCCAGTTATCGAAAATATGAAAAAGGATAGTGCTTAAAATTATTGAAGCATACGTAACGTGTGTACATTAGGGTGTATAATATATTGTACTCACATTGAAAAGTTGATACTTGCCATTGAGAAGTTATGGCGGATCTCTAGGATCTATGGCTCTATGGCTCTCTAGGATCCCAAATGTCTGTTGAGTCAGCCTGAGTATTTAGGAGCCCTCATTCTATCCCACCCACGTCACTGGATCCTGTGTGCATAGCAAAATTCAAAATCTATGCGCAAGTAAGCTATTTACGCCTGGATATTATCACT
The DNA here is from genome assembly GCA_951213105.1 of Amaurobius ferox. Classification (NCBI taxonomy): domain Eukaryota; kingdom Metazoa; phylum Arthropoda; class Arachnida; order Araneae; family Amaurobiidae; genus Amaurobius; species Amaurobius ferox. The sequence continues at coordinate 111,186,892 of OX578133.1, read as the reverse complement.
TCAAAATTAACAAACATTTTTTTAACTGTAATAATGCGAAAACTTTACCGTGGTTTGGCAACTCCTGTCAAAGTCCTCCCTGATTATGACGTCACGAATGACGATTTTTCTCCCACTGACATCAAGGTAACAACTTTATAATTCATTTCCGGGCTGACTCTCCAACATTATATTAAAGAATCTTGCTGGTGCCTGATTTTGCTCGGCCCACCAATGAACTTCTAAGAAAATTTATTTTCGTAAAATAATATATTTTTTATATCATGACTACATTGTAAATTTTAGAAAAAAATATTTTTAAAAGCAGTATTTTTATATTATATAAAAGCAGTAATTTGTATTTTTATATAAAAATATTTTAAAAAGCAGTATTTTTATACTGAGTAATGAATTTCCATTTAAAACTTTTCTCAAATACTTGTACAAATGCTTAATCGGAATTACAAAAAAATCTCGATTTGTCTTTAACATCACATAGCTGTGTGCATTAAGTCATTACATTAGAGTGTGCAGAACTATTTGATTTTGATTGTAAATATTGTAAAACTATTGCTATCTAGAAGTTGCCTGCAGTTCTAACACTTTTCCCAGTAGAGTTAGTTCTCTTTGTTCCCAGGTTTGATGGTAGGCATTTGACTATATTCTTAGAGCAATAAACAAAATATTTGATTTCAAATATGTCGAAAGAGAATTTATGAATAAGAAATGATATTTTCAAACTGGTAAGAGCTGCAGAGCAATAACATCACTACTGTTCTTTCGCGATTATAGATATACATAGGAAATGGACGAAATACGTGTAGTTGAACTTCAAAATATTCAATATTCTAAAGTCTACATGAACTTCAGATTTAACTGGAAATATTATTTCAAATTGTACAAAGCACTCTTCCCAAGTTTTTACATTTTATAAAGCACATTTTAGGGAAAATCTCTTTCCCTTACTTTTCCAATAAAACAAGTGTTGTTGTTGTTGTTGTTGAGACCCAAATAAAACAAGTGTGGAAAACTACATTTAATTCTGAGTCGAAGACTGGCAAATATTCTGTACAGGAAAATTTTCACCATTCCAATTTATACAAAGTTTCAACTTTCGAATACCATTACTGCTGAACAGCAAAAATATAAAAGTCCATAGAACGACTGCTGTTTCATTTTTGACTATGCAACGCTTACTTTAGGCCAAACTGTTCTTTTATTATCTCTTGCTTCAAAAATTTATCTGTTTTCAAATACGTGTGGAAGCTTTGCTAAAATAATTTTAACATAATGTTGTAATCCATAAAATTTCAGAATTTCTGACTATATTGAGTTTTACCATCCCATTTGTCAGAATCCCTTACCTACCTTTTGAAGATGAGTAATAATTGGGAAACCCGAGGCATGGGGTGATAAGCTGTCTTCTTTTGCCTTTTACAACTTCCCTTTTGGTACAATTCCTCTTCTGTTAATTTTTGAATTTGAAATTTTGTATTTTGGTTATGGGTAACTGGATACGTGTTTATCTTTTTTTTTTTTTGCACATATTGTCAAATTGGTACATTCCAATTCACATCTACATAATATATGAAACTTGTCACCTAAATGTGGTCCAAATTGCTTCAGTGAATTTCAAGATTACGAAGGCCCAACGATTTGACTAACGCGCACGTACACACACACTCACAGCCACAGAATGGCAAACGTCATTTATGATATCTAGGGGACCCACCCATGTATTTATGGTAAAAACTCGATTTATTATTACATCACGATCATTATACTTTTCTTAGGCTACATCGCTTAAAGTAAAGCATTTACTTTATCTGATACAAGCCACAATCACTATCAGCATTTTTTTTCTCTAACTCAGCGCGAAGAAAGTAAAGGCGCATTTCTTTTTCTTATTAATGCAATAGTTAAATAAATTTATTGTTTTATTTGATTTAGTGTTCAATTTTTGGGGACAAAATGTCGTATTTCATTTTTTTTTTATTTATACCAAAATCTAATTAATGCTATAGATCACAAGCATGTTATGGATAGTAACATAGATAGCACACAAAAAAAAATAAATAAATAAATAAAAAATCGTGGATAGTATATTGAAAACACAGATAGATAGATATACATTGATACACACACTCAGAAGTTACTCTAAAAACAGTTCATTCGTATGCTGCGATGATTAAAGTTGTAAATTCTTTAAAAACCGCCTTCGATTTACAGATCCCGTTATAATATTTTCTCTATGCGCGTATACTAAGTAACAAAGAGAAAATAAAAATTTAAATAGTTTAATTGTAAGAAATGTTTTATTTAAGAAGTTTTTTAATGCATTTTACTGAAATAGCAGTTTTATTAATGCTTTTTACTGAAATAGCAATTTTATTAATGCATTTTACTGAAATAGCAGTTTTTTTAATTCACTTTCCGAAATATATGGAATGATGAAGGAATAGAAAAGAAAATAATCCCAGATATTCGGCCGCCGGATTTAAAACAATTTTTGGCCGAAACCCTATCGGCCAAATATCAACTACTGGCCTAATATTCGGCGGATCTCTACTTTGAACAAACTCGATAAAGGTGACTGAAGTAAACATCTGGTGAAAAAATTGGCTCCCTTATGGCTTCGTACGTTTAACTTCAAAATGCGAATTTAAAGATGCTTTTATGTTCTTTCTAAGTTTTCTCTTATCTTTTGCTTGATGTTTTCTAAAGAAAAAAACTTTTGTCATTAGGCTTATGTTAAGATATAAACTTACGTCACAAGTCTTGTGTTAAGTACGAGTATAGATAAAAGTTTATATTTTCCACTAGTATATTTCTAGTTTCGTGGAATATTTAATAAGTTTCTAATTTTCTGTCTTTAACATCACATTAATTTTAAAATAATATGCATTTAGATGGCATTTTAGTGTATTTTGATTGATATTTTTTCTTTGGATATCTTTTCAATTTTCATAGATATTATATAACGCTAGACTTATCCCTAGACTTAACCCGGGAATCGAACCCGAGTTTTCTGATTAGTGTTACGGCATGACACTTCCACCAGTCAGGTCATGTCAGGTAAAATATTATAAATATTGATGGTGGTTAATTGAATTAATATTCAGTATCATTTGATTTCAAATCTTATTTTCTGGACGTACCCTCTACTTAGCATAGAATATTTACATCTTAAAACATAATATGCACAATTAAGCAATATTTTCATACTGCATTAAAGAAACAGGAAAATAGTCTATACAGAATAAAATACCAGTCTTATTATCAGGTAGCTAAGCTTTACAAAGTATTGTTTGACTTCCGTTTAGACTTTCCCCAAAGGTAGTTGAAACATTTATTTCAGTGTTGGATAAACACTGTCCGTCATGTCCCGAATTCTGCCCATTTCTTATGGTTTTGCAGAGATGGATTTTGAATCTAATGCTGTAGTTAAAAATTTTAGTTTACATCGTATTTTTTTTCTTTGTTATTTTGTTACTGCTAAGAAAATTCCGGAAAATCAGGCTTTTTTTCTTTTGGAAAACTCAATGATATCTGAGCTAAGAAAACTCTTAACAAAAGATTTTTTAATGTTTCAAAACGGGCACTCGTCTTATAGGGGATTTTCGGGGAACTGCAAGGCCCACTTGAGGCAAAATGATCGAATCTCTGGCCTTTTGATTTCCGGGTACGACAGGAGATACCGGGACTTATATGCATACAAACTCGTGATGTTTGGAATCTGGTTTGAACTTTGTCTCGGTCAAAGTTGTCCTTGTGTGCATATAAAGAACAGTAGAGTTACAAAATTATCCAAACAAATTAAATCCAATCAAATTATATTCAGAATAAAAAATATTTTTTTTTACTTAAGAAATACGAAAATCAATGATAGTAATCAAAGCTATTTTATTACTATATTTAAGCATTTTGGGGGGTAGTTTTATATCAAGATCATAGCAACAATACATTTATAATTTTTTTTTTAAATATTATTATGCATTTTAGAAATCTTAATTTTTTATTTTTTGCAAAATTGAGAATTTTTTTAAGTTTTCTGAAATTTGAGGGCTTATGCGGCACAGGTTAATATTAACTTATTCTAAAATTTGTATCGTTCAATAATATCACCAATGTAACAAATTTAAGGGGTGGGACCAAACATATAATTAAATTTTTACCCATTGAACTAAGGGGGGAAAATTTAATTATATGTTTGGCCCCACCCCTTAAATTTGTTACATTGGTGATATTATTGAACGATGCAAATTTATTTTAGAATAAGTTAATATTAACCCGTGCCGCATTAGCCCTCAAATTTCAGAAAACTTAAAAAATTTCTCAATTTTGCAAAAAAATAAAAAATTCAAGATTTCTAAAATGCATATTTTAAAAAAATTATTGTCTGCAGTTTTTATTTTTATTTATTCAGTTGTAAAATATGTTAAAGAAGTTTACTCTGAATGTCTTTTGCATCAAAAAGTTTAATTTGTATTAAATATAGTAAATCAAAAATTGTTTACATTTTCTTAGGGTTGCTTTGGGAATTGAGGCGAATGTCAATCAGGCATTTGTCGCCAAGGCTAGATACTAGGTTTGTTTACATCATATGTATTCTTCTATTTTTCATTCATGCATAAAATATTCGTTTTAATTTATATTTAAGTAACTTTGTACTTTTTGATCTGATTATAAATCTGATTATTTTATTATAGTAAATTTGAACTGGTGCACCGTTTACATTTTATTCATTAACCCTCGGATTAAAATTTTTCAAAATTATGAATTTCCCAATACCGTTTGATATTGTAATTCGTACCAGATTAATTTATAAATTCTGTTTTTATCATTTTATAAGTCATTTATTTGTTTACTACTTTCTCATACTATAGAATATAGTATAGAGAAAATATTGTTTTCGCGAAATTTTTCGATTTCAAGATTTTGATGCCAGTATATTTAGCCAGTATATTATATCAGTTTCAGCACCTCCTGAATACGTTTTGACGATTTTTAACGTGATGTCCGTCTGCCTGTCTGTGGTCGATTTCTTGTGTACACGATAGCTGTCACAAATATTAATGGATTTTCCTGAAACTTTATATTCACTTTTGTTAACTAAAAATCTAGAACTAGATAGAATTTTTTGAAATTCGAGCAAAAACTTCGAAATTTTATATTCTCTTAACATGGCAGCATAAGACAATTTATAGCTCAGTGAACACGAAAGTTAATCGTTAACGAGTGGAAGACCACTGATCTAAAAGCCGGTGTCATACGATTTCTTTAAAAAGCTTCTTGTATCTATTAATTATTTGCCGCCCAGGCGGTGAAGTGGATAGCGTCTTCGGCTGCTGTCTTGGGGGCTCGGGTTCGAATCCCGAATAAGGCATGGATGTTTCTTGAGGATAAAGTCAGTCTTCCGCCTTCTGGGTCCTCGTCAAATGTGAAGCTGCACCCCCTCCGACCTTCGTCAGTGATGCTTTCTTGTAATAAACTTTGTTCTCTCGTCTTTCTTCGTTCTTTCCTGCGTCACTGGTCCTGAATTGGCTCCGCCGAAACAGGAAGTCATTTAGTCAACAACAACAAAATATTTAAATGGTTCGAAACATTATTTAGACTTATATTTGTTCGAGAGGCAATCTGCCATAACTCTGAGAATACAGCCATCACCAGTAAACATAAACTTAGCCAGAATCTCGTAAGAAGGGGGTATGCAGGAATAGGAGGGTTACAGTGCTGAATTTTGTTTTCTAATATAAACTAATTTTATTTTCCGTCTATGGGTAGTTATGACTTTCAACCACCACCCCTCTGGCTACGCCACTGCCTGGAAAAGCGTTTGATACATGTTCAATAATATATAAAATGTTAAATCCATACAATTTTAACAATCGCATTTTTACTGGTACAATAGTCTTGCATTTAACTTTCACTACATTTTACCATAAAATATAAAGTTATTGTCTTAAACTTTGAATTAAAAATTCAGGACAATTTGCAAAATAAATGTTTGACATATAATTGAATTAGTTATTTATAGTTATGTGTGACACTCTTGTGAAATAAATGCAGTAACTAAAGTCTTCGCGAATCCAGGTGAAAATGCATTCTCTCATGCTCTGAATAACATCTCTTTCAAGAAAGAGATTGAATTAGCTTTCATGTTTTCCTATGAAAACCTTTTCATCAAGTTCCGCCCACTTATCGCAAATCGGGATGAAAGGATTTGCCTGATTCTGTAAAACTATTCCTATAGTGTGAAAAGTTTCTTGATGTAAAATTTTGGCGTAACTTCTTTATCTTGCGTACAGAAGATTTACTTTATCATCGTATAAATTAAGCTAAAACCTTAAATATTTTACGTAAAGTCGCGTCGGGAACACACAATATATTTGACGTAATAGTATAAACATTTCTAAATTATTCATAGCTCCATTCTTTTGTTTAAATTTCAGCAATAAAATCGGTAATCTTAATGGAAGATAAATAATATGGGTTTGCTTAAATTACCCTTATTTCTGTTTCCACTTTCTAAATTATGTTATTAAAATTTAATAAATATCATTAATTGCTCGCTGGAATATCGCACGCAACTATCTTTTAATAGATAATTTTAGATTATTAGATTACGTTGAAAATGATGAGCTCATACCTTTCAGCAAGTTCTGATATCCAGCGCAATCAACTACAAAAAAAGAGAATGATAAGAGTTGGACAATTGAATTTAAGCAATCGATAATTCTCATTTAGATTAATTGTTAACAAATCTTATATTGTGAATATTCTAGTTAATTTGCATCGCCTTGATAAAATGAAGATTAATATTTCCTTTTATAAATATTTGTTTCATGAAGTAAAAATCAAGATTTCAAAGGGTCATAGGACTGTTAAGCCTTCAAAAAATATAAATGAAAATATAAACATATCTGAACATTTAAAAAATAATCCGCATAACATAGTCTGCAGTTATAGCCCAAAGTGTCTCAGGTCATATACGGGAAAATGTATATGGGAATAACTTTAAAGTCGCTTTTCTCAGAATGCAATTTTTTTACATTGCGAGTAAGGTAACTCTAAAACTTATAGGAAAAATACTCAATATTTTTATGGAATTTTTAGAATGTATAATGTATGTTGGTCTCTAGAAAATGAACCCAAAAGTTTTCATGGGGTTTTTTTTTGTGTTGTTTGTTTGTTTCTATTTATTTCTATTTATTTAGTTGTAAATGTATTTTTTAAAAGATCAGGTTGAGGAAATTCTGTGAAAGCTAGACATTTCGTAAAATAGGAATGCACTTTAAATACATATTAAATTAGGTTCACAATAAGCAATTTTTCAAGTATAATTTGATACCGAAATATTTTTTGGGTGTAAAATTTCCTGAGTAATATTGCGCGCAAGCTGTCATAACACTTCTTAGTTCGACAAATGTTTCATAATTTTCAACTTTCTATAAAAAATATTTCTTCATACTACATTAAAAAAATATACATGGAAAGAAAATATAGATTTATTACTAAAGTTAAAAAGTGTGTATTTCCGAAATGTATACTTAAATACATAAAATGTTGAATATGATAAATTTTCTTCATTTTTTTAACACTTTAAGAGTCTTATGACCCCTTATTTTTAACAGAGTATGCCTCGCTTTTTGCCAGGCATACACTATCAAAATATGCACCTACAGTATTACACATATGCACCTACTATCACAAATTATATGCACCTACTATCACAAATTATATGCACCTACTATCACAAATTATATGCACCTACTATCACAAATCCAGCTGCCCAATGTTGAAGAGTCCTGTGCAGGTCGAGTTTGACCTAATGAAAATTGTCAATCCGAGAAGAATCCCCATGTGCCCGAATAACCGACCCACGACGCTGGATGGAATTGTTTCAAAATTATATTCAATAAATTTCAAATCAACGCAAATGCAAAATTTTCTCTTGTTTACAGCTTATAAACTCGGTTTACACATTTATTCAGTTTCTCTCATAATAAAAATGCAATAATAATTATTAAAATAATTAAAAAATACATTTATTTCTAAATTAAAAATAATTTTTGCGGGTAGATCCGCAGCTTTAATACCAATGGAAACCCGATATCAACTCGAAAAATACGACCCGACCCCAACCCGCAAAACGGGTAACCCGCAGAAAACTGCGGGTAACCTACCCGATAAGGACTCTACCCAGTAGGAAGCATAAAATGTTCTTGTTACATAAGAAATTTTATATAAAAAAAACTTTCTTCCTTTAATGTCTCTAATCTCTGGATTGGCTCTCAACTGTTCTTTTGTATAAACTAGAACTACTTTGGATGGCAAGATTGATTCAATTATTTACAACAATATGAACAAACTAAATTACAGTAGCAGCGCTATAAGTTAAAATCTAAGTTTTAATACAAAAATTGTTTTCCTTCTGTGATTGTGGTCACACAAAAAATGATTCTTAACACAAAAAATAAAATAAATACAAGATTTTATAATCTTCCAACATTAAACATTATTCTACATTACACTACGTATCATTAAGAAAATCTTACCGTACAACCTCTCGCTGTTGGAAATCCAATTTCCCTGCTCGAGTCACCATACCAGTTGAACACCCCAGACCATGCGACTCGTCTACGGATTTAGAGAAATTAAATTTGCAGCCGGGTTCTAACATCAGTTGTCGATCTTGCATTTGATGAGTGAAGGTTGAACTTCTGGTTTGACCTGACGAAGAAGATTGTTTTTGCCTTCGAAACCGGTCGACGCTATTAATTGTGTGTTAGATGTTGCTTTAAATGAAGTTATTTTAGCTTTATCACATTATCAGCAGTTTGTATAATATATATTATACAGTTATATTATACAGAAAATATATATTATACAGTTACGTATAATATATATATTTTTTAAGAGAATAGCATTTTTAAAAACTAAATCAGCAGTAAATTCGATTACAAAAGTAATATGACAAATAATGACGAGTGTCTAATACTTTTCCGATATTTGTTTAGCAACACTAAAATATTACGACGGATGTAATCAGATTTATGAAACAACCTAATTACACACAATTTCCCCATTTTAACGATTAGCTAAAAGCAGCTTTGTAATTCCGTATATTCAGTTATACATTTGATTGTGTGGGAGTAAATCTTTGAGAATCTTGCCCCAATCCTCCTAAATAATCCCAGGTATAGAAATAAGATTTGCTAGATTTTTGAAGGTATCAAAAGAAACGGAAATCTTATAACATGTTCCTTCTTTTGACAAGGACTAATCTGTCGAGGCTCAATATATTTATTAACTTACATTGAAAACTGACAGAATTTATATACGAATATTAATGTTTATTTATCTAAATGGTTATAATTTTTCTTTATTTAAATGATAGGAACTTTCTGAATATAGTAATTTGGGACCAACAAAGAACTCAAAATTAGAATCCAGTTTTAATGAAATGCTCAAAATTTTAATGGCTAAAAATAAGAAGTTACTGAGTCCACTTCGACAATAAGCACTTGCAATTTCGTCCCAGTAGCTCAACGGTAGAGCGTGGGCTAACCAGTGCGAATATCCTGGGTTCGATTCCCGGTTTGAGCAGCAAGATTCTTTATAATGGCGCCCGAACAAATCAACTCTGTAGGTTAGTGTAATGATGTCGGAGGTCTGATAGTGTCTATAGTACGACTGTCACGGATTCAGTGGATTCTAGGATATTGAGCGCACATTTCAAAGGACAACGATCATGCAGGGTACTAACCTGGGTAAAAATAGTAGTATCAGGAGGCTAACCTAAGGTACAAATAGCAGGAGGTGGCCAGTTAGATTGTCAGTTGCACGCCAATCTGACATTAGAGAGTGGAGAATGCAGAGTCCATTTCGACAATAAGAACTTGCAATTTCATCCCAGTAGATCAACGGTAGATCATCAGCTGGCCGGTTCGAAAATACAGGGTTCGACTCCCGGTTGGGGCAGCAGGATTGTTTACAAAGTTTGTGATTTATGTTAATTTTTCAGCTGAAAATAAAATTCAAATACACTGAAAGGTAAGATTATTTTGACCACCTGGTTAGTACCTGCTGTTATAGCCCATGCAGTGTAATGTGCAGCGAACTGTGCGTTGAGATTCTATCTGACTTGATCATGACTTGACTATGATTAAAATTATTTGACATTCGACAAACTGTTGCCCTTCTGTGTTGGACAGAACAAGTTTGCATACTTTTATAACTGTTGCCCTCGAACTTAACAAATGCAGTCGTTTTGCTAATCCTCGCACTGCTTCAAGCACAGACGATATTCCAAGCTAAAAATCCGCCAGATTGCGTCATTTATCCAGTAAAGCACTTCGTTATTCTTTGCATGCTTTTAAATATCTCTTTTTATACCAATTTAGCGATCTAACATCACCAATATCTGCGGGATAGCTACTTTGCATAAACTGACCTTGTGCTCATAATAACATAGCTAATCAATGTTTATAGGATACCGTACTCAACGTTTGCATATATTGATACGACACAATTTTAGGATGTTCATAAAAAAAATCTTCAACCGCAATTTTGAACTTTAATTTGTGGCGTGATCGTTACTGATAAGATCTGGTTATGTCAGATCTCTGGTGTAATGATGCAAAACACAAATTTAAATAGTATAAGGAAATATTTTTAAAATATCAATAACTGTAGTATTCCGAATATTTTTATAACATTGTAAGTTTTAAATCAACAGATGGGAAAAGAAGCCACGACCGCACAAAATTCTATAAAAGTGATTGATTGGCGTCCGAATAATATAATTTAAATTATTTGGACAATTGCTCAGTCTGTGATTCCAAGAATAGACGTTTATCACGCGGAAATTACGGCACTGTTATAAAATTCAGAGCCCGCCAGAATGGTGAAAAGCAACAAGGAGGTCGCACAAAGCCAATTACAATGTTGCCATAAAATTAAAGAAGCCCATACCAAAGTTTCACTATGCCAATCCAGCGATGGTTATGAGCTAAAGTTTGCCTTTCAAAAAGAAGGAGGAGTAAACCTGCAAGCCAGGCTGATGGACCACATTTTTCAATGACTATTAAAGGAATCTTCAAATGAGTAAAGCATGAATTTTCAGTTGATCAATAGTTCGAAGATACACGTCGAGAACAATTCACAATGACTGCACTTTTGAAATAATTTTCAGTGAAAAATTTGGATGAAGTCTATACCGACTTTTCTATACGTGTTCGTAAAGTGCTAATCAATGATGTTATTTTCCTACATCAGTAGACACGAGGTCGTCCAAAACCTTCAATTTCAGAAGGTAATTGTGAGCATTTTCAGTATACTTTTGAGGAATTATTACTTAAAGCATAATGCCAATTTTGAAGTTTTTTTTAATTTCTCAGTCTTCAGTTTTAAATTTACGTGTCATTACATTGCCCACGAGTCTCCCATAACATTAAATAGAATTTTATTAATGATTCAAAACGATTAGTAATTGTTGGAAAATTATATTTTTTTTAGAATGAATATTTTTAAATGAATTTCATTGAAAACCAAAATTTTTTATTTTTAAGTGAATTCTGATTTTTGAAAATTGTTAAATAAATAATATTAAATTTTACCTAATCTTTCTAATTATTTAGATTCCTGAATTAATGTTTTGCCTTTCTGAAATTTGTAGGTGCAGCAAAGCAACGAACACTTTCAGGTGACATAAACGTATTTTTTGAAAAGTTTCTTGCTATACTTCAACACCGTAACTTTTAAAACATTTATTGCTACATCTGGAACCCATGTTCTTTTTAAGGATATCGTTTAATTATGCCCCTTTATGTAAATTACATTACTTAACTTTTTAGAATTAATGCAATGTTGACCACCAAAACGAGACAATTTTAGAAAGATACTGAAGGTGCTGACAATAACTTAATTTCAGATGAAAGTCAATGTGCTAGATTTTGGGTGCCGGTTTGTCACCAGTTAAAAGGTTGAGGTGTTTAGTGAAATATCCGGGAATAAAAAATTTAAAAATTAGAAAAACTTGAATCCGGGGCGGATAAATATTTCATCAAGCACTGGCTGCATAATATTTCAGAAAACTGTCTAAGACATAAAAATATTTATGTTTTGTTTCCGTCAGTGTGCACAGCTAGCGGTTACTTTTATTAGCAGTCACGACTAACGATAGTAGATCTGAAAATACTCAGTTCTTTCCTTCATTTTTCTACACGTAACAAAACAACTGTCTAAGACATAAAAATATTTATGTTTTGTTACCGTCAGTGTGCGCAGCTAGCGGTTACTTTTATTAGCAGTCACGACTAACGATAGTAGATCTGAAAATACTCAGTTCTTTCCTTCATTTTTCGACACGTAACAAAACAAATCTAAAATATCATTTCCTTCTCTATGCTATAAATTATGCCTGGGGCAAAATAATGTAATTAAAAATATTTTCCTAGCTACCTTTCACAAAAATCTAACAAAATAAAATTAAAAATTTCCCCATTATATAATTTCGTAAATCTCTCCTTTTTACTCCAAATCGCATGGTATTTGGACGCCTTATAATTTATTATGAAATATGCTTACATATCCAATTGAAATCATATAACTATGAGAAATTAAGGAGACTAAACCAAAATATGGCGAAAACAAAAAACAGAAATTTGTAATGAAGAAAACAACTTGTTTTTCAGTCTTCTCATCTTCATAATTCTAATACTATGTTAAAATATATTTACTATATTTTCTATGTAGTTATAGTTGTTTCTATACGGATGAAATTAACATATTTATTCATCGAGAAAATTGTTGTTAGGCACTAAATACAACTCATATCAACTTTGCATTTGATTAGAAAATTAATATGGAAGCAGATAAAACGAATGCCAAGCATTTTCGCCGTCTGCATTTGGCAATGAAAAAATAACGGATGATAATCAGATTTCTTGCACAAAATAATTGAACCAAATTATTTTCTCATTTTAGCGATTAGCTGAAAGCGTCTTCATAACTCATTAGATTCATTTACACATTGGATTGCATGACGGTAATCATTTAGGGATCTAGTCCCCATATTCATTAATAATAATCCAACACACTTAAATAAAATTAGTAAAATTTTTGACAGCATTTTAAGATATTTATCCTAGAGAGAGAGGGAGAAAGAGAGAAAAATCTTTAAACATGCTCTTAACGTCTAAAATTTAAACTAATCTTTTTTGGGGGGAGCAGTATTTTTATCATGTGATACAATTACCCACATAAAAATAACCAGAATGAATAGAAAATATACACATATAAATTGGTAATTAATCGTTTGTAAAGTGATTTTATCCATTTAAATGATGGAAAAATTTCTAAATATACCGATATTGGAGAAACAAATCCCTGAAGAGAGTTTTCCATTAATATGAGCAAATTATGAGGCATTGGAAGAAACATTCAATAATGTATTTCAGTAATAAATTCTGGGAATTAAAAATAGTCGCCTGAAGAGACACCATTTAATATTCTTCTGTATTACTCTGTGTATTATATTCTTGTAAAATTTTTAAAACATCGAAAATAAACATTTAATATATATATTAACTTATCCATATGAAAAATAATGTAGCTAGTGAATAGGCTCCATTTAAATTTCTTTTACATCAATTTCTTCTGCAAATTTTAAAACACCGGAAATAAGCAGTTAAGTTCCCATCCAAGAATCAAATTAGTCCACTTAACTTTTTGTACACTATTCTTGTACAGAATTTTCTTGTGCAAAGTTTAAGTTATCAAAAATAAACATTCATCTATATAAATAACATTCAAAATCTGTCTGTATATGTTTGTCTCATTATCACGGGAGAACGGCTGCACAGAATAGCATGAAATTTTGTGGGTCACCGTAAAATAGCAGCTTGTGAAGCAGCGACAATAAACATTCAATAACCTATTTTAAGTTTTCTATCTAAGAATTGTGTTAGTCATCTGCAAAGGCTCCACTTACCTTTTTATGCACTATTCTTGTACATTATTTTGTTGTGCATTATTTCCTAAGCTTTAATTTCTTGTGCAAAGTTTAATTTAAATATCTTTGACATTATTTTCTGGTGCAAATTTTAAGGCATCGAAAATAAACATTGAATAATATTAAGTTCTTTAAGAATCAAATGCAGTTATCTACAGTTAATCCATATAACATTGTGTTCACCATTCTTGTACATTATTTTTTGTGCATTATTTTTTGTGCATTAATTTCTTGTGTACAATTTGAGTCATTAAATATAAATATTTATTAATATATTTAAATGTCCTCATCTGAAAATTAAATGCAATTACATGAAGAGGCTCCACTTAACGTTCTTATACATGATTCTTGTGCAATATTTTCTTGTGCATTATTCTTGTGCATTATTTTCTTGCGTATTATTCGTGTACATTATTCTTCTGCATTGTTTTCTTACGCAAATTTTAAGGCATTAAAAATATACATTTAATAATTTATTTCAACTTCGCCATACGTGAGTTAACTATACTTACGTTATAAGGCTCCACATTGCTTAGTTGTGCATTATTCTTTTACAGTAATTTCTTGTACAATATTTTCTGGTGCATTATTTTTTGTGCATCAATTTCTTGTGTAAAGTTTGAGTCATTGAATATAAACGTTTATTAACATATTTAAATGTCCTCATTTTAAAATTAAATGTAGTTACCTGAAGAGACTCCACTTAACGTTCTTATGCATGATTTTTGTGCATTATTTTTGTGCATTATTTTCATGCGCAAATTTTAAGACATTAAAAATATACATTTAATAATATATTTTAACTTCCCCATATGTGATTTAAATGTACTTATCTAATGAGACTCCACATTACTTAGTTGTGCATTATTCTTATGCAGTAATTTCTTGTACAGTATTTTCTTGTGCATTATGTTTGTACTTCACTTTCTTCTGCAAAATTTAAGTCATCGAAAAAAAACATTTAATAACGTATTGAATTTCTCCCTCTAAAAAATAATGTAGTTATATG
Source organism: Amaurobius ferox (assembly GCA_951213105.1). Taxonomy (NCBI): domain Eukaryota; kingdom Metazoa; phylum Arthropoda; class Arachnida; order Araneae; family Amaurobiidae; genus Amaurobius; species Amaurobius ferox. The sequence continues at coordinate 111,171,887 of OX578133.1, read as the reverse complement.
AAGAGGCTTCTTTAATTTTCCTTAATGGTTTTTTTATGTGCAAATTATAAAGCATCGGTAATAAGCATTCAATGATATATTTTAAATATCTATGGATTAAGTGTAGACATCTGCAAAAATTCCATTTACCTTTTTGTGCACTAATCTTGTGCATTACTTTCCTATGCATTAATTTCTTGTGCAAATTTCAAAGCAGCGAAAATAAACATCTACTGTTATATTTTAACTTCCCTGTCTGATCATTAAATGTAGATACGTGAAGTGACTCCACTTAACTTTCTTCTGCATTATTCTTGCGTATTATTTTCCTGTGTAAAGTTTAGGGTATCGAAAATGAACATTTAGTAATATATTTTAACTTCTCCATTTAAAAAATAAATGTATTTACCTGAAGAGTCTCTAGTTAACTTTCTTTGCATTATTCTTCTGCATTGCTTTCTTGTGTATTATTTTCTTATGCAAATTTTAAAGCATCGACAATAAACATTCAATAATATGTTTTAAGTTTTATATTTAAAGATTAAGTAATCAGCAGATGCTCCACTTACCTCCACTATTGATGTGCATTTTTTTTATTATACATTAATTTTTTGTGAAAAGTTTAAGGCATCGAAAATAAACATTTATTATTATATTTTAACTTCCCCGTCTGATAATTAAAGGTAAATATTTAATGAACCGAAAATGACAAACGAAAATACTTGTTTTATTTTTCACATTCGCGACTTGTAATAAAACAAAAATAAAATATCCTTCCATTCACAATACATCAATTGCGCCCCCTTAGCGCCCCGGCCTACTTCCCTCTCCCCCCATACCGTCATGCCACGCGAGAATGGCGCTACCCTGTGTTTCATGATAGTGATTTACGGATAACAAGTGGTACCACGAAAAAGATGCTATCCTGCATTTATACAGCAAAATAATAAGGTAGTCATTTAGATCTGAAGACGCACTTTAGTGCGATATATGAAAGAAGAAAATGTAGAGTCAACTATCACTATAGAAGTTAAGAATATTTTCCCGGTAACACAGATAAATGACTTCTACCCTCTAACAAGATGTTACATACAAGCAAGAAAGTGTTAAATTGGTTATTTTTCACTAACCACGGAATATGGTTCCACGGAATAAATAGCCAATGAGCCCCAAACTCCTTAAAGCAAAAAATACCCAAAAATTATAATACTTTGCTTTAAAGAATTTTGTGCTCGCTTGTCATCTAATCGCATGTACTGACGAAAAGTAGAGACAGCGAAACACCTATAGTCCTCCGATGGTAAAGAGATGACAAGTTGAGCATATTTTTCATCCCCCAAGTAGCTCAATAGATAGAGCGTCGACTGAAGAGGCGGGGAGCCGTGGTTCGAATTCTGATTGCGGTGTGAATTCTTAACATTTTCACAATAATATAATATAGCACTTGTGAGATCACAATAATCTATTTGTCACGATTTCCATTATTTGCAATAAGTATGCTTTTTCTGAGAACTAACAGCTTATTATATATATATATATATATATATATATATAATAATTTGAAAATCCAATGATAGAGTAGAGAGAAGTTGCAACTCAAAAATCCTAACTTTAAAAAATGCCTACATAATTAAAAAGAAGTATTAAATAGAGAATCATCAATCAAATGGGAAAAAAATGCAAATTACTAGTCATCAAGCTAAAGATAATCAACAAATATCAATGGAATGGAATCGATAATTGAAAAACAAATAAAATCCAAGCTTTAAAGCTATACACGTGGATGCGCGCTAGGCCTAAATAAATGAATTGTTCATTTTGAAAAAACTCTTCGTTATATATATAATAGGCTGTTAGTTCCCAGAAAAAGCATACTTAATGCTTTACAAAAAATACTTTAATCCCTAAAACTAAACGGAAAGTCAAGTTTTTCTGCTTAAAAGATATCGCTTCAAATACCATAAAGTTCAATTACCAAAATCATTTTTTTCTTCTCTGTGAAGTTAAATCACACAACATGACGCCAGTCACATCGAGTCAATACGGTACTTTAAACGTCTCAAATATACTATGTCGAATATACTATGTCGAATATTCAAAACAGCATTTTAAAGATATATACATAAAACTAAACGGAAAGTCAAGTTTTTCTGCTTAAAAGATACCGCTTCAAATACCATAAAGTTCAATTACCAAAATCATTTTTTTCTTCTCTGTGAAGTTAAATCACACAACATGACGCCAGTCACATCGAGTCAATACGGTACTTTAAACTTCTCAAATATACTATGTCGAATATTCAAAACAGCATTTTAAAGATATATACATATAACGTATACTTACGCTTCTAATTCGTTGTACAAGTTTTATCTTCCCACCGCAGGAAATGCATCATATTGATCAAGGTCATTGCATTGTAAAGCACAGTAACTAGCTTCTTCTAAGTCGCAAGATCGACGCTAGACTGAGACCACCGCATTGAAAATGTTATGTCTGAGAATGAGATTGCTTTTCTGAAGTATCACACAATTATAAAATTCTAACAGTTCAGCCAATGGCAGAAAATGTATCTAGAGGTGGCGGGGAAAGGGCACATAAGCCAAAAATTCCAATTTTTCTTTTATACCATATTTGATTTAAGAAAATAATGATCTTTCTTTTCAGAAAAAGCACATAAGTCAGTTAGGCTTCTAAGATGTTAAAAAAAAGAAAAACTCTAAACACTTATTAAATTTTGCAGATAGCAGTGCGGTAAAAAATATAAATTAAGAAAAGTTGTTATTTATTTAGCTCATAAATGTATAACAAACTCCATAAAAAATAAATTTGTATTTTGAAAACAAAAAATAAAAATTAAAAGAAGTTCTCCTGAAAGTATCAAAATTTTCTTTCCTTGATATTTCAACATCCTTGTTTTTGACTTATGTGCTTTTTCCTCATCTAGATATGGGAAAGTCAATTGGTGTAAAATGAAATTCTACATTAACTGACTTTCCCTTGCAACGATAATAATTATGAGACTATTATAACTTTTAAGTTGCAATGATAATAATTATGAATTTTCACCAAGAAAAATATTCGGCAATTTTATTTGTATAAAACGTTATTTTTATCTTTTACAATCTTTTAATTCTTTTAAAATACTAAATACTCCACAGGTACAAAGCATAGGTAGGACTTCTGACGTATTATTATTACATTGTTAAGATGATTTCATATCACAATTACAAAAAATTAAAAACTTCTGGAACCATATAAATGTTTTTAGTAACAACATGTGGCGCTTAGCGTCGAAAATAGTCGTCTTAATCGAAAACCCGGTTCTGTTAGGTTCTGTCTAACGGTCAATACTTTTTAAAAGCTTCTCAACGGTCAGGAAAGACTTTTCAGAAACCGCTATTTCCTCCGACCCGGGAGGAAAAGAATGGATTTATCAGTCTGGCAATTGTTCTAGGTGGTAGGTTGCATGCCAGACACCTCAGAAGTCGAAATTTTGAAACTTTAAACATCTATACTTCGAAACCTTGAGTGTAAAAATCAACAAAATTTTATATTTAGAGGTTTAAAAATAAGTACATTAAGATTATGTAAAAAAATTAGTATGTTACAATTCACTTTTTATCCCGAATTAAAATTTAATTATTTTAATTTAAACTTTCAAGATGCAAAACTTTCAATTAAGACATTTCTTTTTTTCTGCTTTACATATAGTGTTTAATATTTTTTTTTTTTGCTTTGCGAATTGAGTAGTAACGGTCATTTATTTCCAACGACGGCTAATACGTTCTAGTTACTAATAATTTCTAACTAAGTTACTAATTCTAGTTACTCATTTTAGTTTTATTAATGTTCTTCCAACATCCTATAAAAATGTAAAGATTCTTCTAAGATAATCTTTTCGATCTATCTATATCCAATCCTGAGAAATATATGTTCAAAGAAATTTTTGTAATCGGAAGTGAAATAAAAATGTGGAAATGGAAATTTTTAGTGGACCTCCGAACTTTTCCGGAATTTAATGCTGAATTCATAAGAGGCATCATCCCAGTGCTATCTATAGCCAATCTTAAGAAATAGACATTTCAAGAAAACTGTTTAGTCGGAAAGTGGAAATCCATTATAATCCCTCCCCTCCCCTCCTCCAGCATTAGATCCAAATCAGTCATCATCGACTCTGAGACATAAATAAATGTTTCAAGACAAAACTTTCCAAAAAAAATATCCCTCCAAAACTCACTAATCACTGGCCTTTTGATACTGCTTATTAAAAAATCTGGTGTACGACTTTCCCTATATAATGCAATGAATTTACTTCTTTCACAGTTAAAAAATGATGTATAAGATCTACCGCACAATGTTTTAATGTTGAATTGTACATTTCGCCCAATTAACTTATATCTTAGGCAACTTTAAATTCACAATTATCAATATTGATAGCACCTGCAATAAGCAATATAGTCCACATATTAAAATATTTTAATAATCAATTCATCAATTTGGTGTCTTTTTCTATAACTTAACGTCATTTTTGCAATCTTAACAATATTTTAGTCAATCCGAGGCGAAATATCGCCAAGTTGGCGACCTTTCGCTAAATGAGTCGCCAAATTTATCGCCAAGCGTTACAGACAAACGGAAAGAAAGGCATTTCTTACATATAAATGACTGTTGGCGAATTGTTGGGTGTAAAAATGCAAAACCATTACACAAAGTATCTTCTTTCGTGAATAGAACGAACTAGATCCACGAGAATTATGTTAACAAATTTATTGCATAATATTACATACACTCTTTTGCAAAAAAAAACGAAGCACCATGAAGAAAGTTACTGTTTTTATTGAAATTAAATATGCGTACAGCTCGTACACAGGTAATGAAATGATTACAAAATCAAGACCACAGGACAAATTAATGGCTAGCAATTGCACAATGAATTTTCAAATCAGTAATTGATGAAACCCCCCTTGGCCGCAATACATGCTTGTATACGTCTAGGTAAGGAGTAATACAGTCATCCTGCGATACATTCTGACAGACATTCATCAATTGTTACTCAAGATCTGCTACATTTCGGGGTGGCCGAATCTGCCGGCCTAGCATGTCTCATACATGCTCGATTGGCGAGGTATGGTGACCTTGCTGGTCAAGGAACAGTATCAACAGCACGGGGACCGTCCACAGATATACGAGCCGTATGTGGCGTGGCATTAACTTGTTGGAAAATGGTCCCAGAATGACGTGCCATGAAGGTTAACGCAAACGGCCGCAGGATTTCATAAACATATCGTTGAACAGTTAAAGTGCAACGTTGTAAATGCATTATTGGTTGTGTCTCCACGGAACTGCAACGCCGATAACGAGCAAAGATAAATCGTCAACATTTTTAACCTGTTTTATAGGATGCTAGTTGCGCAGTAGAAACGCGCACTATAACCGAAGTGAACACTCATTCGTCTTGCGAATTTAATCATTTGCATACTTGGTATAGAGGAATTTGCATGTGAAATTTCGAGATGATCGGATTATTTTTTAGGGGTGCTTCGTTTCCTTTTGCAAAAAAGTGTATAAAAGTGAACACATTTCACAACAGTTAATACTTTTTAAATGTTGTGTTATTTTTTTACAAATTTATTTGAAAAAGGTACAATATTTCGAGAACGGTTCATGCTAGTGTTCTAAAATTTATGTCAATCGTTTTCTAATGAAAAATTACATAAGAAATTATTATTTACGTAACATTATTAAAAGTTCCGATTTTTGGATGATATTTTCAATATTTCATTCGAAAATTTGGGGATCTGCCGATCATTCGATTGCGTTTAAAATCAATAGATACACAAACACACACAGACATAGGCATCACCTCAGAAACGATTGATTCGAGTTCAAGGATGCTTGAAAAGTGCTCTTCCGTCGAAAACTCAAATTCGAATTTTCGACCCTGTCACAATATTTTCCCTATACATTATACTATGTATGCAGGAAACGAAATAAGCATACTAAATTTTATTTCACTCGCTTTATTGTTTCGAAAGATATCACGCTCTCTACATCGAGAAAGCCAATTTCTGAATTCTCAAGAACAGATAGTAATGACCACTAAACAATTATGTTCATTTATTTGGTCAATGAGATCGCACACGGTAGACCGGGGTTCGATGCCCGCGCCCAAAACTGACTGCGTGCCTACGCGGAACATGGACACGTTACATCGATAGGTCCGAAAACGCATCCGAGACGTGATGGGTTAGGGGAATGATGGGTCCTTGTGGTTGCCACCCCTATTGGGTTCTGGTCTAAATTGGGTGGCACTGTCCCAGCCATCCACACAGTTATTTTACACCTTCGGGTAACTTCCCGACCTTCCAAACTGTTACCTTACACCTTTCTGGTAGGTCGGACGGTCTGGGTTTCAACAACAACAACACCTTCGGGTAACCAGTCGTCCAAATGGTTGCTCGTGTCCTCTGGGCGAGTCGGACGGTCTAGGTCTTCAACACCTTCGGATAAGTCGGGTGGCGTCCAGAAGTTTCTTGAGGCCCGAAGCAAACTTTTTTGAGATACAAGGGCATTGTCGGGAATTCCCCGACAGGTAAGGAGGGGGGTTTATCCCGATTCCTGAGTTACAAGTGTCCGAATTTTTCTTTTCAATCATAATTTCAACAAAACATTAAATATTCGATAATCCGAAACCCATTTATCCGAATTTCGTGTAATCCGAACTACGATTATATTTATTTTATAAATATTTTTTAGGGGGTAAAAACAAAAAAAAAATCGACTATTTGCGAATTTTTGTGACATGTTTACGCCGATATCTTTGTACTTCGTATACAATAAATATAAAATATTTGTAGAACGAAGAACGACTATTTTTCAAATCCTATCTTTCATGTGTGGTATTACATTTATCAGTATATCCAACAGTTTAATTTTTTTTTTAATTATATTACAATTTCGCTACATTCATGAATCACATTACAAGTTACGTTCTGCATAATATAATGATAGGCAATTGTTTTATGTCTTATGAGCAATTCGAACAGTGAATAAAATACTATGATAACGATACTGAACAACCATGAAAATTGCATCTAATGATACTTGCGTTATTCTTTAGGAGTAACTAGTTGATATTCATACAAACAAAAATGAATTCCAAAAAAAAATTATTATTAGAAATATAACATCATTGGAAAAGTTAACTTTTGAAATCGCAGACTTAAGCTTGGATAATTAATTATAATATAAGTGGGCCTGAACACTGGAATATAATTGAGTGATAGTAAGTCAAGAGAAGCCTAACAATACAGGTATGCAGGTACTGCAAAAATATCAGATCATTTTAATCCTGATAGAATGAAAATAATTCATAACTCAAAAGGCATTCAAACCACCGATCGCCGGTTGCCAAATAACGCTCTATCCAATGAGCTACTGAGACTATTATTCTAACGATATTGATTTCAAACTAAGCGCTTTATAAAAGAAATATTGCTGAGTAAGATGTCAACACAGTTAATTTGCAATGATATTTGGTCGAAAATTATTAAAATTTGATCTGAGCAACAGGGTGTTGAAGGCCCAGACCACACGACCAACCCAGGGGGTTTGTGGTAACAAGTTGTGTGGCCGGGAGCAACAGGGTGTATAACAACTCATCTCATATAAAATATTTTAACAATTATTAAAATGTATTGAAACAATAGAATTAAAAACATTTAAATCCTTCTAAAACTAGAAATTATAATACAAAAAAATAAAATTATATATTTGTAATTGAAATACTAAAAATATATAATATTTATGACTATAATACTAGAAATTATAAGCATACAACATTATATCACATTTAAAATATTTCGCGATAAAAGTAATCTTGCACTAAAGGACTAAAACATCAGTTGATTCCAACACAAGACACGCATTTTCTATAGATTAATATATTATAGGAGAACAAAACACACTAGAGCTTTTTTATTACTTGATTATAAAAATCAATCGGCTTATTATTGATTCAGATTACAATAAGCATACAAAATTTCATGTGAATCACTTACTTTTTTCTAGAGATATGCTGTCGGTATTTTTTTTTCTTTTTAATGGCCGGGCACTTACTTGATCTCCCAAATTTAACAGCTGGATCGTGAAATATTTTGCCGCCTTATGACGTTGTCCTAGTACACCAGAAGGGGAAGAATACGCTATGTCTTTAATCGACACCACGACATCCATGATGCCCGCAGGTGGGACTCGAACCCACAACACTGCAATCGAGAAAGCACGAGGAAAGGCTTGCCTTAGACATCTCTGCTACCGGGTCGGCTGTCTGTAAAAATAATTTTTCTAATATCTCGAGAATAGCTCGGAATAATCGCTAACTATGGTGTCCATTCATTTCTCGTAAAAGTGCTTATAAAGAATTAACATTTAATATATTGGTTTATTTGTTATTTTAAGTAAGATAAAAGAAGCATAATATCTCGATCAGAATGTATGTTAGCATCCTATAAAAATGTCATTCAATTTTAAATAAAAATGTACATATGAAATAACTATTTTTGTAAATTTTTTATTATAGTTAATTTTTTATTATAGTTAATTTCTTATAATATTTCTCAATTTGAGAAAAAAATGTTGAAAAAGTTAAGAGCTTTTCTCTGGTTCTGATTTTCCTAAGAATAGGCTTATTACATTTTCAAATTGAAATAATCATACAAAATTTTATTTAAACCAACCAATTTGTTCAAAAGATATCCTGCCCACAGCTTAAATAGTTAATTCGTATTCAGGGATGCTATAAATGTGTAAATCCATCTAATCCGAGAGGCGGAATTTTGAACACTTCACAATACTGTCTGTATATACATTGTATTATTGAAGAAGTAAAATAAACGCTTACCTTTTATCTTTTCATTTTTCGTGAGACTGCAGTAAGTCCTCATTGGATACTGCACAAGCAAACTAAGCGGTCGCTAAATAGAGCTTCAAAATCTTTTAATTTATTAAAAACTAGCCGCCTTCGACGACCAGCCTGTTTGCTTCCCTTGAAAATTCTGACAGTGGCAAACTCGCTGGCGCCATATCCCCGTGGAGTTGTTGTTGAGACCCAGATCATACCCTTGAAAATTCTGACAATGGCAAACTCGCTGGCGCCATAACCCCGTGGAGTTGTTGTTGAGACCCAGATCATACCTTGAAAATTCTGACCGTGGCAAACTCGCTGGCGCCATAACCCTGTGGAGTTGTTGTTGAGACCCAGACCATACCCTTGAAAATTCTGACCCTGGCAAACTCGTTGGCGCCATAACCCCGTGGAGTTGTTGTTGAGACCCAAATCATACCCTTAAAAATTCTGACTGTGGCAAACTCGCTGGCGCCATAACCCCATGGAATTGTTGAGACCCAGACCATACCCTTAAAAATTCTGACCCTGGCAAACTCGTTGGCGCCATAACCCTTGGAGTTGTTGTTGAGACTCAGACCATCCGACTTACCAGAAAGGTGTAAGGTAACTATTTGGACGGCCAGGAAGTGCCACCCAATTTAGACCAGAACCCAGTGGGGGAGGCTTCCACAGAGACCGTACCCTCGTCCCCCTACCACCAACCTCTCGGAAGGACTTACGGACTTACATGTTTAACGTGATCGTACTCCGCGTGAACACGGCGGCAGTTTTGGCAGTGGCGGGAATCGAACCCGAACCTACCGAGTGCAATTCCCGCGCGCTAACCACTGGGCTACCGCGCCCTCCGCGACAGTCTCCATAACTTTCTATTTATTTATTTTTTATTTCTTTAGTGTTTAAGTTTTTTCATTGTGGTCCCAACCACCACCCGATGTAAACAATACATCGCCACAATTCAATCCAGCATAATGAGCCAAAAACCTTATAGAAAGCAATCATTATTTGGCAGGCACAAATATCGAATGTTTCATTCGATTTCGCTATGCATATTTAGAACCGTGACGTCCCCTCTCTTATATATGTTTTATCTCCATAACAACACCGTGAGTCTGCGCACCCAGGCGGTTGAAAAATCGAACTACTTTCCCCGTTCGCCGAGAAATTGATAATCATGACTTCAATAATTAAAATCCGGATCCTGCGGCAATTTTTTATTATTTCTTAACCAGATTGAGCTTGTAAGAATGCCTGATGTTTGAGCTTCCTAAAAATGTAAATTATTAGTCGAAATTGTCGTTACTTTTCCCGACGCGAGGATTTAAAAACGAAAGTTCGTTTTTTTTAGCCGAAAGTGACTTTTGTTTTAAAATCTTTAAAAAATATTAGAATTTATGCCGGAGATTTCAAATTGATATATTTTTACTCCCAATTGTCTGCTCTTTCCGGTCGTGTGATTTGTTTTTTTTTTCTACGACGTTTGGATGGTGGAGAAAAAAGGGGGGGAAACTAGTCGAAATCGCATAAAACATTAAATAGCAAAAAAAAATAATTAAAATTTTAAAAATCGGTTTTTACGTGTCACCTCCCTACCCCCCCCCCCCGGGTCTCCGATTGCCAAATTTCGTAGCTCGGCGACGCGCGGTCGCTGAGCCTATAGTGTATAAGACACACAGACAGACATTGTCTTTTATTATATAGATACAAAATGGGGCCTTTAAAACTCATTACTAAGAAGTTCCCATGACAGTAAATCCGATAATTTAATTGATACATTTGAGCATACGTAATTTGTTATTTTATAATTTGACGATTTTTACGAGCCATTTCATAAAAAAGACAGGTCTTTTTTTGCTGAATCGTACCAAAACCTAACTAGCGCCAGGGTCACCAACAGATGACTTACCTATAAAATTTTAGGAAAATTTGATCAATTAGTTTTTCAGTTATAGTGTATACGACACAACACACACACAACCGTCACTATGACTATAGTTAAATAGTTTTTCGTGTTCTAGAGGTCGCAAAACGTGTAGATCCGTCGAAATCTCGACTTGCGATTTTCGACATGATTCCAATACTTTCCCTATGTTATTGTAGGGAAAGTTATAAAGTGTTATAAATAGTTCCAATTTATCGTAGGATATTCTGAACAGAAACACAGAATATCAGTTGCATGGCATGCTTTATAATGCCAACAGCTTATCAAAATTATATACATATATTATGTTCATATACTTGGCCACAAGCCTACCAAAATTGTCTTCTCAAAAATCATATTTCTTTAAGTCATCCTATCATGCATATCTAAAGAAATAAAACATTAGTAACTTAATTCAGTTCATGATTATAGAAATCTCATGAGCTGTTGTGGGTGCTAAAAGCCTTCAACATATTTAGAATTTTCTGACAAATTTATTAAAAATCCACTTGATTGGATAAAACATTGTAGGCTAGTACTCGGGCTGAGTAGGCCAATTTATAGGATGTCAATATTGAAAATTCTGCTGCTTCAACAATGGGCCCTGGCAAAAAGGGACCCCAAAAATTACATTTTTCATGCAATAAATATTTATGCACTATATTTTATTTAAAACTGAAATTAGGCTTTTGAAATGTATTAAGTACCAACTTCCCAAATGGTTAAAACGACTCTGCTAGTCCTCGAAAGAAAAAAAAACTGATGTGGGGTTCCCCATTCATTCGAAATTCCAGAAGCACTACTTCTTTTAGCTACCTTATTGCTATGCCCCTGGAGTCAGATTACTTATAACATTTTGTCTACATTTTGCAATTTCTGAACAACGTTTGCCAGCGGTTTCTTTATGAAACAGTCGTTTATCGCCTTTCGTGGTTATAATGAGGTCACTTGATGGGGAATTTCAAACATGAAGTGAAGAGTAATTAGAGTAAAATGATTTATTGGAGAGCAAGAATTTTGTCCACTGAGATCTATCCTCTTCATCTTACAAGTTGTGACTGGTCGACAGAGGTGGATTTAGTATAAAACTAATACTAAAGACCAAAACCAAAAATGCCACGCCCAGTAACCAGGTTATGAATTTTTCATTTACACGGAATAAATTTTTCTTTTATAAATTTGAACCCCGATATTTCTATTAATTTATACTACCAGGTTTTGAATTTCCATACTATTTTTAAAAGGCATTTCCTTTCTTGAAAAATCTAAGGAAGTAAAAGTGACTTTCACTCGTTAACAATTTCCTTAGATCACCGTTTCCATTGACGCCAATGACAGCTATTGTCTACGATACAGTCATAACAAACAAAATCAACTTCCTAATAAAGGACCTTGAAAACCACGAAGGCGCGAAAACTTATTAAATATAATCTTGTGAGTTATCTAGATATAAACTTGCATTTGATAGCTTAAAATTAAAATGAATAATTCGAAACTAAAACGAATTCTTGCCGAAGAATTTGCTTAGTAACGGATTTACTGTCTTGGAAACTTCTTAGTAATGAGTTTTAGAGGCCCCATTCTGTATCTATAATAATAAAAGGCAATGTCTGCCTGTGTGTCTGTCTGTCCGTCTGTGTGTCTTATACACTATAGGCTCGACAGCGCGTATCTCTAGGCACGACCGCACGTCGCAGAGCTACGAAATTTGGGAGACGCGGGAGGTGGGAAGGTGACACGTGAAAACCGATTTTTAAAATTTGAATTATTTTTTTTGTTGTTGTTATTTAATGTTTCATACGACTTCGATCGTTTTTTCCCCTTTTTTCGCCTCCATCCAGACGTCGTAGAAAAAAACAAATCACACGACCGAAAAGAACAGACAATTGCGAGTAAAATTATATCAATTTCAAATCTCGGGGACAAATTCTAATATTTTTTAAAGATTTTAAAATAAAAGTCACTTTCGGTTCAAAAAAACGAACTTTCGTTTTTAAATCCTAGCGTCGGGAAACGTACCGACAATTTCGACCAATAATTTACATTTTTCGAAAGCTCAAAGATCAGGCTTTCTTACACGCCAAATCTGGTCAAGAAATAAGAAAAAATAGCCGCCCGATCTGGATTTTAAGGAAGGATTTTCAATTTCTCGGCCAAACCGCGAAAGGAGGGATCGATTTTTCACCCACATGCGCGCGCAGACGAACGGTGTTTCTATGGTGGAGGGGAGGTGGGCGAGGTTCTGACGTCACGGTTCTGACGAGATTGCGAAATCGAATGGAACATTCGATATTTGTGCCAGCCAAATAATGAATGTACGTCATTAAACTAAAACAAACCATTCATTTTATTTGAATAAATTATTCATCCATTTTATTGGAATAAATTATTATTTTCGAAATAAATTACTTTTCATTTTAAATTTGAATTTGCTTGAATAGCATTTATTAATTTTTTAAAAACGTCATTTTTTCTTACAACTCAACCCAAACCTTTCACTTTGTTGTGTTAGCAGTTTCATTGGAGCGGTTTATCCGTATCAAGATAAGAATTTATTTTACTTCATTATTGTTCTTTTAAGAACATAAACTTCTCTTTCTCTTTTTATAGCATTACGTATTAAGCGTATTTACACGTTTATAGTGTATTTTATTTATATTATTTTAAAATTGTTCTGATTTAAACAGGGGATATATATTATTCTGATTTAACAGGTTTTCTATTCTAAACAGGACTTCTATTCTAAAATTGTATTTAGATTTTTGTTTAATTTGTAAACATTCTATTCAGTTTAGAGTTTATTTTAACAGTGGACTATTGGTATTATGGGTGTTTATAATTTTGTTTCGAGTTTTTATTAAAAACAAAAAAGCTTTTAGTATATGCAAACTTAAATAATGAATGTTTATGTTTTTGGAATACATTATTTTTCATCTTAAAATTTAATTATTAGTGTTAACGTCATTAAACTAAAACAACCATATAGAGGAGCATACCTCAATAAAAGAACATAGGAGCAGCTGATCCCGGTTGTGAATACACATCAAAGGAATCCCTTTCTTAGGGTTACAGGTACAGAAATCCTCAGAATCTCACAGTTCACAAATATTAGAATAAATTAACTTTACAAATCCATTTTCAAGAACCCCCCCCCCCCCCTAGAACATTATTTTTTATCTTAATTTTTCATTATTAGTTTTAACGTCATTAAACTAAAACAAACTTTTTCAATTCCACGGGGTTATGGCGCCAGCGAGTTTGCCACTGTCAGAATTTTCAAGGGAAGCAAACAGGCTGGTCGTCGAAGGCGGCTAGTTTTTAATAAATTAAAAGATTTTGAAGCTCTATTTAGCGACCGCTTAGTTTGCTTGTGCAGTATCCAATGAGGACTTACTGCAGTCTCACGAAAAATGAAAAGATAGAAGGTAAGCGTTTATTTTACTTCTTCAATAATACAATGTATATACAGAATGTATTGTGAAATGTTCAAAATTCCGCCTCTCGGATTAGATGGATTTACACATTTATAGCATCCCTGAATACGAATTAACTATTTTTTTCAATGTTGGCTGTGGGCGGGATATCTTTTAAACAATTGGTTGGTTTAAATAAAATTTTGTATGATTATGCCTGTTTTATAGGTCATTTTTGAAGATGAAAATAATAAACCCAATCCCATAGCTCTAGGACTAACCGTTCTCGAGATATTTTAGTTTTATCGCATGTTTGCAACGCCGCCTTTGAAAATACGTTCAATTAACAAATGAAAACAAACATTGAATTAAAAAGTGCAAATTCAGTGTAATTTCAAATAATTATGCTTATTATTTTCTGCAATTGAACTCAATTTAATAAACTATTAAAGAAATAAAGAGAAATGAATTTGAGTCTGTAGAGAAAGTCATATGCTGCCCATATCAGATTTTTACTTTTGTTAATCCATGCTTCAAAGTTTTTATACTAAGGCCCCGTCCAATGTTAGCATAAATGTTCATTTACATGCAGTAACATGTTAAGTAACATGTCCTAAGCCTAAGCCCGTACTCCTGTAATCGCAAAAATCAGAAACGTTAAGAGATGAAAACTAATAAAAAATACTACCTTAACAGCTTCAAACGCTATTTAGATCGAAAGCACTCAAACCCGAATGACTTAAGATGAAATTCAAAATTACATAAAATAATAAAAGTAAACGAAGGAATGGCTAATTAATAGTAAGATGGTTGTTTGAAATAAGAAAATTTAAGAAAGGCTTAGCATTAAAGAAATAAAAAATAATCCTTTGCAATTTTGAGGCCCTCTCCAAACATGAGGCCCGAAGCAGTCGCATGGGTTGCTTGGCCATTGAGACACCCCTGAGTCGGACGGTCGAGGTAGGGAAGAAAAGAAATACAAGGCGCTGCCCTGAAAATTCTCATTTCAGGCGTATTTCAGGAGATATTTAGCTTGGAGCTTATTTAGAAAATTTCACTTGTATATTATAAAGTGGTACAAAATTATACATCAGCCATACACCTGCTCTGTATTAAGTTTAGCAAAGTCATTAACCTTAGACCTGCTCCATATTAAATTTAACGAAAGTATGTAGATCCGCTGAGCAGTTATAAGCGGCCATGACACACATACAGGCAAAAATCAGTTTTGAATTCGCGTTATTTCGCACTTCACTGCAGACTGATAAAACTTACATCAGAATATTCCATGGACTCAGCCTAAAAGAAAAATCATCGAAATCCATTCATTTTATATATTAGATACGTATTTTAAAAGCACTTACTCAGTCAATAATAGTGTTGCGAACGTATAAAATATCCTCACTGAATCTCTTTTGAAAACCAGACGGAGAAAACATCCTTTCCCATGACTTGAATCTAGGGTTTCCATATGCCGAAGTTTGAAGAAGGATTATCAGATTTTGTGAGTTATCATCAAATTGGCAACTTTCCGAAGGTTCGAGAAGCACCTTGAAATAACGAATATTTTACGAGATATGAGAGAATTCTAGAAGTTCCTATAAAGAGTCTATAAAAGAAGTCATCACTCTGTTGGAGAGCAGTTAACGTGATATGAGCTACAGAGAATTGTGATTTTCGTCAATGTTTTGAGAATAGTAGCTGCTGTTTTGTGAAATTAAATACGTCAATGGTTTGAAAATAATATCAGCTGTTTTGTGAAATTAATGGCGCATTTAAGTGCTGTTTTACTGTATATTGTTCCTGTTTACACTGTGCTTATGAATAAACGTGTTAGTTATCCAGAAATTTGGACTTATTCTTGTAAACTGAGAGCACACCCTCAATTCCAGAGTATACGGCGTAACAACAGTGAGTATATGATTTTTGTTTTTCATTTTAGATCAGAATCGAAATCGAAGCACGTTTGCGTCCTAAAATGATGGTATCGATTTTTAATGACAAAATTCATAAAACAATTATTTCCGTAATTTTTTACATAATTATCTGCATAGGACACTTTTTCGATTATCAAAACAAATGCTCGAAAATTAGAGGCTTATACATGAGCCTTTCACACCAAATATAAATAAGCCTCTGAGGTGTAGGGAGTATAATAATTTTAATCCAATATTTCCATAATATTGTGTATTTTCTTAAAATAAATGCATCACAATATTTTTTTCAAAACTCAATTCAGAAATATTTCTATACAGTTTACATTAAAACAATATTGAATATACATTTTAATAAACATTTAAATACGGTTTTAAACAATTATTTCTTCAATATTAAATAATATTTTTAATTTTGCTGCTCGAAAAAAGTTAAGAAAACACCATAAGTGCTCATTTATATGTCAAAACATTGTATAGTTAGACAGCTGATTCAGAATGGAATATCAAAAATGATTATTTTAATAATATGGATAAAATTGTATACATTAGTTCATTACTAGGCTATTTATTAACTGTGTTTATTTATAAACTTGATCCAGTAAAAGCTCTATACAAATATATTTAAACAGTAACAGCAAATTCCTGATATTTAAATGCACAATGCATAGATGTATGTTAAAGATCTAACATGTAACAAACATTCAAAATGTGACTAAGTTTAACATTAATCAGCTGCTTGAGATAAATGTGTGAAATTTTCAATCTATTGTATTGATGTATATATATATATATATTGATATATGGATTTTACTAGTAATTAATTACTGCATTTAATGTATATTTTTCATTTAACTTCGCTACGGATAATACTTTATTCAAAATCAGAGTGCACTCTTGCAATGTTTCCTGTTTCGATGTGCCACACTAAACCTTCATTGCAATTTTTATAACTCTTCTTATTAAAAAAATATATGATTTATTTTAATGCATCAAACCCTAATTGCGATTGGTGGCAAATAACATAAACAAATACTGCCTACCATTTTCAGCAAAATTGTTTTCATCAAACTTTCGATTTTGACGAAGCATTCGTAATAATTAATTAATCGCATTATGTATTCATACAACTGTGTCTATGACATGAGGAACCTTTGGATATTATGAAACGTTTTTTACGGATCTTTAAGATTCGGTGCAAACGATAAGAATTTGTTAAGCCTACTTAACATGATAGCAAAATGAAAAAAATTATTTTTTCTCGAAATAATTAAAAAGTTTCGTATTTGAAATAGAAATTAATAATAAATGCAAAATTCAACAATGTTATGCAGTTCCGTAAATACTATATTTCAGTAATAATAACTTAAACCACGATCCCATATCTCCGACAAATTCAGAATATTTTTCAATAATTCTCTATCCTTAGCCATTGAATTGGCAAACAAGTAATTTAATGCTAAAAAAATTATTGTTTAGGATTAAAACAGTAGTAATAACAAATATTTACCCCCAGAGATCCTTCTGTACGTATTGATACGAATAGGTCAGAGGTTATCCAATAACCACTGTTCGAAAAAAGTAATGTGTAGATCAGAAACAACCCAAATATTCCTTTTGCATTCCATCTCAAATATCAAACTTCTGTGATTTTGCGCATTCGAAGCCCGCAAATGTTACCATATATTGCCTGCAGATCTCATAACTGACTAGCCTTGTCTCTTATTGGCTGAATCCAAAGAGCCAATTTGGAATATTTAGAATAATTCTAAAACGGAGTCTGTTCTATAAACACAAATGTATAATGAATGGGTTTGACATGTTTTATGAGATCGGTGGTGGATTTATAGATATAAACAGAACTTTTAAGAAACACGCGTTCAGTTCTGGCTTTTGATCATCTGAGCTGTCTGGCCCAACTCTTATCTATTACTCATACGGGCGGCTCTTCAAAGCATTTTAAGTTATTGGAAGGGGAATGGAAATCATTTTCTGAATTAGAGAAATATTATTGTTGATATTTTTATAGCTACATATCTATAAATAATCCACTGCAAACTATAATGATATTATGCTTACGCATTTATGATAATTATTTATTTTACTTTTACATATTTTTTCAAATTCCATTTTTGCATTTTATGTTTATTTTTTAATGTGAGAGTGTTGATTGTGTGTGTGTCATAAATCATATTAGTCTTAAATTATTTTGACATGCCTGTTGAAAAATTAATTGATTTGAAAGAAATTCGGAATAAAAACAAATCGTTACACTAGATTTTTTTTATTATTTCTGCTAGAGTGTATAATCACAATTAATAAACATGAAACAGAGTCAGCCGTCAAAGAACCGTGACTCACAGTCCGCTACATTGGACTTAAACAAAATCATTGTTTTCAAACGTAAACAGAGTTGCCAGATTGGGATGTTTTTCGCCAATCGGACTACTTTTAAATTCTTCCCTCGGCTTTCAAATTTGTGCTTTAAAATTTTTGGTTTACTGTTTCGAAAAGTTATCGCAAAAGTTAATTTTTTTTTTTACTTGTTTCGTATAATCTAAAAAAGTAAGCATATTTGCTTATGCTTGAACTTTTTCTGTTTATTTATTTTTTTTTTATTTTATACAAACTACACCGAATTGCCAAAAAAAAGTCGCGGTGTGAATTGAAACATGCAAATGGTGAAGAGAGAAATGTTGATGAATTCCGAAAATTTGCATAATTCAGTGGGTAATACTACATTTAAATGTAACGGAATGTAATGCGGAAATTAATGTAATGCGGAAAATATATGGTCGAATGCATTAAATGTAATTCGGAAAATATATGGTCGAAAACTAGGCCTAAATAACCATGACCGACCATCATTAAAACTCTTAGTAAAATCGAATTGCAAAAAATCGGACATAGAACTTACAACCATGTTCAATAGCATGGGCTCCCATACGGGAGTGCAAGAGGATGCACTTGCCCTCCACTGGACGTTCAAGGTCACAAATGCAAGCATCAAGCAAGTCGATGCTGTACATCTTATTCTTAAGTCCCTCCCCCCCCCCCCCCCCCACACACACACACACTAACATCGGTGGTTTCCTCCGAAAATCCTCCTGGGAAAAGTTTTATGGGCGCCCATCTATATAATAAAAGGCAATGTCTGTGTATCTGAGTGTGTGTGTGTGTGTGTGTGTGTCTTATACACTATCGGTTCAGCGACCGCGCGTCGGAGAGCTACGAAATTTGGCAATCGGAGACCCCGGGATGTGGGAAGGTGACACGTCAAAACCAATTTTTAAAATTTGAATTATTTTTTTGTTATTTAATGTTTTATGCCATTTCGACCGTTTTTCCCCCTTTTTCCTCCACGACGTAGAAAAAAACAAATCACACGACCGGAAAGAGTTGCGAGTAAAAATATATCAATTTCAAATCTTAGGGACAAATTCTAATATTTTTTAAAGATTTTAAAGCAAAAGTCACTTTCGGCTCAAAAAAACGAACTTTCGTTTTTAAATCCTCGCATCGGAAAAAGTTCCAAGATTTTCGACTAATAATTTACATTTTTAGAAAGCTCAAAGATCTGACTTTCTTACAAGTCCAATCTGGTCAAGAAATA
The DNA here is from genome assembly GCA_951213105.1 of Amaurobius ferox. Classification (NCBI taxonomy): domain Eukaryota; kingdom Metazoa; phylum Arthropoda; class Arachnida; order Araneae; family Amaurobiidae; genus Amaurobius; species Amaurobius ferox. The sequence continues at coordinate 111,152,122 of OX578133.1, read as the reverse complement.
ATTATAAATAGCAGCCCTATCCTGATTTTAAAGAAGTAATGAATTTAAATTTCTCAGCGATTCCTCGGGTAGTTCAGACCAACTTCCCACTTACCCTGCGCGCGCAACCGGGAACGTCACGCCGTTTCCATGGAGATTGTGAATCGGATCGGGTTATTTTAAAAGATGGAATTAAGAGCTTAGCATATGGTGATTATAAAAGTTAAATGATTGAATTATGGTGGATTGAATTGTGGTATTTTAAATGATGGAACGATATGGATTTTTTAAAAGGATATTTTAATTTATGGATATTTTAAATGGACATTTTAATTTATGGATATTTTAAATGGATATTTTAATTTATGGATATTTTAATTTTATGGATATTTTAAATGATGGAACGATGGAATGAGGATGATGGAATCAGAAGTCCTTCCGAGAGGTTGGTGGTAGGGGAATGAGGGTACGGTACCTGTGGATGCCTCCCCCACTGGGTTCCGGTCTAAATTGGGTGAATAAAAAGAAAGTTATGGAGATTGTCACGGAGGGCGCGGTAGCCCAGTGGTTAGCGCGGAGGAATTGCACTCGGTAGGCCCTGGTTCGATTCCCGTCACTGCAAAAACTGCCGTCGTGTTCACGCGGAGTACGATCACGTTAAACATGTGGGTCCGTAAGTCCCTCCGAGATGTTGGTGGAAGGGGAAGGAGGGTACGGTCTCTATGGATGCCTCCCCCACTGGGTTCCAGTCTAAATTGGATGAATAAAAAGGAAAGTTATGGAGATTGTCGCGGAGGGCGCGGTAGCCCAGTGGTTAGCGCGCGGGAATTGCACTCGATAGGCCAGGGTTCGATTCCCGCCACTGCCAAAACTGCCGCCGTGTTCACGCGCAGTACGATCACGTTAAGCATGTGGGTCCGTAAGTCCTTCCGAGAGGTTGATGGTAGGGGATGGAGGGTACGGTCCCTGTGGATGCCTCCCCCACTGAGTTCCGGTCTAAATTGGGTGGCACTTCCTGGCGGTCCAATTAGTTTCCTTACACCTTCCTGGTAGGTCGTGCCAGCGAGTTTACCACGGTCAGAATTTTCAAGAGTAGCAAACAGGCTGGTCGCCGAAGGCGGCTAGTGTTCAATAATGGAAGCAAGACCATTTCCAGCCGCACTATGAGACCAGAACTCAAAGAACTAGAATGAAAGTTCTTCCGAGAGGTTTGTAGTAGGGAAATTATGGTATAGGCCCTGTGGTTGTCACTCCCACTGGGTTCCGATCTAAATTGGGTGTTATTATCTCAGCCGTCCAAACAGATACCTCATATCTTCGGGTATGTTGGACTGTCTGGGTCAAGGGAGAAAGGTAAAGTTTGTATGTAAGTGGTCCAAAATTGTTTTTTATCGTGCCGTGTATAATTTGTCTTTGGCATGTCTGCATTTCGAAAATGGTTTTGCTCTCCCGTTGAATGATAGAAGTAGATAAAGAGTCGTAATAGGAAAAGTATATTATTTTGTTGACAGTTTTATACATCTGATAATAGATCGTAAGAAAAAAATTGCTGATGACTCCAATTCCGTTGAGCCGAAATTGTTTTGCACGAATAACGATTTGTAAAATGAAAATAATTCAAAATATTTAAATATCGAAACTATAACCACCTTCTTAAAATATTAAAATACTTGCTTTTTGCAGCTAGTACTTTCATTTTCCGAAATATAAGAATTAAAGAATTACAGACTTTTAAAACTGAAAATAATCACTTCGCCAACTTGATAAAATGATTGGCTAGAAACTATCAGAACTTTGTTAAAACAAATCTTTGATTTAGAAATTGAATTTCCAACTGAACATTTTTATCACCTACTTTTTAACACTTTACAACATAGTTGAAAAGTGTTTATGACTTTGTTCATTCTGTCTGTCTGCCTGTCCGTTCGCACGATAACTGCCGTAAAAATGACTTTTATCAAAATGAAATTTTAGTATGTTGTTGACACGATCTGTGGGTCATATGGGAATGTAAATGACTAATATCTCCAAATTAATTTTGGATTGAACCCGGTTGAAAAAATGAAATACATTGATCCCTATGGGACCTAATTTGTCAAACATTTTTAGCGAAGATACAATTCACAAATTGTTTCGAAAATGTCAGGAAATATTCAGATTATCCAATAAAATATATGAAAAAAAAAATTCCGCAAAATATATTCTGTAGTTCTTTAAATAAAAATAATAATTACACCCACATACTATGAAGAGATCACGTGATCCACTTCAAAATAATATATTACATCCATCTTTTTTCCCAGATTCAAAATCGTGATTTTAAAGCTCTTTTAAATTTATAGTGTTGCATCCGCCCAAAAACCGCTTAATTTTTATATATTTTCTGTGCATCTATATTCTGCGCCAACGCAATTACAATATTTTTGAGTTTAAATGATAATCAAACTTAGATTATTTCTACAACGAAGCCTAATTTTCATGAATGCAGAATGTAAACAAGCGATTGCAAGATGAGTTGTATAAGAATTGCTGAATTGTTTTCCCGTGAAATTATTCAACTACGGAGTCTCGAACAGTGTGTGGATGAAATATTCAATGCTTTTACATAGAGAGCCAGACGATTTATTTTTGAATGACGTCTTTTGAATAAAGTTCATATTTTCGATGAAATTTTAAGTTTTTAAATAAAATTAATTATTTTAATTCTGTGATAATTAAAACAAGAAAGAACAATCATGCATAGAGCATTGATTATGAAACACTTTCCAACTGCAATGCAATTTTATTTAATCTCTGAAATGCGATACATTCTAACTCCATGCTTAATACTTAAAATCGTATACTTAAATTACTATGTTTCGAAAAAGGTAAAACTATAGAATCGTCTGCTTCTCTGTTGTTGTTGTTGAGACCCAGACCGTCCGACTTACCAGAAAGGTGTAAGATAACCGTTTGAACGGCCAGGAAGTGCCACCCAATTTAGACCGGAACTCAGTGGGAGAGGCATCACAGGGACCGTACCCTCCTTCCCCTACCACCAACCTCTCGGAAGGACTTACGGATCCACATGTTTAACGTGATCGTACTCCGCTTGAACACGGCGGCAGTTTTGGCAGACGCGGGAATCAAACCCGGGCCTACTGAGTGCAATTCCCGCGCGCTAACCACTGGGCTACCGCGCCCCCGTCTGCTTCTCTGTGTAAAATCAATTAATGTTTCATTCATATCAGCTATATTGCAGACTCCAGAGCAAAATAATTTTGCATCAAAGAAATTCAGCAATTCTTATACAACTCATCTAACAGCTTGATATGTTTACATTCTCGATACATGAAAATTAGGCTTTTGTAGAAATAACCAAAATTTGATGATCATTTAAACTAAAAAATATTGTAATTGCGTTGGCACAGAATATAGATGCACAGTAAAAAATCAAAAATAAAGCGGTTTTAGGACGGATGAAATACTAAATATAAACAAGAAAGATCAATCATGCATAAAACATTAATTAGAAAACACTTTCCAACTGCCATGCAATTTTATTTAAACATCTCTAAAACGCTATACATTCAGCGGTAATATGAACTTTATTGAAATGACGTCATTGAAATATAAATCGCCTGGCTCTATGTGTAAAAGCAGTAAATATTTCATTCATACACTTTTATTCCATTCTTTTCATTCATCATAATACTACAATAATGTATTTTACTTAAAAACTTAAAATCATGGAGGTAAAAGTAACTTAACTCTATGCTTAAAACTTCATCGAAAAAGTCTGCTATAAAATCGTCTGCTTCTCTATGTAAAATCGATGAAAGTTTTTCATTCATATCAGCTATATTGCGGACTCCAGAGCTAAATAATTTTGCATTAAAGAAATTCAGCAATTCTTATACAACTCATCTTGCAGCTTTATGTGTTTATATTCTCCATATGTGAAAATTGGGTTTTGTTGTAGAAATAATCAAAGTTTAATGATCATTTAAACTCAAATATATTGTAATTGCATTGTGTCAGAATATAGATGCACAGAAATTAAGCAAAACTAACGCGGCTTTAGGACGGATACAGCACTGAATATAAATTATAAAGAACGTTAAATGTCACGATTTTGACACAAGATGGATGACATTGATCATTTAAAGCCAAATATATTGTAATTGCGTTGTTTTAGAATATAGATGCACAGAAATTAATCAAAAATAAAGCAGTTCTAGGACGGATACAACACTAAATATAAATTAAAAAGAACTTTAAAAATCCCGATTTTGACACAAAATGGATGCCATTTTTTATTTTGAAGTGAGTCGCGTGATCTCTTCATATAATATGGGTGTAATTACTATTTTAATTTTTATTTAAAAGACTACCGAACATATTTTACTGAAATTTTTTTTATATATTCTTTGGGATAATTTGTATATTTCCTAAAATTTTCGAAGCAATTTGTGAATTTTAAATTCACTTAAAAATGTTTAAAAAATTAGGTCCCATAGGATTCAATGCATTTCATTTTTTCAACCTGGGTTTAATCCAAAACTAATTAGGTGGTATTATTCATTTACATTCTCATAAAATTTATGTTCAATTTTAAAATTCTGAAATTATATACCCTTTATCATTAAAAATAAAAGCTAAGTTATGTTCCATCCTCTAAAAAGTATGAAGATTTGGGGTTTGAAACTCTAAGATTCACTGAAAAGTTGACCCTAGTTTTCTAAAAAACTACAAAGTTGGGATTTTTTCTGTAATTAGCGTAAAATTTTGTCGTAGATCTCAGTTTTGTTCTGCTATTTCCCACATTTTGTTTAAATAGGCAGATTTAAATGTGCTCATCCTTCCCTCTCTACGATGGTTAGCATTTGCCATAATTTCATTAAAATACGATGTTAAAAATTCTATAATTCTTTCCCCATTTATATAAAGAAAAAAAAATCAGATCCATTGGTGGTCTGCCTATGTTCGTTAAGAATTGAATGATTTCATGATGTACCTACAGTCGTGAAATCACGACTGTCCTGTTTGTATGTCAACAAAGTCTCGCATTGCGATATTAAAACTTTGCCAAAAAAAAATTTTTTTTAAGTCTTGTCTTTAAAAACTACCTTAGCGTTAAATTCTGCTGCTTTGTACTGGCCAAGTGTATCACACATACCGCGTCCGTAGGTGTTTCTGACCCTTAAAAAGTTATATGTGTTAAATTTCATTCGATGTATAATGACCTGTGTTAAACTTCACTAAGTGCAAAATCACATTTGTTGGTTTTTGATAGTTGAAAAGTTACATTTATTAAATTTTCACATGACAGACATGTTTATTCCAGTATTTTTTTTTTGTGTTTTAAAAAATGTTTCATGTAGGGTACTCATATTTAAAAAATGTTCCGATTCACAGTTAACTTAAAAAATATATAAGGTTTTCTACTATGCTTGGTGAATATTTAAAGGGTGGAGGGAGAATTATTTCCTTACAATCTATTATTTTTATGTGATGGGGTTTTAATGTATCTTTGTGAGTTTTAACCTTACGAGGATCTATTTAATGTATCGATTACGATTATTAAAAGGATACTATCGATTATAATTATGAGTGGTTTGTCCATATTAATAGAATTAGTGTATGTAATTATGATAACTTATACTCAGTTTAACGGTAACCGTGATATAATCTTGATGGAGGGGCATTCCAAGAACTATTTTTTTCTTTAGAGATGGGTGCGTTTCATGAGTGATCTTGTCACAAGTTTGGCGTAACCTCGGCGTAGGGGTATTGCAATAACTATTTTTTATTTCTTTACAGCTGAGTATGGAGGGGATGTGAGTAGCTTTCAAACACCAATTTGATCATTCTAGACGAGAATGTCATGTCGTTAGGTTGCGGTTTTAGTGGTCTCTCCTACTTGTGTATTAATATATGTCTTCCTTAACTAGTAATATTGGAGATGCTATATTTAGCATTAGTGATTATCCTATACCTAATGTTACATCTTTAAACAAGATTGGTTATGTAAGTACTTGTTTGAAGTGTTCAAAACTTACATTTGTTGGTTTTTGAAGTGATGAAAACACACATTTGTTAAATTTTAATCGAAAATAGTTCACTTGTGAAAACGTATGTTATTTTCCATAGGAAAAATAGTACACATAATGTTTTTTAAACTTCGAAAATTATATTTGTCAGTTTTTGTAAAGTTGAAAACGTTGAAAACCCAGGCCGTTCGACTCATTCAAAGGACTTGAGCAACTATTTGAACGGCCGGGAAAAAAAGTTGAAAACGTGTAATTGTTAAATTTTTTAAAGTCGAAAATATGTATTTGTGAAATTTCGTTAGTAGAAAACCCGTTTTTGTGAAAATTTAGCTAAAATTTACACATGTGTGAAAACGCATGTTATTTCCCATAGGAAAAATAACACATAAGCGATTTTTGAACGCAAGGAAATCCCATTTGTTTGTTTTTGAAGTGTTGAAAACTTACATTTGCGAAATTTTGGAAGTAGAAAAAAAATATTTATGAAATTTCGTTAATAGAAAACAAGTTTTTGTGAAAATTTAGCTAAAACTTACACAAGTGTGAGAACGTGTGTTATTTCCCATAGGAAAAATAACACATATGCGATTTTTGGAAGTAGAAATCATACATTTGTGAAATTTCGTTAATAAAAAAGACGGTTTTTGTGAAAATCTTCAAAAACAATTTGCACAAGTACGAAAAAGTATGTTATTTCCCATAGGACAAGTAGCACATATAAAGCTTTTAAACGCATAAAAAATCCCATTTATTCATTTTTTGTAAGTTCAAAACTTACATTGGGGAAATTTTGGAAGTAGAAAATTCACATTTGTAAAAATTTTTTAGTAGAAAACACGACTTTGTAAAAAAAATTGTGAACACCATAGAGTCTTGCATTTTCTACGCTTCCAACATTCACACAATTCACTGCAATCCACTACAAGAATAAAATTGTAGGGTCTTAAGCTCTATGCAACATTAAAAAGTACCTTTAATTTCCCAGTCGTACAGAAAATATCGTGCATTTCAATAAAGTAAGCAAATTTTAGAAGCCCCATGGAAAATTCATTTGTACCAAGTTTCAAAAGTCTCGTTCTGGTATAAACCAGATGAGAATATTGAATATTTTTATGTTATGCAGATTATTTAGTTAAACAATTAAAAATAATTAACTGTTTCATTACATTTAAATGAATACAATTTAAAAAATTAAATGGTAAGTTCCAATAGCTTTGAAAAGTCCGTTTCTGGTTTATTGAATATTTTTGTTATGCAGATAATTTAATATTCATATTTTCACATTCAATCATCAGTGCTTCATTAAAACAATTAACATCTCCGAACAAATTCACTCAGTATCCATAAATTGACTCACATCATTAAAATTTTACTCCCCTATAACAGATCCCAAAATTCACCGAACATTCCCTAAAATTAATATATTAACATCGTTTTTACAAAATACTGATTATTTTCATAACACTCTTTAAACTTTATTCTAACACACTCCTAAATTCCCAAAATATTCCCTAAAATTAATATATTAACATCATTTTTACAAAATACATATCACTTTTAATAACCCTCTTTCATATCGATCTTCCCCATTCCACCATTTCTCTATTCATAATATCGAAAAACATCGCTCCATTCATTTCTCCATTCAAATTCCCACGGCAAATATACTCCGTTGTTCATATCCCTCCAACTCTTCATAGTCCAACGGTTAGTATGTCAAACTACTAGTCTCGGGTTCGATCCCCAGCAATCTCATCCTTTTAAATTCAGAACTTTAAAAAAATTCCGATAGATGGCGCCACTCTCATCGGATTTTAAATATTCTTTCAGATTCCTTATGGCAGCTCATGTTTCAGGGTCACCTCATGATCTCATACGTCCAGTTCAACTCACTAGACCACATTATCTATTATCAGTGTCCAAATACTTTCTCATTACGTCATCGTCCAAAGGTTCATCTCCTCATGAGATACCCTCATTCCATTATCACTTCCTCCTCATGGTTCATGAGGAGGGTGTATGAGTCACCGGCGGAAGCTCTGCTCTGCCTACTGAACTTGAACTGTCATTTCTCTTCTACTTCGGTCCCTTCCGAATGCGGCATTCCGTGCATTCTTTGCACCAGAGCTCAACATCGGATCTCGCATTGCACCAGACGAAGAGTTCATGAACTTTGTTCAGCGTCTTGCTGATGCCAAAATGTCCTCCAGTGTGGCTGTCATGTATCTCCTTCATTGGTTCTTGTCCGACTTTCATCTCATCTTGTACAGCTTTCATAGCCTCTTTCATCTCGTTCAGTCCGACTTTCATCTCGTCTTGTCCGGCTTTCATCGCGTCTCGTCTGGCTTTAATCAAAGCCATCATCTCGTCTTGTCCGGCTTTCATAGCCTTAATCAAAGATATCATCTCGTCTTGTCCGACTTTCATCTCTCAAAACATTGACAAAAATCGCAATCCAATGTAGCTCATGTCATGTCCATTCGTCAACTCCCCTGCAGCGGAGGGACGAGTCCTTTTATAGCCTCGCCATAAAAACTTCTGAAAATCTCTATATCTCAAAGAATAATCGTTCTATCAAGATGTTTCTGGAAAATTCGGGAAGTAGCCAAATTGGCGATAAATCGCAAAATCGGGAACCCTTCTTCTAGCTGGGATATCCTAGCAACCCTGGGCTCACATCATTCTCACGTCATGCTAACCTCATGGTTTCTTCCCCTGACCTTCGAGACAGACGAAAGAGGAGGCGCCAAAGAGGGAATATTGCGCAACACTAAACTCCCAAATCTTGAACACACCTCTGCCCAGTATAAATTTGACCTTAAGAACCTCCGATTTAAATTCTACATAATACCTCATCTTACTTACGTAAGTTATCCTTGAAGGCTAACTGAATCCCCTTTTTTTGTGCGTGAGTTGGCTAGGTCTGTTTGTCTCTATGATTATTTTGTGTGCTCTAGAGTTAAAGTAATACTCCCAAGTGGTATATCACTTTTAATTATTCTTTTGCACTGATTGTCGTAAAATATTAGTTAAATTTTCGGGAGTTAGAATCGGTAATCAGAAGGAATATCCCGACCCATCCTAAGGTATCCGGGAGACGACGAGTCGTCGCGAAAACAATCCTAGGCCACTCAGCACACCGCCCAATCGAGCACCAGGGCACTCAGCGCCAGACCACGACCCACACCTCCAAGTCGGACCCGCAACACTGGACGACAAAGAAGGCCGCAGCCAAAAGAGACAAAACAAACGAGCAACCACCAGGCTCGCTCGGTCAAGACTCATTTCAACTGGATCCAACAACACAACAAACTTAGTTGTACAAAAGTAAAGTTTATAATGCAACAACATAACAATTGCAAGCTTTACAAGTTTATCAATAATACTTTAAATACATATAAAAGTTTCATTTTTAACTAATTAATTACATGTACTATACATGGAAACTTAAAATAAACCAATACTTAACATGAATTTGCAACTTTATTGTATTAACAACAATTTATAAGACTTTAAATCAGTGTTTCCCAAACCGTGCGCCACAGCGCACTGGTGCGCCGCGAAAGAATTAAAATTATATTAAAATTGAGTAAAATATGGAATAAAACTCTTAATATGAATCAGTAATATTAAAATAATATAAAATCTTGCATATTTGTTGTGTAGTGCTTGGTTCAGTACGACTGTTAGTTTCCTTTAAATTTTTCCTTTTAAATTTTCCCTTGCACCCAGCAAAATGGCTCTTAGTTCTTTTATGCAGTTTCCAAAATCATCTTCCCGCCATAAACAATTCTCACACCATCAACACCAGATGCCAGTCAGTCCAGACAAGAAAAGGGAATTTCCCTCTTCCAGGTAGCGCCAGCCATCGCCTCTACACCTTCTTCACTGTCCTCATTGGCTGATACGGCATTCTGTTATCCACTCGTTATTGACTTATTTACCTTAATTTTATAATTGATTTCCATCGGATTGGAAGTGTTTTTTGGTTTGTTTTTGTGCAAATAATGCTTATTTAGTGTGAATGTTTTATAGCAGTATTTCATTTTTCTGTAATTATTTTTTAGCTAAAATATTTTTCCCATAAAAATGGATAGGTTTATTAAGAGGAAAGATAACAGTGACGATTGTGAACCTGAACATTTGTCAAAAGTAACTAAGCCTTGTATTAGTAATATGGTAAAAGCAAGGCCTAATCGTCAGTACTGCAATACTTATTTAAAGTTTGGTTTTTCTTGGACTGGAAACGATGATCATCCATTCCCTCTTTGCCATGTCTGTGGCGAGAAAATGTCCAACGAAGCCATGTTACCTAGCAAGTTAAAAATACATTTTACAACTGAACACCAATATCTTCAAGGAAAAGATTTGAATTATTTCAAAAGACTGTCAGAACAACAATTAACGCAGGGTAAATATTTAAAAAAAGTTTACAATTTCAGAAGAGGCTCAAATCGCTTCTATTGAGATAGCCGAAATGATTGCATTAAAAATGCAGTCTCATACTTTACCCGAGTCTATTATCTTGCCCGCATATAGAAAGATGGTTACAACAATGTTTGGGGATGAGGCAGAGCAAGAAATTAACAAAATTCCTCTCTCAAATAATACAATTCATAGGCGAATTATGGATTTGTCTGCTGATATAGAAGAGAATGTGTGGAATAAACTTCAGAACTCAGAATTTGCTCTGCAAGCTGATGAATCAACTGACATTACCAATAAAGCCCAATTACTTACATTTATTCGATTTATTGATGGAGATCAAATCATAAATCAATTTTTTGCTGCAAAGAAATGTTAGGTTCTACAAGAGGTCAAGATATATTTGATATTTTATCTGGCTATTTTAAAAAATGGAATTTTTCATGGAAATCATGCGTTGGAATATGCACTGATGATGCTCCATCCATGGTAGGCTCGATGAAAGGTTTTGCATCATTAGTAAAACAAGAAAATCCAAATGTTATCCGAACTCATAGCTTTCTACATAGAGAGGTACTAGTTTCGAAAACATTACCAGTTGAATTAAAAGACGTATTAGATCAAGTTGTTGAAATGGTGAATTATATAAAAAGCAGACCGTTGAAGACTCGCTTATTTGAACAAATTTGTGTAGATATGGATTCCCAGCATAAATGCTTAATTTTACATACGGAAGTCATTTGGCTATCAAGAGGAAAGGTTTTAAGTCGCATACATGAACTCCAGAAAGAATTACTTGCTTTTTTTGAAGAAGAAAAACACCAACGTTTCTGTGACTATTTAAGATGGAAATTTTGGATTTCTAGACTGGGATATTTAACAGAGATATTTATACATCTTAATAGTCTTAACACAAGCATGCGAGGTAAAAATGAAAATATTCTTACTTCGACAGATAAACTGATTGCATTTCAGAAAAAAATAGCAATTTGGAAAACTAGAGCTAAAAATGGTAACTTTGAAATGTTTCCATTACTTGGTAAAATCAACATAAAAGAAATGACTCCTATTGTAGTTGAGCATTTGACAATTCCAGAAGAAAAATTCAACTATTATTTTCCATCACTGAATACAGAAGATTATGACTGGGTCCGAAATCCTTTCATAAGAATTTTACCTGATATTGGTTTAAACTTAAAAGAAGAAGAAGAATTGGCTTCTATTTCCAGTGATCGGGGACTTAAAATCAAACATGCAGAATTACATATTGATGCATTTTGGATTTCTATTAGAGATGAATATCCCTCGGTAGCTAAGAAAGCATTATCCATTTTGATGCAGTTTTCCACATCATATTTATGTGAATTGGGATTTTCTTCACCGAAACATTGGGATTTTCTTCACTTAAAACTTCATCGAAAAATATCGTCCTTCTGTTTATAAAATCAATTAATATTTCATTCATATCAGCCATGCAGACTCCATGGACTGAATTATTTTGTGTTAAAGAAATACAGTAATTCTAATACAACTCATTCTACATATTTTGCTGTTTACATTTTACATAGGTGAAAAATAGGCTTAATTGTAGAAATAATCAAATTTGAATGAGAATTTAAACTCAAATATATTGTCATTGTGTTGTTTTAGTATGTAGATGCACAGAATTTAAGCAGAAATAAAGTAGTTTTAGGATGGATACAACACTCAATATGAATTAAAAAGAACTTTAAAAAATCACGAATTTGAAACAAGATGGATGCCATATCTCATTTTGAAGTGGGTCATGTGATCGTTTCATATCATGGTCACGTGATCGTTTCATATAAGATGAGTAATTATTATTTTAATTTTTATTTAAAAAACTACTGAATATATTTAGCTGAATTTTTTTTTATATATTTTATGGAACAATTTGACTATTACCTAAAATTTTCGAAGCAATTTGTGAATTTTAAATCCGCTTAAAAAATGTTAGAAAAACTAGGTCCCATAGGGCTCAATGTATTTCATTTTTTCAACCCGGGTTCAATCCAAAACTAAATGTGTGATATTATTCATTTATATTCCCATAGGTCCTACAGACCGTCTGAACAACATACTAAAATTTCATTTTGATTAAGTCATTTTTACGGCAGTTATCGTGCTAACGGACAGACAGACAGACAGACAGAATGAACAAAGTCATAAACACTTTTCAACTTTGTTGTAAAGTGTTAAAAACGAGCGAGACTTCATTTCATTGAAGATGAAATGAGGGTCTGTTTATCTGAAATACGTCCAAACATAGAAAATGTGGCGAAAAAATATCAAGCCCATGTTTCAGACTGATAATTTTTTTATTTACGGAACAAGAAGCAAGTACTGTACTTAATAATTTTCTTTAGTTTCATTTCTTATGTTCATATGTATAAATATCCATTATATATATATATATATATATATATATATATATATATATATATATATATATATATATATATATATATATATATATATATATATATATATATATAAATAAGTGCGCCGCGAAATTTTTATTTGTTGTAAAGTGCGCCGCGAGTTAAAAAAGTTTGGGAAACACTGTTTTAAATGTTCCGTGTATTAGAACCAATGACTATGCAAACTTCATTTTCGAAGTTTAAAGAATAAGAGACGGTTTTTCAAGTTTTATTTACATTATTTAGCATTTTATAATCAATTTCCAACATATGTCCTTTTTACATTTTGTATAATTGTTTACTCAATAACATTACTTGAATACTACATTCCATTCGTAACTTCAGTCATTCACATAACACATTTCTCATACAAACCATACTTTAAATATAAAGGAAAGTTACATCTTAAAAACGATTAATAACTTGTTATATACATGAAAACTTAAAAGTCAATATCCAACATGGATTAACTTCTATTTACAAAGTTTTTAAGCTATTTCCTTCTGTAAAAGACTGCGCATAATAATTTTTACTCCAATCTATGTCTTAATCTTTCTACACAGATTAATTAAAGAAACTTCTTTGTAGTTAATAGGAAAATGTTCCTTTCTAATTTCATTCCATAATTCGCAATCATAAATGCAATGTTCTATTGTTCCTAGGACTTTTTGGCAGTGACAATTTGCATCTTTTCCGTATAATCTTGCTTGATAGGTTCTTATTGCCCGTGATTCGTCAAGACTTGATCCATGTTCCCCATTATCAGGTTGTTCCCCATTATCAGGTTAGTTGACACCTTTAATAATTGGGAATATAGATGTCGTCCTTTTATGCTTTCGTCCTATTTCTTCTGCCATTCTTTCATGCTTTCTTCATACATCAATGATTTAACTTGTTATTGTGATAACAAGAACACGTTTTCAATTTGTTTCTATTTTTAACCCTTCTTTTGCAAGTTCGTCTGCTTTTTCGTTCTCCTCCACGCCACCCAATGTAGGTTTATTTCTCCCTAAGAATTTAGGATTTCCTCTTTCAAACAATAAATTTTCTTATTGTTTATCCTAGTTGAGCATAATGCCATCAGTACTGACCTTAAGTCTGTATAAATGTCAATTTCATCAAATTGATTTATCTTGGTATATTCTATTGCTTTACATATTGCGTACATTTCTGCGTTAAAAACTGTGGTATTGTTATCTGTACGATGTAATTCCATATGCCTAATTTCCTTTTCTTTGTAAACTACAAAGGCACTCCCAACTTTATGGTCCATTTTGGATCCATCTGTATAAATCACTGTTTTGCAGATTCCTTTCTCTCCATCCCACTTGAGTACTTTTTCATTCCAAGGTGCAGCGTTTGTGTGTGTGTGTGATACATATGGTATTTCCACATCTTCGTACTTAATCATTTTATGTGTTAATTCAATTTCACTCTTCCAATGGTATAATCTATAGTAACTTGCCTCCCTCTTGGTTTTTATATTTAATGAAATACAACCTGACAGGATTTGTAATAATTCATTTGCTACAGTTATATAGCACTCCGTTATTGAAATTAGTGCTATCCTTTGAATTTGCACCAACCTAGTATTGGTCCTATTTATATTCCTGTAGCATACTTGGCTACCGTACATAATATACTTTTCTGTAGCTTTAATGTAGATTTCTTTTAGAATATTTGGATTTAACCCCCCAGGTTGCTCTAGAAACTCTGGCAATCTTGTAGTGAAAATTTCCTACTTTGTTTTCACGTCTTTTAGATGTGCTGTCCAGAACATCTTTGGATCCATGATTAGGCTTAGATACCTAATCTCTTTTCTATATTGAACTCTCTCATTATTCAGTTTTATGAATTGTATACATGTCATTTTCTTCTTTTCCACAAATATAATAAATTTAGATTTTTCTCTGCTGAATGTAAGACTGTATTTTACTGCCCATTTTTCCAGATTTTTAATTGTACAGTACCCAATTCTGTATAATAGTAAGATGCAGATGCTTTGATTATAATCACTATATCATCTGCAAACGCCTGTTCAGTTGTTTGATCGTTATCAAATATTGTATTAAGTGCCTCATCCATGATAAAGTTCAATAGTATTGGAGCAAGACTAGAACCTTGTGGAACTCCCACATTGTAATAAAACTCACTATTGTCTTCTTCCATATAAATAGTTCTTTTAGATAGAAAACTACTTATTATACTATAGAGTTGAGTTGGTACTCTAAACCTTTCTAATTGCTTTTTCACATCGTACCATTTAACCGTATTAAATGCATTTTTTATATCAAGTGTTATCATACGTGTTATAAGATTGTTATTTTTGTTCATTTTAACTTGTTTGCAAATTACTTCTATTGCGTCCATTGTACTCTTTCTTTTCCTAAATCCGTATTGGTTAGAATTTAATTTTTCTTCTATATGATAAGATAACCTCCTCGTTATCATCTTATCTAGGATTTTCCCCCATACCGGTAATAAGCAAATTGGTAGATATCCTTCCGGTTTTGTTAAGTCTTTGCCCTCTTTTGGGATTAAAATTACTTTGGCTTTTTTCCAGCATTCTGGAAAATAGCCCATCTTAGGACATTTATTAAATATTTCTAAAAACCACTCTTGATCCACTATATATTTCTTCTATTATTTCTAGCGTTAATCCATTTGTACTTGGTGCTTTATTAGCATCCATTTCTTTTAGAGTTTTTTCCAATTCATAATTTGTAAACTCTCTTGTTTCAATTATTTCATTATTATTTTCCATTTTCCTTAGGTCCCTTATTTTCGGAAAATGGTGTTTCAAAATCTCTGTAATTGTTTCAATCATATTTTTTGTAACGTTACCATCACTTTTTCCACAAATTTATCAATTTTATTTTTCTTATATTTGCCTTTCGCTATTTGGTAATGTGCTCCAAACGAGTTATTTATAATCACTTTACTCATGTAGTTCTTAAAAGTTCCTTTTTGGCTTTAAATATTTGATTTTTGTATTTGGCAAATTGCCTTTTGAAAATCATTCTTTTAAGTTTTCTTTCTTCAAGTCGGTTTCTCTTTGAAACCTCCTCCTGAGAGCTCTGGTTTTATTCCTCATAATTTTTAATAAATCGTTCTATCAAATTGCATTTTTACAATTTTTTATGTTCTTCCGTTTTCTATTTCGATAACATATATTGGTTAGAGCTTCTTCTGTTCCCTCTATATACTCAATCATATTATATTTATTTATTGTTTCATTTCCTTTCTCTTTCACTAATTTATTTGTATCAAGTTTCATTTGAATCCAGTTTAAATTTTTCATTCTCCAACACTTTGATGTTGATTATTTTTCTTTCTTTACTCTAATTTCGAATTCCATATAATTATGGTCACTTACTGTTATAACATCACTGATCTTCCAATTGTGGATTTCATTCTACATATTGTTTGTCAGACATACATCTATCCAACTTATTCCCTTGGTACTCGAGTATGTTGGTTTACTTTCAGGATTATTTTCCACAATAATTCCATATTTTTCTATAAATTCCATTATTTCTTCTCCCCTCTCATCAGTGGGTCTTGGGCTCCAAATTGATGGTTAAGCGTTTAGATCACCACATATGATGATTTTCTCCGCTTGGTATCGTGCAACTAAATTATCCATCTTTATTATATAAGGTTGAATTGCAGTTGATGGTGGACAATATATAGAGTTAATAACATAACTGATTTTTTTATATTTCACCAATATTACCAAAGTCTCTTTCTTGGTTAATGATATTATATTTTGTCTTGGAATTATTAATAATAATTCCTACTCTTGGTCCTGTTTCGTTGGCTATAATTCTAAATTGATTTAGGAATCCAACTATTTTGTTTTCCCAATAGTAGGGTTCGTTTATAATTGCCAGTTCTATGCTATTGTTTATCATATCTTGGGAAAGTTGTAGATTGGCGGCTTTGGCATGATTTAAATTAATTTCAATACATTTAATAAAACATAAATTATCTTTTTCAGCCATAATCAATTTTGGTAGCCATAAAAGTCATTTCTTTCTGATATATTTGACACTCACGGTCTATCATATTATGATTTGTTTTGAAAGTCAAGCCGAATCTATCATTATGGGATTTACAGTTTTTACAACTTGTGTTTTCTGTGCATTCTGTAGTTTTGTGGTTTTCATTTCCGCAATTGAAACATATTTATTTCTCTTTTTTACAATATTTACTTATATGACCATATAATCCACATTTATAGCAAATGTTTGGCCTTAAGTACTCTTTATAATCAATTCTAGACCATCCTAGATTGATTTAACTCTTATTCAAAATTCCTTAAAAAGATTCTGGATTTACAGCAATTATCCAATTTTCCCTTCTTTTGGTTTTGTATTTCCTTCTTATTTCTAATACACTTCCTTCTACAAATTCATCATTCTGATCCATCAATTTTTGCTTCATTTCATCATTAGTATATTCATCCTCTGCATTATACAATTTCAGTTGGGGCAATTTTTTCTTCGGTTTGTTTATTTCATAATTTTGATTTAATATATATTTTTCCTTAAATTCATCTATAAGCTTTTCAATGTCTTCTGCAGATTTTGTTTCAATTAGGATGCCTCCTTTTCTAATTTTCTTAACTGTCTTAATTGCTACTTGAATTTTACTAGGGTCTACTATGCCCTGGACTTCAGCTCTAGTTTGTTCTGAAGGTTTTTCATTCTTAGGATATATTGTAGCAACATGGCTGGTTCGTTGTCTACTTTTTGATCTTGGTCTTAATCCACCTTTCTTGTTTGATAAAATCTGGGCATAGTTTTTTCTTTTTCCCCTCCATACGATTTCCTTCCCATTGCATGTGCAATAATATTCTGTTGAGTTATGATGATTTTTAACAAACTATCTACATTATTCCGCATTTTCAATTGATATGCTTCGGGTTTCTTTGACCCCGCTATAAGTCAATGAAGTTCATTACTATGGGCCAATGTTCTTTTTATAAATATCACTTATTTCGGTATCTTCATTGATATCCTCCGCAATACCCACTGTTGGGTTTGCTTCCTCACTCTCATTATCTGACATACTGTTGTCACTACAAGTTAATAACCGTTCTACCTCTTAAAATGATTTTGAAGACTTATCACCAAGTTCGTGATTTCCGGTGATTTACCGGGAAATGAACACTGGTGGTTGATTCTTGCAAAATTGAGTCGGTTTTCGCTCCTCTTAAACAGTGGAGGAGAGCCCCCCCCCCCCCCCCCCCCGACCACACCAAGGCACCGACTTGGACCAGACTTTTACTTGCGAAAATTTTCCGGAAGTGGAACAACTACTCAAATAACGAGTAAAAAAAATAAAATCCTGCTAATACTTTGGCCAATCATTTTTCTCACCAAACTTATTTAATATTTCACTGGTCCTCGGGGAGTTAGAATCGGAAAATAATACTTTGATATATTAAGATATTTGACAGCTAATAGCACTTTTATGAAACTCTGACCGGTCACAATAAGTATAAAAATTAATATAAAATATCTTGTGCATTGGTGTGATTATGTTATACACTTTACTGAAAAACATTTAGAAAATAAAAAAATTTTCAATATATTGGATAGAACACAACAAAAATATTCTACAAAAGAAAACAAAAGGAATACAATCCTACATTTTAAATACATATAAAACCTCTGCAAAAGTAAATTGATTTTCTAAAAGATTTCGAGTCCTAATAACATCTCTGCCGTAATCATCCTTTTTTGACTTTCATAACTGGATGTCATTGTATGTCCCACAAAACTTTAGAGAGTAATGAGATGAATTTAATATCAAAGACAACCATTTCAAATAAGTGTCAGATAAATAGTCAGATAAATATATTCTTTTATACAATTTTTTAATGCAGAGTATTTTCCTTTTGTTTTTTAAAAAACATCCTTCAGTTTCAAAATATTTTGTGTTTAGGAACCCGTGCGACTATTTGTTTCCCTAAAAGCGTCATTCCTAAACTATCAAATCACAGAAAAAATCAGAAATTCAATATATTAAACTAAGGAAAATATTCTCTAACTTCTGCTGAAATAATTCATATATGAAATGTTTTTGCACGAAAGTTGTTTTTAAAAACATTTCTTTGCTTATTTCTTCATATTATTTTGGATATTTGGATTTTCATAAATCTTTCCCGTTATCGCTCGCTTAATTCAAAACTCGCCAAATGTCGTAATGCCCAAGAATTCTAACAATTTTTTTTTATGTAGAAACACTGTTCAATGTAGCAATACTAGATGCATCAATACTTTGAAAACTATTGAACTTTTCAAAGTACTTTTTGCCGAAACTGTATATTGAATGCTGATAATCCAAGTTCCTTCCCCAAGCTCCAGTTATACAAGTATTTCCGCTGTGTCTCATGTGTTGTAAAGATGTCATTGTATTCAAGCATCTCAAATTTATAAATTATAATGTTTTTACATAGAAATATTTGATATTTTATTACACGAAATGTGTCTTGAAAATTTATTTAATTTGCATTACAGTTCATTCTGAAAGACCACATAGAATTATATGACAGGCATCACATGTTTTACGGGCCGAGGTTCAATCCCACCCCTGACGCATTTTATTAACTAATTTTCTACATTTTTTTATAACATAAACAAAATATAACATTTTATATGTATACTTATACTTTCCTCAAAGCAAGTTTGTCTCACCCCTCTTTCAATCAAAATCTAATCACCTCTGTTTCAATGTATTTTCGTAATGCTTGGACACACGTTTTCCCCGTATACATATTCTAATCTTTTGAGGTTTTAAAGTCGTATAGGCAACTGCATTGGATTCCATTATAACATATTCGGAACGCAGAAACAAAATTGGAAGTTTCTAGTTTTCCTTCGGGGGGAAAGTGAAAAAATAGCATTTGCATTTCAGTTTAAGGTTATGGAAGCAAATTTAAAAAGCAACTACGCGGAGCATGTTTCCCGATGCAAAACAAAACTGATACGATTAGGATTCTGCCTCTAGCTTATTTGCCGTTTGCAATGGGGAAAATGTGCTTCTTCCATGGTTTAATATTATGAAATTTTTCAGCTTCGGTTTCAAAGAGATATTTCAATATAGTTGTTTTATTTATTTGCTTTGGTTTTATATTACTCACAAAGACGTTCCGAACAGTTGTGTGGGCGATGATAACAGTACAAACGTAACAGATGCAACATGAGAGAGGGTGCTATTTTCGGAAATTTTCTGGTTATTTAAAAACTATTTTATATTTAGATATTAAAAGCTCTTAATGCTATACATTTAAGCTGCCTTATAATGCTTCTTTTTCGTATTTTATGTTATATTTGATATTTCAAAAAGTGTAATCTATATTCGTGATGATTAAGCTTATACTGTGTACCGATACACCATATCGTTAAGTATCGTTTAGTGATATATCGATACTGTTTCAATATCGCTCCACGTCATGTCTATACTGTATCGTATCGACCTTATATTCATAGATTTAGATAATAAAATTATCTGTGTTTTACAATTTTAAATTTGA
The DNA here is from genome assembly GCA_951213105.1 of Amaurobius ferox. Taxonomy (NCBI): domain Eukaryota; kingdom Metazoa; phylum Arthropoda; class Arachnida; order Araneae; family Amaurobiidae; genus Amaurobius; species Amaurobius ferox. Next base: position 111,131,702 of record OX578133.1, on the reverse strand, counting down.
TACAAACATAAAATTGAAAATTAATTCGTATAATTTTTATTTTAACAAACTATTAAAATCTTTCTTAATTAAAGAAAATGTTTGTTTGTTTGTCTTTCAGTGGTCACGCAGCGTAATCCACTCAAGCTGTCTGCGGCGAAATTTCAACTTTCTACCCATTCTAATAAACATAAGTCTTGTAAGGAAACTTCCTGAAGGAAAATTGAATTTTGTGTATTTTGACAAGAAAGAAATTGGTACTATATATTCCTATGACTCAAAATGAAGCGAAAGAGATTGCAATCTTATAAACTAAGTATTTGCCATCTCCTCAATTCAACGTTATCCAACATAATAAGTTGGTCGTAATATTATTGCAAAAATAGTACAACAGTTACTGACTTCCTACACCTGCATTTGATGTAAAATCAATCTATAGTAATCTTGCAAATTAAAAAAAAGCTGTCATGATTTAGATAAACTATCGTTGTACATAGCATACAATTAGAAGCAAATACAATCCCAACTTATAAGTAAACTTTTGTAAAAATTATTACCTGCATTTAGGTATATTTGGAGACTTAAAACGTAACAAAAATGAAATCTCATGTAGCAAAAATATCGTTTTTATAAACAAAACAGTGATATAGACTCCATGAACAAACAAATACACGATCGCTACAAACAATACTTACATGAGCTTTTTAAAAGTCATGTATTCAACGGTCAATATCGTGCTATTCATTATTACCATCTGACACACCGCTAGTCCAGTCAAATTGAAGAAATACATACCGAGTACACGAATAAAAAAACTAAATCTTGAAAATAAAATCAATATCTAAGAATTCAGATATACACTCTTTTGCAAAAAAAAAAAAAAAACGAAACACCCCTAAAAAATAATACAATCATCTCGAAATTTCGCATGCAAATTCCTTTATGCCAAGTATGCAAATGATTAAATTTGCAAGGCTAATGAATGTTAATTTCGGTCATAGCGCGCGTTTCTACTATGCAACTAGCAGCCTAGAAAACAGGTTAAAAATGTGGATGGTTTATCTTTGCTCGTTATCGGCGTTGCAGTTTCGTGGACACACAACCAATAATGCTGTTACGACGTTGCCGAAGACCTTATAAGCAATTAGACGAGTTCGAACGTGGTCGTGTAGTCGGGATGCGTGAAGCTGGCTGGTCATACCGAGCAATAGGTCGCCACCTGCACCGAACGGACACTGCTGTGCAACAATGGTTGCTACAAGAAACTCATCGGCTGAATGAAGGTTCTGGAAGGCCAAGGTGCACCAATGCGAGGCAAGATCGGATGATTATGCGACAGGCCCGAACTGGCCCAACGTATTGTCCGCCATCCAACGTGCTACAGCCTCTTCCATACCACTCGTGATATATTCCACCATCTCACGGCGAATGGCTGAGGTGGGGTTACGCTCACGGCAGCCTTTAAGACGTCTGCCCATAATCCCACAACATCGACAGAGTCGTTTGGAGTGGTATCGTAGTCGAGCATCATGGCTGCCAGCAGACTGACTGACATCGCATAGTGTTCAACGATGAATCACGCTTCAGTCTTTCAGCAGATGACCATCAGCTACGTGTGGGGAGACGCCAGGACCAGCGGTCCCAATCAGCCTTTGTTTTACACAGGCACACAGCCATTACCTCTGGTGTGATGGTGTAAGTTGCTATCTCTTACGACAGCAGGTTGCCCCCAGTCATCCAGCGTACATCTTTAACAGTTCAATGATATGTTGATGAAATCCTGCGGCCGTTTGCGTTACCCTTTATAGCACGTCATTCTGGGGCCCTTTTCCAACAAGATAATGCCACGCGACATACGGCTCGTATATCTGTGGACGATCCCCGTGCTGTTGATTCGGGTACTCCGAAATGTAGCAGATCTTGAGCAATAATTTAGGAATGCCTGCAGAAGGTATCGTAGGATGACGATAGCAAGCTTTATCACTCCTTATCTAGACGTATACAAGCATGCATTGCCACCAAGGGGGTTTAACCAATTACTGATTTGAACATTCAATGTGCAATTGCTAACCAATAATGGGTCCTGCGGCCTTGATTTTGTAATCATTTCATTACCTGTGTATGAGCTGTACGCATATTTAATTTCAATAAGAACAGTCAATTTCTTAATGGTGCTTCGTTTTGATTTGCAAAAGGGTGTATATAAATTACATTTATGTAGAAAGAAAAATCATCGCAATCGAATAAACCAAAGGCAATTCAGGAATCCATCTTCTTACTTAATAGATGAAGATGTCTGTATGTATGTGTGTGTGTCTGTATGCGTGTGTACGCTGTCTGTTTGTACTGTCTGTAGCGAAAAATCTGATCATCATACGACCATGAAATTTGGTACACAGGTACTTTTGAAATTTGGTACACAGGTACAGACCTCCACGTTATTTTTTTTAATTTCGAATTAACTTTTTAGTTATTTTATGTTTTAGTTTGATTCACAGCAATTTTGGCCGAAATTCGCACAAATCAATTCCTTAACAAGCTAAAATATTATCACGGAGTTTCTATCAGGACGATCTAAATCGTCAGAATGATTGAAAAATACTTTTTCAAACAAACCGTGAATGAAATCCGTACGATTCTTAGAAGATTTTTAGTGAATTTTTTAAAATATATACTTTTCGTGCAATTTAAACACCTCCGATTTTTATATTACGATATGCAGAAATTGACTTGCCATCCATCGTTCATTATTTTTCAGCACTTGTGCACAATATCACAGATTACCCTAGAAAAATATTTCATTATGACGAGGCATGCCGGATTTTTTGAGCGAATCACGCAGGCACTGGGACCGCTTCGACTCCTCTGAGGTCGAAAAGTAGGAACCACGCAATTTGTGATAGGGGAGTGGGTGGGATGTGCTGAGACAAGGGTGCATGATAAAAATCGCCTGTACGGGGATAGTCAAACTTTTGCGTTTACATGAGCGAGCGGTGTGTTGAATTGTAAGAGGTTGTACGGTCAACTGTAATTCTCATATTTTTTGCATTTGCGGAAAGCGCGTGCGATTGGATTCGTGCAATTTTTGGATCGAAGCCATTTTAAATTGTGTCCAAATGTATTATTTAAGCAGCGGATGCTTATTTATAGTGGACGCCAGTTTAGAACCCAGCCAACGGCGGATTAGAATTAGGGAATCAAATGCAGCGAAACAAACATTACTGCAGTTCAAACCAATAGTGTTGAACATTTTCGAAATTAAATTGTACAATTCCCTTAAATAAAATTAGGATGCAAGCTAGATGTTTTTTTCAATTTTTGATTCACAAATTCGAAATTACAAAATTATTCATTTGATTAGTTCTCACTAACAACTTACGAATCACATTAGCAAATACTTTGTTTGCTCTACGCTTTTCACTTCCTGTAATTGTTTAACCTTCAATCTGTTTTGAAAGCATATATTTTTTCAAATGTGTTTTCATCGGGTTTGTAGGTTATACATAAATTTGGTTGTAGGTTATCTTTGAATTTGGTTGTATATTAAACTGTATATAAATATCTAAGCTTGCATTATAACTTCAATGATGCATTCAAAGAGTATTATGTTCCGATTACAGATACCAACATCCGCAGGCCACTTTCATAAATCACAAATGTTGACTTTAATAAAAAATATTAATACGAAAAGATATTTATTTAAAATGGCATGCATAAGATTATAGTTTCGTAAAGACGCAGTAAGGGAATCATCTGTAACTATTGAGTACTTTAAGGTTTAAATGGGTAAAAAAATGTTCAAAAATTACATTTATTCTTACCTATTAGCTGATTATAAAGAGGTGATATCGTATACGAGATAATAGGTCCTTTTTTTAATATTCGCAGACGAATTTTTACCGAATTCGTTCAATTATTATTATCCAGTACATGTGCTTAAGCTAAAATATTACCTACCTGTAACATTATTTTCAAAATCAGATTCTTAGCTTCTTTTAATAACCCACAACACCATATAATTTATTCTTATGAGTGTAAATAATCTGCTACCGTCAGTAGTGTATATAAGGGGGTTCTGGACCATCCGGTGCTATACTTTAACATGGGCAAATTCCGGTGCTATACTTCCCCATGTTAAAACATAGGTGCACCGGATGGAGCGAGGGCGGAGCTTCATCTTGCCACGTGATGTTTCTATGAATGGAGATTTTATCAGTCAGATAAGAGTAAGAAGGATGTTATTAATCAGTAAGTTTAAAGTCTTATTAATAAAAAAGTAAATTTAAAGTCTTATAATGTTAATGTAACTGTTGTAATGTCAGTCATAAAGTTTTTTTTTCCACAGTATAAATCTAATCTATGCTTACAAATTTCATTTCGTTTGCATATCTTGAGCATTCAATGTGTGTATATATATATACATATATTTCAATCATTCCAGATTTTGATCCATAAGCATCTTTATCATGTTAGAGTGCCTTTAATTAAATTGGATTCTGTCAGTATACATGTAAAAAGTAATGTATCTTAATATAATTCATCATGATTCTACTTGATCATAGACAGTTTCTTGCAATGTATGTTGTTGTTGTTGAGACCCAGACCGTCCGACCTACCAGAAAGGTGTAAGGTAACTGTATGGACGGCCGGGAAGTGCCACCCAATTTAGACCGGAACCCAGTGGGGGTGGCATCCACAGGGACCGCTTGCAATGTATGTAAATGAATTCACTTTCTCTAAAGAATAAATCTTCATTTTCATTGATTAATATAAATATTTTTTTTTAAATTGTAGTCCCACCACCACCCGATGTATACAATACACCGCTACAATTTTTAATTTAGCATGCCTTTATCATTTAAATTTGGTAATGACCATATGCTAAACTCTTAATTCCATCATTTAAAATATAACGTTTATCATCATAGGGTGATAACCCCATTTTAATTTGTTTCACAGTATAAATCTTCTGATCTTTACTAGCAATTTTAATTTTCTCAACTCTATTAAATTTACGTCTTATCAAGCAGCTATAGTAATCTTAATGATGAATGAATCTTTTCACAGCATTCTTATTGACACATTTACCAGTTTTCTTTTCCATGAAGGATGTTTTTTAACTATACATTTTTGATCTTAACCCTACAAACTCCAGGGCAGGAATACCATTCAACTCATCTTTAATTTTTCCAATCACATTTTTATTTTTGTTGGAATGAAGCGGATGATCGCATGGATAATCCGAAAAGTCGAAAAAATCTTGATGACTTTCAAAATCTTTATAAATATCTTTTGTTTCAACTTCATAACACAGAAAATCCGTGTCTGTGAAAAGTAATTCAGCTCGACTTCCATACACCTTTTTAATAAAATTATAATGAAACTCATACATGAGTGTTTTACTCAGATCTAGTACTGAAAAACCAGCCTTTCACTCTTTCAAAGTGTTTAATGAAGATCTGGTTGCAGTTCATATGCATAAGACAAATTTAAAATTGAATAGACCTATCTATGCTGGCTACTACCGTCTGTTACCCAACGATCCTCATACTTTAAATCTGACCTGTTCATCCAACAACCTTGAAATTTTACAAACAGATGCAGATTAGTCGTCAAATAACAACAAACTGGCAAAAATTCGAAACAAATAAATTACGGAGAGAAAGTCAAAATAATAAGTTAGTCAAAATATAGAAACGCAATCAAACAAATGGAGTCGGATATCTAACAAAAGAACGCATCAAAATATGAAGCAAGTTTTTCATTTATTAATGAACTAGGGGTAATAAAAACATAAGTTTTTCATTACAATGCAATAAACATAAACAAGAAAGATCAATCATGCATAAGCATTGATTATGAAACACTTTCCAACTGAAATGCAATTTCATTTAAAAATTTCTAAAATGTGATTCATTCAGTGGTAATATCTTTTACATTATCACAGTACTACAGTAATTTATTATACATAAATATTTAAAACTGTATCGAAATATAAATCATCTGATTCTTTATGCAAAATCAATGAATATTTTATTCATATAACTTGTATTCCAGACTTCAGAGCTAAATAATTTTGTGTGAAAAAAATTCAGCAATTCTTATGTAATTCATCTTACAATCGCTTGAGATATTTGCATTCTGCATATGTTAAAATTAGGCTTCCTTGAAGAAATAATAAAAGTTTAGGGATCATTTAAAATCACAACTATTGTAATTGCATAGGCACGGAATTTAGATACACAGATAATACACAGATAATATATATGTGTATGTGTATGTACTCAAAGTATTGGAATCGTGCCGAAGATCGGAACTCGAATTTTCAAAGTATCTACACGTTTTGGGACTTCTAGAACACGAAAAAACTACTTTTAGGAAGACGTCTGTGTGTGTAAGGGTGTATCTGTGTATGTTTCTGTGTGTCTGTGTGGATATTACATCCACTCTAATTGAAAAACTAATGGACCGAATTTCATACAATTTGGTAGGTATGTTTTTTGTGGGAAATCCTGATGTTCATTAGATTATAGTACGATTCGTAATAAAAGAATCTGCCTTCTTTGCGAAATGGCCGCAGAAATTGCCTTTATCCACTCTAGCTAAAAACTAATGAACCAAATTTAACAAAATTTGGAGTATAATATTTCAATAACCTACAAGTGATTTATATACCAAATTTAACAAAATTTTGTATATAAATCATTTGTAGGTTATTCTACTACGATTCGGGAAAAAGGAACGTGCTATTTTTGGCCAGCAAAAATCGTTATATATAAAAATAAAAGACTACGTGTGCTCAATTATATCAATTAAATTCCTATTTTATATGTGATTTTTGACAACAAAAAGAATAAGACTAACCCCATTACTCTAGGACTAGCCGTTCTTGAGATATTCTAGTTTTTTCGCGTTTTCGCTACGCCACCTTTGACAATAAGTCCAGCTATCAAATGAGAACCAAATTTAAGTTTAACGTGTAAATTCAATGTCATTTAAAATACTTATGTTGTGCAGATAAACTCAAATTATCATTGAATAAATAAAGAGAACGAATATGAGTCTGCAGAGAAAGACATGTGCTGTCCACATCAGAATTTTTAACAATATTACACCAATGATTTATAGAAGTGAACGGGGATTATTTTCAGGCCATTTCGAAAAAAATGTATAATCTATATTTAAAGATCCATCAAATTTTTGTCGAATAAAATGTTCAACAAATTTAAGCTGTGTACCAAATTTTAACTCTCTAGGACGTAGGAAAGTGCATTTAAAATGCCATCAATTAAATTTATCATGAAGAGTTATATAAAATTTAAAAAAAATGAAAAATTGTTATCTACCAAATTTATCTTAAAATATGAAGCCACTCCCATATGCAAAACGTTTAAACAAATGGAGAGATATTTATTATATAATATCTCTCTCTTTTCTTTCTGGAAGATATCCCAAAGTCAGAATTTAATTGAATTTGTTTTTTTCCCTATATTAAATAATTTTTTTAATTAAAAAACTACTTAACATATTTTACTGAATTTTTTTTTATATATTCTATGGGATAATGTGAATATTTCCTAAAAATTTCGAAGCAATTCGTGAATTTTAAATTTACTTAAAAAATGTTTGAAAAATTAGGTCCCATAGGGTTCAATGTATTTCATTTTTTCAACCCGGGTTCAATAAAAAACTAATTGGGTGATATTATTTATTTATATTCCCATAGGTCCTACAGACCGTCTGAACAACATACTAAAATTTCATTTTGATAAACTCATTTTTACGGCAGTTATCGTGCTAACGGAGAGACAGACAGACAGACAGACAGACAGACAGACAGACAGACAGACAGAATGAACAAAGTCATAAACACTTTTCAACTTTGTTGTAAAGTGTTAAAAATGAAAATAAGGAGGATAATAAAGTTTGATTCAGGCTAAGTATCAAAAAGTCATCAAGACTAAGAGAAAAACACCATTTTTCCTTACGGCACAAACGGGAGGAACCTACGTCATCATGAAAATAATAAACAGTGTCGTTTATCAAATCCAGAAAGCGTCTTCAACCAAGACAAATGCCGCCCATAACGATAGATTGGCTCCATTTTTGGACCGCAGTAGATTGATAATGCCTGGGACGTACAGTCTTAAGGAGGGGGCAGTGTTGCTAACGCGTAATAATCTCTCACTGACGTCCCCCGTCTTGTCTTTCGTCGCGCCCGCAGACAAAGAGGTGCCATGGATTTGTTTTCTCCAGAAGACAGCGATAGGAACATTATTTCCCTGACGTCACTCTATAGAAGCACATAGATTGCATATTTGCCGACTTATCGCCAACTTGGCTACACTTGGCAACTTTCGGAAGGTCCCAGAAACTTCACGAAATAACGATTAATCTAGGAAGTATTAGATAACTGGAGATTTCTACAGAGATATATCCAGAAATTTCTATAGAGACTGTTACATAGTTATTTTTGAAGATGTAACATTGCTGAATTGTGGGAAGGACTTCGATCTACAAAGAATGGCCCCTAGTTCTCCTAGCAATATCTGTAAAGTTCCCTTTGGCCACCTGAAACGGAAACGGACAGTGGACTCGGACATTATGCCAGTGGGGGCACATTGAAAATAGAAGAACGCTCGATGGGTGGTGAGCGACCGTTAGAGCACAGCCGGGCGCAGGTGCGAGGCGTTAGCCTGGGATTTCGGCCACCTGCTGTACTAATTCTAGGGTCTGTAGCCAAGCCCCATGTCAAAATTTAGCCAGTGAAAAAGAGGTAACCATACACCTTCCAATGAAATTAAGGGGGGCTTAGACCTCAGAACGAATCAGATGGAAGAGGGAGGAGAAAGCGACTTTGAGTTTTTCAAGAGACAGATTTTTCAGAAATGGAATAGCGAGTGCTTCTTGAATTTTCAACGGTGAAAGGTCTAAAAAGGCTACGGAGCGATGTGCTCCCGATGTTCCCGACAATTGTCGTTGGTCTGGTCAAGAGACGAAGGTATGCCTAAGATATCATACTTATATACTCTGAATTGAATAACTCTCTTTCTCTCTATTCCTCTATGCAAGGAGTTAACGGAATTGCATTATGGCACAAGCCAAGTCATTTATTTGATAACCTCAAGTGGCGTTAAAATAATTTAATGTCATATTTGCAGACAGTGTATTAATGTACTTGTATATTATTTTAAATGAGTAGAGAAGGGATAAACTTTAGGTATGTGATTGTGTTAGTTAAAGTAATTGTGTATTATTTTATATTAAAAAAGGAATGAATTTTAAGTTTGTGATTATGTCTGAATGTTTTAGTGGAGGATTAATTATGCAGTATGTTGTTTGCGAGGAGATAATGTTAGTTAATCGGATGAAAGATCCGATTAATCAGAATTTTTTATGTTTTTTTTAATTATGTAAATAAATTGTTTTTATTTTATAATTCATCGATGTCCTCATTTTCCGAGTCTTTTAATACTTTTAGTTTTCAGATGACTTTATACGACAAGGCAGCCTTTAGATTTAATATTCAATGAGAATTAATAGTAGTTATCGCGCCCAAACCGGACGTGTGGGAGAAAACCACGCAACAGAAACTATAAAAAGGACTCATCACTCCTTTGGAGTTCAATCGGGGAGTTGACGAATGGACGTGGCACGATCTACGATGGACTGTGATTTTTGTTGATGTTTTAAGAATAATAATAGCTGCTGTTTTTTAGTCAGCGTTTTGAGAATAATATCGCTTATTCTGAAAAATTAGTGGAGCATTTAAGTGCTGTTTGATTGTATATTGTTCCTGTTTACTTTGTGCTTGTGAATAAACGTCAGTTATCCAGAAACTTGGACTCGTTTTCGTATCCTTTCTATACACCCACGATTCTAGAGAATACGTTTTCGTAACAATAGTTTAAATACATGTAAGTAAATCATAACCTAAGATATAAAATATGGCTTCCTTTAAGTGAAGTAAAATGAAATTCTCAATCTCGCGGCATCCCGGGATAGAAAAATTATTATTTCAAAAATTGTCATTTGCAAGAAACTTCCATTATTAGAATCCCTCTTCAATAAAAATGCATCCATAAGATATTTTGGTGAAATATTCCCTGTTAACTTATTTATCTTAACATGTTCCAAAATGTTTTGACGGAAGCTTTCATCTTATCTTTCACTTATTAGAGGTGTTGAGTGGAGTAGCGTAAACTGATGGTCAAGCTATATACAAATGTCTTCTTTTGCCTGTGAGTTTGGTTTCTGTCTTTGCAAGGTCGGAGGTCAAGAGAAAACTGCGTGATAACACGTAATAGTGCATCGGAAGCTCTAAAAGATTAAATAACGGAACTCTACATAAAACAATCGAAAAGGAAATGCTTATACATTGAATATTTCCTTTGATATTATATGTTATTATTCCATTATATGAAAAGTTTAGTATGAAATTATGTGCATAACATTAAATCCAATTTAATTGCTTCTATTTTTCAAGCGAGTTTGTTTCTCTCGAGATATACAAACAGTACTAGTTCTACAATCTCAAACATTATTTCCCTAAACTCAATAAATAACCATTTATGAAATTCCTTGTTAACGTTGAAACTGAACGTGCCTTATTAAAGTATCACTTTTGAAAAACTTATAATTATTTCAAAAATCAAGAAATTAAATCGTCTATTGCTACTCATTCCCGGATGACTACTCATCGGTTTGAATTTTCTTCTGCATATTTTATTCAAACTTGTTTCTCGGAGTTACGGTATGGCTATGTTTGATTCTTTTTTCATCAGTGCATTTCACGTTCACATTTGTTATATTTCAATGCTATTTCTAGTTATGCATATTGTTTCGTGACACTAGTTAGCTTAGCTTTTCGTTTCACGGTATTGAGTTCTGTTAGGTTCTGTCTCATGTGGTTTATGCTGTATGTGTACAAAGACGAAAAAACGTTAGATAATTATTATATAGATGGGAGCTATCTTATATTTGGGGACGCTCCCTATAGGCAGGTTCTGTTATTACTGAAATCTCTGGCTACATCCCCCAAATGTATCCGAATGTATAACATCAATTCTCCGATTTTGCTAAAGAAATATGCTTGATGTCAGGAAATGTCTCGAAACTGTGCAGGTTAATCAAAATATCCAGCAATCTCCGCGAAAAAATATTTTTGATTTAGAATTATGCAAATTATTTAGATGCATACGGATCTTGAATGCTTACGTAAATCTTTGGGAGTTGAAAAGAAAGAAAAGCAGTTTCTCTTTTATGATTGGGAGCAAAGAACATCTTTTGAGAACGAAATTCAAAATCTATAAATAGAATTTAAATTTACTAGCCACGTTCTTCTAAAAGTTGAATACGGATGAAATACTTATTCGATGCAAATACGCTTTCGATGCATTATTTATATCATACATAAAATATTTTGTAGAGCAGTATAACAAATATGCCATGTTCTATTCAAAAGCAAAATTAAATGTGCTTTAAGCTAACAATATGTCTGTATATTGCAAAATCAACTAAAAGTTTGGCTAGGATTGCACTACTATTGCAGATAGCAGCATGTACGGACTGATTTCTCCCTTATGCACTTTTCAACATGAAATAGCCGATATTTGCAGTATACCACACTTTTGCGAACCTCTATGGCAGTGGCTCTTAATCTTTTTGCTGTCACACCTACCTTAGGAAATATCTTACGACCCACGCCTCTTTCGATTCGACCCAAAAATAAATTCTCACTGAAATAAATACAACTACAAGTTTTGTAGAAATAAAACCTTTAATTAAAAATAATATTTCCCGATTTCTAGTAGCTTAGTTCACACATTTAAAATAAAAAAAGATCTTTAAAATTATTTGAAGAGTTTTTAGCCAAAACAGGGTATACAGCCATTTGAAAGTACCAAAATGCATAAATATTTTGATGGAAGAAATTTCGTTTGAGCAATATTTTGCAACGCAATAAGGCCACTATTATATTGTAATTTTCGTTTCTCAATATAACACTTTCAATTTCGGAACTGGGATCAACATTTATTTATATGACCCCCCCCCCCCACTCCCCCAATAAAAAACATTCAAACTGTATAACGACGAACACCTGCAGGCAGAGGATGTAGGCCAGCACCCAAAAAGCACTTCAAATCGAAATAGTCTTCATAACTTTTAAAATATTTGTAAACATCCTCCGTCTCAATCTCATAACATAGCGAATCGGTATCTGTGAAAAATAATTCAGCTTGACTACCATATACATTCTGAATTTTAAAATTTCCACTCCACCAATTTGATGTGGTAATCTGCACATTGATTCTCATAGTTAATTCCTTGAAGATGTAGATTTCGCTATAATAAAAATCTTATCTAAAAATCTAAAAAAAAATTCTTGAATTGAAGATCTGGTATAAAGAATTCACAAGATGCGCACAGCTGAATTTTCTTCTTCCAAAAAAATTCTTTATTTTTTAATCACATCACCCAAGTTTCGGAACATTTGATTTTAACACACAGCAAGAATCCCGGCCGTCCAAATGGTTGCTCATAACTTTTAAAAGAGGACTAGTCGGACGGTCTAGGTCTTCAACACAGCAAGAATCAGTTTGAATGAAATTCTTCTCCATTACAAAAAATCACAATTTACTTAAATATATGTATTTTTTGTATTATGTGCAGAATTTCAGCACACATAAATTCATACCGTAATATTCCCGTTGCCCAAATTTATTTAAGAGTGTTATCCAATATAACTTTGATGCTCAGATCATTCCTTTTGCATTTAAAGTATTATTCCATAAAAATTCTAAAAAATCATAAAATTTCCTCTTAATTATAAAACAAGATATGACTACAAAATTCAACATTTGCATAAACATTTAGTAATAATAAAAAAATGCACAGCATGTTAACATAAAAGTTGAGTAAATCTTGGTTTGCAAATTTTCACTTCAACAACCCTAAGAAAATCACAGTTTATTCATATTCAACTTTAAACTAATTTTGCTTATTGTTGACAACACACGCAGTTTCACTAAAATCTTAATCTTTAAATGACAGCAAATTCAAGATGATCTCAGATCTTCTATATTAATCCAAATACAATGTGAATCGTAGCACTATATATTAAAGTTCAGCTTTAAACACTTTCTTTTAAAATGATGACAATATGATAGCATTAAAATAATAAATGTCATCTTACATGAAGCAATTCGTATGAAAAAAAAGTAAAATGGTACACAGCCCAATCCTAAAGGGGTTGCATCATAAGACATAAGAGCTTCTACAACTTACATTTTATAGTGTACTAAAGAAAAGTAGTGTCATCTAAAACGACCGTTAGAAGCAACATAAAGGAATTGAGCGCCAAGCCTTTGGCAGAATTTGATTGGTCAAGGCCGACTGCCACTCGCATACAAAAACTCGCTCAATACATGGAGTTAAAATAGTGAGGACCTGAGCTAAGCAGTGAAATTAGAATGATGTTATATTCTAGTTAAGAGTGAATAGTTTTAATATTATTAATGTTATTTAATAAATAATTTGGAACAAGTAATTTAGAATAATTAAAAAAATAAAAATTAAATAATTTGAAATAAAGTGTTAATGATGATTATTAGAATATATTAAAATTTGAATTGAGTTAACTCAATGTTGTGATGAATCCCGACATATACATCATTATACTCTCCAAGATTCTGAATTCCTAAGGAGGACCAAACATGTTGGGCATATGCATAGGATTCATCGGAGACCTCCTCCTGATTTAAATCATCGAAGAAGGTCACTTTAAAGGGTAAACTTGTGTCTTCAAGTTTCTTGTTTTTTCAGTTTCTTAGTACAATCCACACAGAAATAAGGATAAACAGTCTTTCTCGTTAGTAAATTCACTTGGTCACTTGCAAAATGTTTTTTATGATGCCAAACTGACTCCATTCTAAACTAGGACTCAATTTCTGAATGGAAGCAGGCGGAAATTAAAGGAAGTCTATAAACTGCAGACTGCCACGACTGAAAGTGATATAACTCCGCATATTGCTGGGGATACAGTCAATTCTCTTTCCTTTCAACTCACCAATTCTCTGCATAATAAAAGGACTCTCATATCCTTCCAAATTATGAAAAACAACTGGTATGCGGAATCTTAACTTGTAATTAAAGCAACAATTCGGGTGAGCTCCCCCTCTAAACTTAGAAGTCATGTGGCAGTGATCTTTTATACGCTGCTTCCCTAAAGTTTGATTACAAATATGACAGATGGTAACTTTTTTAAAGTTTTCGGTGACTTCGGTTGTGAAATTGATTTTAATATTTTCTTAATATTCCTTGAATATCATCTTCTCCTTGAATAAGAACCTTAAAAAATGACTAACCGCATTTTCACCCCTGTAGACAATGGGGGCCTTTAAATATCTTCCCTTCAGGTCCAGTAATAATATATGAAAATCCACCGGGTACATGATGGGCTAAGATGCTTTCATTCTCATGTGATAACGAGGGAGAACCTTCGCACTTATCCAACTTAATAAGAGAGAATTCTGTTGCGATGCAACTGCTTAAGAGAGACTTAATTAAATGATATGTTTAATTAAGCAGCTATATTGCAACACCTAATTGGGTCGGCCACCCACATGTAAATTATAAAGAAATTAAATAAAATTAAATGTTAAATGCTTAAATAATTGGGACCGTATAGTGGGGAATAAAATTTAGAATATAAATACAATGCGTTATGAAAATGCAAGTATAAATTAAGTAAGCAAATTTGCATATGGACGCATAAAAATCACAAAAATATATAAAAGATTTCAGTACATTATAAACCTTACAATATTGTAAATACCTGTAATCTGGACCTCTATATCACCTTTATAAATAATGATAATAATTATGAAGTTTGCTGTCTTTGTCATCAAGAATTGTTAGACACACATAAAAATTAGTTCTCAGATATGAAATTTAATATGAAAACAATATTTCTCTCTTTGTAAAAAAAATAGTCAAAAAGAAAAGTTGTTAATCTTCTCCATTTAAGATTTTTAATATTCATATCAAGAATCAACAATTCTAATACAATGAAATACAAATATTCTCACCAATACAAATGCGTTCACACTTTTAACAAAAAAAAAATCACATACAATTTTAAGACTTGTTTTCTAGCATTAATAAAAATCGCAAAGAGTGCAATCAATGGAATTTCAATACATATTAATATAGATAGATGAATAAATGTAGAACCAATTTTAATGATAGAGATTACTTCTTGAACAATTTCTTTACCACTTCATTTTGAATAACATCAGATTCATCAATTCATCGAATAAATGTAGAACCAAGTTTAATGATAGAGATTACTTCAAAAATTAATTTATCATAGAAGCTGAAATAACGTCAGATTGCATGTTTGTCAATGCAATATTCGCAGATATTCTTAAAGATTACTCACAGATTCATAGACAAGTTCATTTACCGATATTGTATCATCATCAATCTTTCTCCTAAATCGGTCACCTTTTATAATCTTTTAATAAAACAATTAAACATTACAATCAATTCATTCCCAGCCAAAAGGCTGGGAGCTCGTAAAACAAAGAGCACCACCTTTTTCTATCTAGAATGTAACGTCAACTGGCCTGGCTAAAACGTTGTTTCCTCACAAAGAGAAAAGCCCGCGCAGATGTGGCGGTGTATGATTGGTTCAGATCGTTCACACCGTTGCCACTGCCCAATTTGCTGCTCTATGTCTAAGGCCGGGTTTCCACTGACGCGTTCGTCCGTTGCGTTGGCTATCCGTCAGAGGAGCAACGCAGAGCATCGATTTCCACTAATCCGTCAACGCATGGAGTTCTCGAGAGCAAGGGATTCTCCTCTTTTTCCACGCTGTATGAGGCGATGGGGGTGCAAATGGTGTGGGAAAGAAGAAATCTTTGTGTGGCTAAACTTGATTGGTTAGGATTTGTTTACTATTTGACAGCAGCTGTTCGATTGATTTTCATATTGTTCTATGATAACATATTCATTTTGAAGTCTGCTGTGGTCTTGTTCATTAGCGCAGGCCCGAATTGTCCTGTGAGTCGGGTCGGGCTCAGTATTTAAAAAGTCGGGCCGGGCGTATTTAAGTTTGAAAAAAAAATTAAGTAAATTTTAATAGAGTACATGAGATTATTGTGTTGAATTTAGCTATATGTAAATATAAATGTTTGAAAAACTTTTATTTTAGTTTTTTGTACAAACACATTTAGATAAAAATCATTTCGATCGTGACTTAAGGGTCTTTGGTCCGGGAACGTATTCTAAATTATGACGGGCTTCATATTTCAGTTTCCCTTGTGAATATTGTATGTCTCCTCCAGCTTAAAAAATTACTGGAGGCCTGGGCCTGCCGCTCGAGTGGTGTCCCCTCCCCCGGGCCGGGTAAAGGATGCAATCTCATATTTTCCTGGATATGGTCATATCCCAGTATATATGTAAATCTGTTTTTTCAAATTCTCTATTTAGGGATTTTACAAATAAAATCCTATTTTGGTAAATTCTTGAATTGAGCTTATGTGTATTTTTGACCACAATTCTCGTTTAATATGAGATTATTTATTTGTGAAAGTCTCTCTCTGCCAATATTGCAAAAATCTTAATTATTTAGTAATTTCGAAATGCACCAATTTACCAACAATTGAGAATTGATATATTAGCATCTATTACATCTTCAAAATTAATATCTGCCAGTATAAATTTAAATAAACAGCCTGAGTTTATATATATATATATAATTGTAAAAATAAAATCGTTTGAATTCCCATTCATTTTCTTATAAAAGAACTCAGATTTTTAATAGTATGTTGGCTGTGGAAAATCACCTAATTTATGAGATCTTTACCAGATATGTTACATTTTTTAAAAGCAAAGTTGAACGATACTTACCTTAAATATAAATGTTATTTTGCTTTCCAAATTTTATAATTTTTGATCAAAAGGCTTCATGAACCTTGTGCACTACTTAAGAGGTTTTAGTGCATATGTTGGTAGATATACCATTTTGCAAATTTTAGGTGCTTCTTAATGGCAATTTCGTGCCCATTCTGTTATACATATTTATTTTACATAATATTTTGTGTCTTTTGTATATTCATCAGTGTTTGTTTGGCTACCAAGGTATACTATTTACAAAATACCTAGACTTTCTTGATATTTTAAGTTTTACAACTTAGACAGTGAAAAGTATTATCAAAACACAAACAATTTAATCTACTTTTTAAGCAATAAATTAACTTCATATCTGATCCAACTTAAGCTAATCCTGTTTCCTGATGTGGAACAATCAAATATTAACATGATTTAGCTTTAACTGACTTTACAATTATATTCTGCAACTGTCAGCAAATAATATTGAAATAGACAAATGTGATTAATAAGCCACTGACTCACAGTTAATGAGAATAGTGTTAAAAAATTATTAAATCAGATGTCAGCATTTTGTGTGAAGTATAAATATAATCCGACAAGACAAATGCTAATTTCTCTCACATAAACCAATGCTCTTCCTACCTAATATCTTCAATAAAACAATGAACATTACTACCAATTCTTTTCGCTTCTTATTATTATTTGATCTTTGAAATATTAAATTGCTTCAACAGATTAAACTTGGTAAGCTGAAGCTTATGGAAGAAAAAATTGACATTTTAAAAAAATTGCAGTAACTTCTTTCTTATAATATATATTTTTACCTAACTTATTCTTCAAAGTAAAAAGAAGGAAATCTGAGTGATACAAATAAAGCACCAGTAAGCTTTCCAATAAGCCAATAAAGCACCAGTAAGCTTTCCAATATATTTTAGGAGTAAAATCAGTTTGCCTTTATAAATAAAACTATTTTCCCATAATATTGTAACTTTTTTCCACTTGCATTTATAATTTTTTTTTTCCTATTTCTTTAATCAGTTTAGAATGCTAGGTCAATAACTTTATAATACCAGCCAATGGCAAAAATTTTTGATAACCTCACTCAATTTCAAGCAGGATTTTACTGGGTATTTCACACTACTTCATGGAGAATACAAAATAGATAAAAGGAATAATCCACATTGTCGTGTATTTTAAAATTATGTCGGTTTGAGAGCAATCAAAACTGAGTTTGTTGAAAACCCAGACCAGCCGAGTACATATAGCAGCTGGTTGAGAAGCTGGTAACAAGCTGTTTGTTGCAATATCAATATATTTATATAGTTTAATTAAATAAATAGTATTTATAAATATAAATAAAATTCTCATCATTGATGATACAGCTTCATCAGGCCATCTTATAGGTTTTCTCTGTAGTTCCTCTTTGTGGCTACTTCGCCAGTTTTGCTTTTCCCATCGACATCAAACCATCAAAGTAATATGCAAATTATATTTAACAATGAAAAAAATTTAATACAATTGGACTTCCAGAATTAACATTTAGTTAAAAAAATAAAATGTGCTCATTTAGTTAGAATTTGCGTTGCGATAATTTTTACATTTGTTTAAAATGTCAAAGCTGAGTTCAATAATTGACATGCTCACAAAAACACATTTTGATTTTATTAATGCTTTTTCAACTTTCAAACCTGTAATGTTATATTTTTTATATTAATATAATAAAACTAGCTTATAACCATTGAAAATTAATGATGCAAGATACCGTATGTGCTTGTATAATTCTTTTCAGATATTGTTTTTACTTCCACTCAAACCAGAAAAATACTGAATAATGAAAAAAGAAAACGAAGAGATAAATTATCATTAAAGGAGAAAAATAATTATTTTTTATTGATGTATTAACATTAATTGAATGGAAATGAAAAACAGATGTTTCTTATAATAAATCTAATAGAATATTTCAGTATAAACTACATATTTTGTAAATTTTTTTTTAGCAAATTAACTGAAATCCACATTTGAATCCAAACTAATAAACAATATAACTAACTGTGAATCCAGTTTTGAAAACATATCTAAAGAATTCCAAATTTGTTGATCAACTGCCCATTGCTGAAATATTTTCCCTCTAGACAGAAAAGTGTTGAACTTATTGGATCTTACCACAGCACTTTTAGTTAGGTGACAGTTTGCTTACAACAATGGTAATATGAATAGCCATTGTTATAACATAGTTTCAGCTTCGCTTCTACAGAGAACATTTTAATAAGAACAGTGTAGCTGAATATTGGACTTGTCTTATTCAATATTTTTCACCAGATACTGGGGCCAGGATACCCCTCCAAAAAACTTTGCATCATGATTACTCGTGAACCCTTTTGGAGTAAGAATTAAATACTTACCAAATTTCAGCTTCCTAGACCTAACGGTTTTGAGATATTTTTGTCTCAACATTGAATCCCACACATATGGATAAATTCAAAACATAATAATTGTAATGCCAGAAATGTAAAGTAATAAATATTTGGAAGGATTAAAAAATAATGGAACCAGGAATGCGTGCGGATTATCCCCACGCTAAGCAGATGGGCGATAATATACAGGTGGCCCCATATCTTACATACCACGCCCATGTTTACATACCACGCTAAGCCGTTTGGCGGCAACCGAGACGGCGACGCCATGTCTACGGATTAGCCCTCAGCTCTGCATTTCAGCACGTGGACCGCGGACCGAAAAAGGGATATAAGTGAGAGTTGCTCGAAGTGGGAGTCAGAATTGGTCAAGGCAGGCTGTTGGAGTTAGACTAGTCAAGAAGAAGCGGCGGTAGCAGAGTTAAGAGTTGTGTGTGCGTCTCTGATATAGGAATTCGAAGGAGAGCTCATGTTCATCTGGTATTGCAAGTGTAAAGTGTGACAAAGCATCGGTGTTACCCAAGTTATATGAACGAAGATCAGGTACCGTACAATTAAACTATATGAGGATAACCTCTTTGTCTAAATTTGTGTTTTTAAGGAAAAGCTAATTAATGCATCCCACCACGTGCTCCAACCAAATATCAATTCATCTGGCATTACACCCCCCGAACTACCATTGAGATGTATTCCACTATTGTGATATTTATTTAATTTGTAAAACTAAAGAGTGTAAATTGAGTATGTGATAAATAAATGTTTGTTCCTTTACTATTAACCTTAATTTTTAGTTTGTTAACTTAGTATCCCGTTAAGCACAGAAATAGGTGGGTTTTGCGGCCACCAACGCAATGTACACAGCAGTAAGTTTTAGAACAGATTACATGTATAATTAATATACTAATAAATAATTAATTTAATGTAAAATGCATTTTTGACAATATTAATTTTAATCAACAAAATTAATAATCGGCACATTTGGTGCTCGTGACTTTAGCAGTAACGGGAATAAAATAAGGATTTATGAAATTAATAAAAATAAAAGGAATAATAATAATAAAAAATAAATATTGATAAGGTTGGACAACTGGTGGCGACATAGATGATTGTGAAAATATTGTGCACAATTCTCATTTCTCCTTATGTTATATGTATGATTATGTAAAGTTTTATCAATGAAATGGAAAAAATGGTTCTTCTAAATGAGATCGAAGGTATAATTAGAAAAATGGGATATAGGAATGGGACCAGTTAAAAAAGTGGTGAAAAGTTCAATTATAACAAGGAGTTCAAGTTTGAAAGAAGATTCAAAAATATCAAATAAAAATTATACTAAATTGGATAGAAATAATAAAAATATGGATATTCCAGTAATGCAGATCCTGCCATTATTTTGTGGGAGTAAGGAGGAAGATATAAATTTCTTTATAAAACAATTTGATGAATTAGCGGAGTTAGCAAGTTGGAAGGAAGAGCATAAAGTGGCTATCATTAAAACCAGATTAAAAGATAAGGCTATGCAGTTTTTAATTCAAAACCCTGAATTACAAAACGAAAAGGAGTTTGATAAAATAAAAATATTACTAATAAATAAATTTTCAAACAGAATAACGATAACGCAAGAACAGGACGCTTTCAATAAAATAAAACAAACGCCTGATATGTCAGTGGACGAGCTTGTGCTAAAAATAAAAAACGCAGCGCGTAAATTTTTGAACCTTAAGGATACAACAGATGGAGAGGTAGAGAAAATAACCAATAAAATAATGTTGGGAAAATTTATTAGCGCATTACGCCCTGATTTGGCAATTGAAGTGAAGAAAAAAGATCCGCAGCGGTTTGAAGATGCCATAAAAGATGCCGAACTGTTTGAAATCATTCTTAATGATAGGACTCCAGAAGAATCACATAACGAACTGAAAGAAATGTTACTTACAACACAGGTTCAAGATTTGACTTTAGAAATTAATAAATTAAAATTGCAAAATATACCAAATCAATCCATGGAACGGGCTGTTTTTTGCATAGGGTGCGGAAAAAATGGACATTATTTCTCAGATTGCTGGTACAATGAGTGTAATACTGCATTTGCAAGGAATCCCAAACGAAGGAAGTATCAGCAATATGGGTTGGAGCAAACAAATTATATCAGAGGAAACAGAAACGAAAATCTCAGAAATTTTGAACGAGGAGGATATGATAGAAATAATAGGGAATATCAAGGAAATAATAATGATCAAAGAAATTATTGCGATCAATTAGAAACCAACGTAGAAAATAGAGAGAGGCAAAGTATAAGAGGAAATTTTAGGGGGCGCAACGGAAGAAATATAAGATCAAACACATATGAGAGAAACAATAATAATAGTAATTTAAACTAAGAGCTGGAATTTGGGACCAAGGAACGAATCGTACAAATTCCAGAGAAATAAATAAATTCGGTTCACAAACATATAGAAATAACAAAAATGGAGATGACTGGCAAAACTATACAAATTTGAAGAGAGGACAATATTATGAAAATAATGATAAAGCAAAATATGATACCAAAAGTATCCTTTCAAGCGAATGTGAAAACGTATCTAGCCCACAATTACCGATGGTAGAAATAGATTGCAAAGGAATAAAAATAATAAGTGTAATTGATAGTGGGGCTCAAGTTAGTATTATAGATTTGGAAACATTTCAAAAACTAAAACAGAATAGAAATGTAAAAATAAAATACATAACCAGAAGAGTAATACTTCAGACGTTTACTAAAGAAAATATAGAATTTTTAAATTGCATTCAATTTTCATTTAGAATTGGGGAAAAGGCATGCAAAAATTATTTTTTCGTGACAAAACAGAACTTTCAGGGGCAATATAAAATGCTTTTAGGCTACGACTTTTTATCCTCACATAAAGCAATTTTAAATACAAAAGATAACGAAGTACAATTTGGGAATACTGCGATTAAATTGTATAAAAGTGAAAATACAAACCCAATACAGAATTCAAAACAAAAACCACAAAGCCAGGGAATTCGCGATGAAAATAGATATAATAGTAATTATGAAAATTATAATACTGATGACGACGAATATGAGGAAATAAATAGTTGTTATAATGAATCCAATAATGAGAATGAAGATAGAATAAGCGATGATAATGATGACGACGAATATGAGGAAATAAATAATTGTTGTAATGAATTCAATAATGAGAATGAAGATAGAATAAGCGAGGATAATGAAAGCGATAACGATAGAAAAGACTCTAATATGCAAAATTGTAGCACTCGCGATAATGTAAATGATGGAAAATGGTTACCAAGTTCTAATGAAAGTAATAAGAATAAGAATGTTAAAAAGAAAGAGGAAAAGCAGATTTTCGCAAAATTGAAAAGAAAAATAACATTAAAGCCAGGGGAGTCAGAAATAGTCCAATTGATTTTGTCACAGGAATTAAATGAGGGACAGGATGTTTTATTTTCTCCAATAAAAATGGCAAGAACATTAATCACGGATGAAGCGATCCAAAGTATAGAAAATAAAAATAAGATTAGAATGTTGTTATACAATGAAAAAAATTGCCAAATTACACTTAATAAAAATATGAACGTGGGTATAATAACAGAACAAATCGAAATTGTTGATACAAAAAATAAAAGCAGTAAACCCACGTTGGAAATTAATAATATTCAAAATTTAAATAAAACAGATTATCAACAAATTCGGGAATTAAGAAAGAAAGAAATATCTCCAGACGATTTTCAAGTACAGCACTTAAATAAGGAAGATAGAAATAAAGTAATTGCATTAATGATGACCAATACAGAGGTTTTTTCAAAGTCATATGCTACCCTAGGTAAAACATCAGCAATAGTACCGAAAATCGAACTCATGCACAATTATCCTATTCAGAGTCGACCATACCCAATTCCGAGAGCAGTACGAGAAATTGCGCAAAAAGAAATTAGGGAATTATTGGAAAATGACATTATTGAAAGTTCACAAAGCACGTACGCTAGTCCCATAATTCTTGTAAAGAAACCAAGTAAACCAAATGAAGAACCTAAATATAGACTTGCTATTGATTATAGGGCCATAAACGCGTATTTACCACTTTTGCCAATAAACTTACCAAAGGTGAAGGATATATTACAAAATATCGCTGGTAGTAAAATTTATACAGTTATGGATTTGAAGGCGGCGTTTTTTCAGATCGAACTAAGAAAACAAGATAGAAAGGCCTTAACGTTCACAACTTTTATGGGAAATTTTAATCCTAAAAGAATTCCGTTTGGTCTTAAAAACTCAGGAGCATATTTTCAACTTTTAATGAACAAAGTGTTAGGAGATCTATCAGAGTTAAAAATATACTTTTACTTAGATGACTTAGTCATATGCGCACAAAATAACGACGAAATGTTAGAGAAAATCAAAATTGTTTTCCAAAGATTGAAAGAAAATAATTTAACACTCGACCCGGCGAAGTTACAGATATGCAAATCGCAAATTGAATTTTTAGGATATAAAGTAAATGCGAATGGTATAAGCCCATCAATAAAAAACTGTGCAAAAGTGCAAAATTTCAAACAACCCCAAACGGTTAAACAAGTAAAAAGCTTTCTTGGGACAACAAACTATTTTAGAGGTCTGATAAAAAATTATGCACAAATTGCAGAACCGTTGGTAAATTTGACAAAAAAGAATGTTAGGTTCGAGTGGAATAATGAATGTAGAAAAGCTTTTGAAAAATTAAAAAATGCAATTTTTAAAGAACCAGTTGTAAGACAGCCTGATGAAGTAAACCCGTTTGTCTTAACTACGGATGGCTCAGGTAAGGGAATTAGTAGTATTTTGATGCAAAGGGTAAATGGAGTCGATCATGTTATCGAATTTTATTCAAGACCTGTGAACCCGGCAGAGAAGCGTTATCCTGCAATAAAGCTAGAATTGCTAGCTATACACGCATCCTTACAACACTTCAGAGAATATCTGTTCGGAAGGAGTTTCACCTTGCTGAGTGACGCAAAATCCCTTATGTACCACATAAAATTAGATAAAATGCCAAATATCATATCGAGGTGGCTAATTGACATAAGTCAGTATGATTTTAAATTCAAATATCAAAAAGGTGAAAATAACGCAAGTGATTATTGCTCGAGATATGTATTTGACAATGATAACCAAATCAAATATGTAAATACTTTAATTAAAAATGATGAGATAAATGTGGAGAAAATATTAGAGCAACAAATGGTAGATGAAAAATTAAGTAAAATTAGAGAGGAATTACAAAAAGGAAGAAATCGATATCACAATAACAAGGTATACTATATTGATAGCCAAAATAAACTGTTAATGGTAAAGAAGGAAAATAAAAGACAAACGTATAGGAAAATAAATGAGAATAAGATTGTAATACCGCACTCGCTAAAGGGAAAGATAATAGAGATAGCACATTTCCCTCATTTCGGAGTAAAAAAGACATACCAATTACTTTCAAGAAAATATTTTTGGATAGGGGCTTTCCAAGACGTGGAAAATTTTTGTAAGTCTTGTAATCAATGCTTATTAGTAAAACACAAAAATATACCACCAGCCAGACTTCAGGCTATGCCAGAAATATTAAAACCAGGAATATATTTACAACTGGATTGCGTAGGAAAACTACCGCGCAGTAATGGAGGAAATAATTTTGTAATTACAATTGTAGACATGTTTTCACGATACTTTGAGGCCTATGCAGTCAGAGACATTACTGCTAAAACAATAGTGAATAAGCTAACAAACTTCGTGACAACTTATGGAGTTCCAATTATTATTCAAAGCGATAATGCTCAAATTTTTAAAAGTAAAGAATACATAGATTTTACAAATGCATTAAATATTGAAAGGCGATACAGTTCGGTTTATTTCCCAAGTTCTTTAGGTCGTTGTGAAAGAATACACAGAGACATGAAACAATGTATAATGTGTTTGTCAAAGACTACGTTTGAATGGGATGAATCTTTAAAATGGTTTAAGTTTTATGTGAATAACACTATTAACAGTAATACAGGATTTGAGCCTTCATTCCTGTTCTATCTTAGAGATTTATCATTGCCATTTGAAAATATTAAACAAACAAACATACCAAGTAAGGAAGAAATAGATATAATGTATAGTGATGTAAATAATTATAAAAATTATGTGGCACAGCATTTAAAAAATATAGATAAAGTAGTGAAAGACGCATCGGAACAACAAAAGCTGGTAAATGACAAACAAATAAAGAAATATAAAATAGTGAGAAAAAACGATATATTTATAGGAGCGACAGTGTACCTAAAAAAGTTCCTAAAACCAAGGGTATTAGAGGATCGATATGATGGACCATTTAGAATTACGAAATTAGTCCGAAATAATAATGTTATAATATGTCTTAAAAGTGATGAAAATAAAACTTATAAAGTGCACATAAATAAACTATACATGGCAGCGGAGCGAAAACAATATTTGAAAGATAGTGACGAAAGCGAATCAAACCACACACACACACAGGACAAAGAAAAAAATCAAAATGAGAAAGTGATTATAAATAATGATCAAAGTCAAATTAAGGAAGGGAAGGTCACTAAAGAAAAGCAATTAAACTGTGAAAATAATAGAAATGATGATGAGGTTTGTTATAATGCCAGAGGGTATAATTTTCGCCCTCGAATTGTTGTAAATAGTAATTTCATAAAACAAAGAATATGAAAAATATGTAAAAAGTTTGTAATTAATGTCATAAATAGAAAGTGATAATTGAGTGTATATGTATATGTTTTTATGTTTTAAATTGTGGATATAAGTATATTTCAAAAAGTATGTTATGTATTTCTGACATTACATATATGGCAAGTTCAAAAAAAAAAAAAAAAAAAAAAAAAAAAAAAAAAAAAAAAAAAAAAAAAAAAAGTGAAATAACAAAGTAATTTATAAATAATATGGTGGTATGGAATTCAACCATAACCAAGAATCGGAAGTTGATAGTTGCACTACTACAATATGTTACAAAATGAAATGATAACAAGAAAATGTATAATAATAATAAAGTAATGAATGCTGTTATGTAATGATATGTCGTATGTAAATAATTATGTAAAAGGAGAAATGAAAATTATGCATTGCAAATAATATATATCAAAATTTACAATTTAATAATAATGTGAATGTTGGTAATCCTCATGTAATTTATGGTACATTATGTCAATTATGAATAATGGACTAACTTGACAGGGAACTATCAAGAAACTACAAAGAACTATCAAAGCTATGAGTTGTACGAGGCTAAAAAGTGGAACTCAGCCTTTCTCACGATGGATGAACATATGTGTTTGCGAGGAACCATTGTGAACTTAATTTCTTACCACTGGGGTGAAACTGTGGGAGAGTAACTTTTGGACTTTTTTTTCGCGGGGGGGTGAGAATGTAATGCCAGAAATGTAAAGTAATAAATATTTGGAAGGATTAAAAAATAATGGAACCAGGAATGCGTGCGGATTATCCCCACGCTAAGCAGATGGGCGATAATATACAGGTGGCCCCATATCTTACATACCACGCCCATGTTTACATACCACGCTAAGCCGTTTGGCGGCAACCGAGACGGCGACGCCATGTCTACGGATTAGCCCTCAGCTCTGCATTTCAGCACGTGGACCGCGGACCGAAAAAGGGATATAAGTGAGAGTTGCTCGAAGTGGGAGTCAGAATTGGTCAAGGCAGGCTGTTGGAGTTAGACTAGTCAAGAAGAAGCGGCGGTAGCAGAGTTAAGAGTTGTGTGTGCGTCTCTGATATAGGAATTCGAAGGAGAGCTCATGTTCATCTGGTATTGCAAGTGTAAAGTGTGACAAAGCATCGGTGTTACCCAAGTTATATGAACGAAGATCAGGTACCGTACAATTAAACTATATGAGGATAACCTCTTTGTCTAAATTTGTGTTTTTAAGGAAAAGCTAATTAATGCATCCCACCACGTGCTCCAACCAAATATCAATTCATCTGGCATTACACCCCCCGAACTACCATTGAGATGTATTCCACTATTGTGATATTTATTTAATTTGTAAAACTAAAGAGTGTAAATTGAGTATGTGATAAATAAATGTTTGTTCCTTTACTATTAACCTTAATTTTTAGTTTGTTAACTTAGTATCCCGTTAAGCACAGAAATAGGTGGGTTTTGCGGCCACCAACGCAATGTACACAGCAGTAAGTTTTAGAACAGATTACATGTATAATTAATATACTAATAAATAATTAATTTAATGTAAAATGCATTTTTGACAATATTAATTTTAATCAACAAAATTAATAATCGGCACAATAATTAACAATAAAATCAAATACATAAATTTAATTTGTTTATTTTTCAAAAGTATACAGCTAAAATTCTTAGATATAAGAAATACAATATTTTATAACAGATTATGTTCAACAAATATGAATATTTTTTTAAAACAAAACTAGATCCAGTCAAACTTTCTTTAAAATCTCTAGTCCATACTTCAATTCAGAAAAACCTGTAAAAAATAAAATGTATACAGTTTTAAAGAATTCTCATTTTTAAATATTTTACAAAATTAAATGAATAGAATATCAGCAAAGGCCTGACATAAACCACACATGTCTTCATTTTTTTTTCTGTTAGGAATACTTTTTTTTAAACTTTAAAATTATATTTGAAATTTATGCATTTGGATTGATATATACCATAAAGCAGTAGATTTTGATCACAAAAGTGAGGTTTTCAGTTCTATCGTTAGTCATACCTGATAAACAAAGTAACCACTGGCTGTCGGCTAGTTATACAAAAATGCAATTTTCTACAACCAAATATGACTTTTATGCAGGAGAAGCTGATTAAAAATAGTGTTGCTATCTTATATGAAAATTTTCAAAAAATAATGTTTCATGGACAAAGAAAATGCTTATAAAATATTGGAATGATATGAAGCTTTAACTTTAGTGGCAACAAGTTGCTAAATCTTAATCCCCATTAGCATGGCATATTTCACGTTATGTTTTGCGCCAACGGCCCTACAGTGCTGAAAACACCGGTTCTTGTTAGATCACCGAAGTCAAGCAGCATCGAGGGCAGTTAGTACTTGGTTGGGTGACCACCTGGGAACACCGCATGCTGTTTGCACATTTCGAGCACGGTAGCCCGGTGGTTTGCGCTGGATTTGCACGCTGCAACAACTGCGGCCGTGTTCATGCGGAGTACAATCACGTTAAACATGTGGGTCCGAAAGTCCTTTCGAGAGGTTGGTGGTAGGGAAGGAGGGTACGGTCTCTGTGGACGCCTACCCTCACTGGGTTCCGGTCTAAATTGTGTGGCACTTCCCGACTATCCAAACAGTTACCATACACCTTTCTGGTACCGGCCGTCTAATTAGTTGCTCATGTTCTCTGGATGAGTCGGACGGTCTGGGTCTCAACAACATGTTATGTTTCTATATATATAATGGTCATTAGCAATTCTTCTTTTTAGGCAATATGTTTACAAACTGATCATTGTGAACACTCAGGGCTGTGCAGTCGTTAGTAAAAATATACAGATACTGACTCCTAAATTAAACTATGTAAAAGTAATTTTATCTTGGAATATTAAATTTTTTATTAGTCAAAATAGTTTTAAAAAATCATTAAATATTTACCAATTAAAAAACTAATGAATTGAAAAATAAAAAATTGCTATCTATGACAGTCACTGTTTTAGCAATAACTTTTATAAACAAATAATATGTGAGCACTGTTTTATTTAGATATAAGTTGATATACTACACTACCTAAAAATAAAATGTGACCTGTGCAAACTAAATATATGCACCCCCTATTCAGTAGAATAGGCTGTGCTAACAAAGAAAATATTAAAATGCAGCTTATCCATATTAAAAATATGGCATGTGCTACTACTCGGTATCATAGCCTGCATATGTCCTAAATAAACACCTTGTGTGTGGGCAATAAATGTACTTGATAAGTTGATGCATAGTGGTGGTGTCCCAAGCTAGCAGTAACTTTTTAAGACAAATGAGTTATGTATTACATGTGCAATATATGAAACAGATTAAATCCGTCTTACGATGAATGCAGTTTAAATTCAATTTGATCCTTTTCACAATAGTTGCAATTTAATTTGAAACAGGTCATTTTCACAAGATACAATTTAAATCTAAAACCAGTAACCTTTACAGCTGATTTCAAATTGTTTAGCTTGCTTATATAAAACTGAAAATCAGAATAAAATTAGCATTTATTCTAAGAAGTTTTAGTCGACTAGATTAATTATTGTACGATTTAAATCTAAAACCAGTAACTTTTACAGCTGATTTCAAATTGTTTAGCTTGCTTATATAAAACTGAAAATCAGAATAAAAATAGCATTTATTCTAAGAAATTTTAGTTGACTAGATTGATTATTGTAATGAAAATTAAAATTTTCAAAACTTTAATTTCAAAAATGCTAAATTAAATTTCTTGAATATATGTTTTTACTTAGTGAGCTGCTTGCATGCCTACTGCACAGGTCAGGTGTTTCCAAACGATCATCGGAAAGTCCTTGAAAATGAAATGACTAACCCACATGTGTGTGTTTAAGAGACTGATAACCAAATCACGAGAATTCAAATTGCAGATTATGAATTAAAATGACTACAGCAAGATAGATAGCATTTATATGATAGATGTGTTTGTCATTATAAAAATTTACTTAGCATATATTATAAATATGGAACAGTTTACCCCACAAAGTCCTATATACAAGTATTTGACTTTTAACAGCATAGCAACATCAAACGTTTACTTAAATTCATCCATTTTACACTTTTTAATCACCAATTAAGGAATTTCTAATTTACAGTATATCAATTAGGAATAGTAAATGCCAAGCACTGAAATTAATGTGACAAAAACATACCGTAACTTCTTCACAATCTTAAGGGATCAGAGCAGAGATGTCTGCTGACATCAGCAATAGATTTTTCAGTTCCTTCAAGAAATAGAGGGCTCTTTCTACACAGTTTAAATTCCTGAAACAAATTAAATCAGAATTAGTATAACTTTATAACCCTTGGTAAAAAAAAGCACATCAAAACTGCTTGTACTCAACTATTAGAATGAATATTTTTAAATTATGGTATCTAGCTGTAGATACAAATTCATGGTAATAAACATCAGACTTGAATACCACACGCACCTTGAAAAATATTTCTAAATAGATTTTCTATCAATATTTCTGCTTATCAATATTGATAGAAAATATATAAAAACACGTATCCATCACTTCAAATGAGAATTTGTAAAAAAAAATTAAAACTTCAGAATCCAAATTTGTGGAAGCATGAAAGAAAAAAAAAGGTCAAATAATACTATTTATTTTACCTGTTAAGTTTTTACTACAATTAAAATACAAATGACTGTTAATTTTTTACGATGATTAAAATATACATTTATAAAAAAATATGCACAGAAACTTTTGTAAACGGGAATTAAACTATCTAGTGGTATAACAACACACATTAAGCACCCCACCCCACAGAAAAGATGTGATCTCACAGTACACAGCTAATGTACTTCAGTAATGTATGATATGAGTGTCCCACCATCGAAACCTGTAGATTATTACTTCAAAACAAAATTATGAACGTTTATTTCACGACCAAAAACAGTCTACTTTTTCAGCTAATCCAACAATCCGACTTGAAATATGGCACACCCCATCCTAGTCAAGCTGATCAGATATACAACTCAATACCAATTTTACTTCTTACCTAAATTAAGACCGGTCTTGGCCATGTCAAATTTTTCAATTTGATGTAGATTTGGGCTAGTCTAAATTTTCTAATTTAATACAGGCTTGGGCTGGGCTTAATTTTTAAAATTTTTTGGGTCTGGTCAGGCCTTAAAACTTTTGATCTGGACTTATTTTTTAAAAGTAAAGTAAAACAAATTATTTTAATATATAAAACATTCCCCATTGCATTATGTTAAATAACAACTTTCACATAAGTATTAAATATGCACAAATTCTGTATTCACACAAGTTAGCAAAATGAAAACATGACAAATCTAATTGTAATGCTACATAATATGCTATAACATTCTGCTAATAACGAGTGAATAATTCAGGATAAGAAATTTCAGCTCAGAGTTCATTCACCAAAAGTTTTTCACATACCAGTATCATATAAATATAATAGCTGTGCTTAACTCTTTTGGCATTTTTTCTCGAAAAAAAAAAATAATAATTGCAGTAAAATTTATAGAAAATTATGTAAAAAAATTAACATAAATATATACATAACATATCAACGATTAAGATGTTGTTTACAGATGTAATGGACAAGATGTTGTTAAACAAATATTGATTTACAATTGCAAAATCTGCAAGTCCCTATTTTCAAGATTCCCGCAATATACACGTAAAATGCGAGTAAGTACAAACCGCCTGTTACACAAAAGTGTATTGGCACTCAGTCACTGGATAGAAGAGAACATACATTTCATATTAACAGTGGCGAATCATGGGAGAATGTGGCCCCGGCAATCTTTTCTGAAGAGCTCCCCTCCCCCTAACAGCCAGTTTGAAAAAAAAAAGAAAAGTACTTAAAAATAAACACGTTGAATCTTGTTATATACAAATCTTGCTACGCTTTTCTTTTCATCTAATAAACATACTTGAAATATTTGCACCCAAAAGTTTAAACAGAAATTAAATTAAAATGAGAATAATAACATTTTATGAAAATATTAAATGACACAAGCGTTTAAAATAATTTTTTTTTTTTTAAACTGTGCGGTAAATATTAATATTACAGCACAATACTAAGGAAAGAGTTAAAACTTCTTAGGGTACTTTAAATTGGATGTTTTCTGGCTTTCGCTGCAACAAAGTGTCAATAACATATAAAATCGAACGTTTTAACAAGGTCATTTCCAATGCTAAGAATTGATAGATGATTTAGCCTCTTTTCAGTCCTTATGCTTCTAAGTTGTTTCTGATTAGTTTTAATTTAGAGAATGACTTTTCCCCACTAGCGTTGGATATCATCAAACACAGAAGTACTATTACGAAGAAGTACAGTATGAAGTACTATTTCAACATTTGGAAACGCTTGAATTATGTTTTCTCCACATAAATACGAATACAAACACTTTAAATCCACTTTTTGGGATTCATTTTCAAGTTCGTCCTTATTTCCTTCTTCACTATTAAAAATCTTTAAGAAATTTTTTTTTCTTAAAGATTTTTTACTTTTATTTTTCGATCAAAATGAGGTCCCTGGCATTCGCCAGTATGTTAATTCACCACTGCATCTTAACTACTATTACTATTTTGCACGAAACAAACAAATATATAGTTACAGCCTGCATATCGTGTTCACTGATATTTCACTATCGTATTAAGTAGTCTCAATAGTATATACTATCACAACCTTCATAGTTTGGACGAGGACTCTGTGTTGAAGTTGATAGATGCTAATATAAATGCTAGAATAAATTGTGCAATAAAAAAAATTACGGAAGTGTATAAGATTCCCAAATTTGCATGCCACATAACAAATATGCTATATGTGAAGTCTGTAACAAAATATGGTTTGGGATGTTCACTTTATTCACATAAGAATACAAAATATGGAATGCTTAAAAACTACACACAACATTACACTTAGGACTCAAAAACATACAAAACACATTATACAAATAATAATTATTTAAACCATTGTTTTCGGATATTAATTTAATCATAATTTATTGAAAAACTGTTATATCTAAAGGGAATTTCAACAATTTATAAATAGCATTACATACACATCCTGACAGATTCTTCATGAAAACTATGTGAAAAAGTATGACATCGCAAAACTTGAAATGCCGATAAAGTCCGGAAGGGATAGAAATATTTAATATGGTCATAATGAATAACTGAGTGCGATTATATGTTATGTTTCTATAAAATATTTGCAATGAATTTTACTCAAACATCCATTCATTGAGAGCGTACTATTTTTACATTGTTTAACATTAGAAATGGGGAAATTACTTTAATCACAGATATACATTTTTAAATTGGATCCAGTCAGGTCATTTTGTACAGTTCTAAATTAGTAAATTGGGCGATCGGTATACATTAAAATAAAATGTTATGACCACACGTTCAAATGAACAAGTGATCACACAAGTAATTTATCTAATGATCGTCAAACTGGTATATATTTAAGAGTAAACTTGCCATGTTTCTTTTAAACAAACAAATCATAACTCACCAATCGGAATATTTTTCATATTGTCTACTGTATATCCGAAATCATTGGGAAATCAATCCTCTGCTCGAAGTGACGGCCATCTTGTTTCAAATGAAGCTTTTTCATTGGTGCCCTTTTCAGCGGTAACGCATCACGTGACCAACGCATCCGTTAAACATGAACTTGAACCATGTTCAACGGATGAACGCACGGTCGTGCGTTCGAGCCTGTGATTGGTTGACGTACAGCTCCCAACGGATGGGCAACGTACCAACGCGTCAGTGGAAACCGGGCCTAAGGATGAGCCGGACGGTCTGGGCTTTCGACACCGTTGCCACTGGCCAAGGATAAAACCCTGTTCATTCATAAAATGGAGTTAGTTCTAAAGTTAGCGTCAGACAATTATTTCGGTATACTGGAATTAGCATGAATTACCGTTACAATTAAAATTTAATATTATTGGAAAATTTTAATAAATAATTTTGAATAAGATAAATTTGAATAATATAATTTAGAATAGAATAATTTTGAATAATTAAAGATAAAATTTAAATAATTAAAAGTAAAAGTAAAAAATATTTAATAATTTATAGAAAGTATTAAATTTTAAATAAATAATAAAAGTGTTGTGATTTGTCACAATATTACAATCTCTCTCTAAAAAAAGAGAAAAAAAAAGAATTAATCCTCATGATAAAATAATTCTCTAATAAAAAAAACTGAAAATGCCAAAGACTTGATGATGCCCAACCAATTATACAGTATAAAATTTTCTTAACAAAATGCAATATTGCATAAAAAAATTGTGAGTATATAAAATACGATGAGATGAGTACAGTTGAGAGTATAAAAAAAATCCTAATAAAATTCACACAAAAAATATAAATTACCACTACAAGAAAAATAAGGTACCACCTAAAAAAATCTAAAATTCAATCAAAACTGAAAAATCCAAATAAGAATGAAGATAAGTACTTAAGAATTTCCATGAAATATATGCCTAAATTGAATAAATCGAAGATAAACTTCATAAATGAATTTAATAAATCCAATGAATATAAAATTACATGCAATTCTAAGTGTTTGAGAAAAAAATCATAAATTTCGACTTTGAAAATAGTCAGACAATAAGTAAGTTGAAAATGAATGAAAAGTACAAAATAATCCTCAATAATGTAAAAATGAAATTTGAAATGCAATGCAATGTTCGTTCAAATGAACTAATTTTTTCCAATCAAAGTAAAATAACTGAATTAATGTAATATAAACAATTACTATCAAAACAAATTTATAAATCCCAAACAACTAAATTCACATGAATAAGAATATTTATAAAATTGGACTGTTTTACCAAACAAACAAATAAAATTTTCAATTGAAAATCAATAAGATGAAATATATTAATGAAATGTATTTTAAAAAATGTTACCAATAATCAGACCTCCTCAGCAGAATTCAACAGAAAATCGAGACACTTCGAAAGCCATCCTGTTTGATCAGGGCAGAAGACCAAGGAAAACTGCTCCCCTCATGAGCCAAAAGCAGATCACCTCAATTCTCCATCAAAAATATCAAGTAAGATAAGACTGACCACAAATTCTGTGCCTAAAGATTCCAAACACCTGAATTCCCATAAAAAATGCTGCTGAAACTATAAGAAATTTTTAAACGTAATTAATACAAATCAAATTTTCACCTCAAAAATCTGAAATAAACCATTAGCAAATTGAATCGCAAAATGAAAACAATAAATAATGTAAAATGAATTTTCGAAAATCAATTTGAAATTTGAAATCAAAAGGCTACACAAATTCAACATATTAGAATAAAACTGCAGGTTTGAGAGTAAAGATTAGTATTTAATTGCAAAAAAGTTTATCTCTTATAAGGAATAAAGACAATAATCAGAAATGCAATCAAAAACTGATAAGAAAGAATGAAATAAATAACTTAGATGTATTAAGATAACTGATAAACTTAACGGAGTTGCTATTCAAGATTTGCAATCAGAAATTATCAAAATACAGATATATTGAGAACGGATCGGAGCTATAAAGAGCCCTAGCAAAAATTTTGACGGTATGGATGAACCATAAAAACACATAAAAAAAGATAGATTCGGAAAATATCCAAACATTATTCAATGATAAACCAATTATAAACAATCAAAATAAATTAATTAGTAAATTGAAATTATTAAATTTTCCAAAATTGCAATGGCCAAAATAAATATAAGAAGTTCAGAGCTTGATGCCAAATTTTCTGACGAAAATATCTATAAAAAAATCAATATGAAATTGTAAATAAAGTTCATAAAATAAGTTATTTAACCATCAATAAAATCCTAAAATTCTTCATAATATAAAAAAATGTAAATTTCAAATGAAAGCCAATGAAATAAAATTTAAACATAACTTTATTCTCTAAATAATTATTATAGATACTAATTGAGATCTGCCAGTAATTTTTCAACATAAAAACATATAAAAAATATCAATACAAATTCATAAATTTATCCCAATAAGCAACATCTTGAAGTTTTATGAACTTCATCAATACAAATAACGCAAATATAATTTAGAATCTCTGCTCCTAGCATTTCAATATCAGGCCATTAAATTGCTCTCAACATATATATTTTAAAATGTCATTTTCTTGACATATAGGCCTCTTTCATTATTATCTCAAGAAACATAAACACTATAAATGACAGAACTCTTAAAACTTGCTTTTCAAATTTACCTAACTGATTAACTAATCTTTTAAAATAAATTCATATAACTTAACAAACTGTACTCACCTAATTATTTTCTTTAAGATGATATTAAATAGCATTGAAAAAAAAATCAACAAATCTCCTGAATTGAACAATGTTCTGTAAGAGTTAGTTAACTGCATAGTAAACTACATTTTATAAATTGCAAAAAAAAATATAAAATCAATGTCATAAATAAAATGTGTAAACAATACCATTTTCAAAAAAAAATTT
This sequence comes from Amaurobius ferox, assembly GCA_951213105.1. Classification (NCBI taxonomy): domain Eukaryota; kingdom Metazoa; phylum Arthropoda; class Arachnida; order Araneae; family Amaurobiidae; genus Amaurobius; species Amaurobius ferox. The sequence continues at coordinate 111,095,162 of OX578133.1, read as the reverse complement.
GCCATGAATACAATTCCACGAAAAACACCTAGTTTCAATTATATCATCAATATTTTAATTTTAATTTATTCGATTAATTTTATAATTTAGTTTTATGATCATAATTTAAATTTAAATTTTTACATGAAACACTGCATATTTTGAATTAAGCAATTAAAATTCAGTTTAAAGATTAACTTTTCAATATTTATATAGAACATACACAAAATAAAACACAAAATAAATTCTCGATTAAATTTAATCATTCCTTATAGTTCATGATTTATGAACTAAATTTCAATATTAATTCAAACTAGTTTATTGCTTAGAAAGTTCCATGAATAAGAAATTTTTCTCAAAATTAAAGCTATTCAAAATTGAAATTAAAATACATATCACAATAAAATAATCACATTTCTGTAGTTGAATGAATATCAACTATTATTTAAATTAAAACACACAATTGCAAATAAAAAATAACAAATCATAAAATTATTTATACTTAATTTTAAGTTATTTATAATTAATAGTTAATATTTCTAAATTTTCTATTATTGTTGCAAAAAAAAATTTTTTTAGCAATTTAAATGATTTCAGTTTATTATGTTCAAAAAATTCAGAAAATTGACCAAAATGTAGAGTGCATACTTCTCAACAAAAAACAAAAGGCAAGGGGAAACAATTTTTTTTTTTCAATTTTGAGCAAGGTAAATGATAAAAACAAATGAAGACCAGCTTCAAAAGATAATTGCATACTGTTGAATTCGGACACCCTGAAGGTTTGAGTTCTATCCAAAAAAAAAAAATGTCCGTTATCAAATCCTAAGTTTTCAAGTCAAAACAATTTAATTTTATCTTAAAATTAATCATTGATCACATTAAAAATCTTCGAATTGTTAAAGTATAAAATATTATTAATTAAATATATATATATATATATATATATAAATTATATAATTTAATCAATGTGCGCATCATATAAAATAAAACTATTTACACCATTAAAAAGAATTTTTTTTTATCACACAAAGTTGTTACATTAAAAATCAATTTTTATTAAATTATAAGATTAAATAAAAATCATTACACCAGAATTAAACTTTGAAGTTCATTAAAAATACATGTTTTAAAATCATAATACCATTAAGTCACAATTTCATTTAAAAATCTCTGGTGTTCAAACCATAAAACAATCATAATGTCTAAAATAATCATAAAACAAAAACTCGCTGCACCATTAAATTTTAACTACTGGTGCTCAATGAAATATATGTTTAAATATATATTGTAACACCGCTAGAAGTCTCGGCACCATTTAATAAAATTTATCATACAGTAGTCAGAAATATTGAAATCCAGATTTGACTGGTTATGCGCCATTTAATAGGGTAACCAGATGTTGCGATACAACTACTTAAGAGAGACTTAACTAAATGAGATGTTTAATTAAGCAGCTATATTACAACACCTAATTGGATCGGCCACCCATATGCAAATTATAAAGGAAATAAATGAAATTAAAAATTAAATGCTTAAAAAATTGGGATTGTATAGTGGGGAATAAAATTCAGAATATAAATACAAAGCGTTATGAAAATGCAAGTGTAAATTAAGTAAACAAATTTGCATATGAGCGCCTAAAAATCACAGAAATATATAAAGGATTTCAGTACATTATAAACTTTACAATATTGTACATATCTGTAATCTGGACCTGTATATCACCTTTATAAATAATGATATAATTATGAAGTTTGCTGTCTTTATAATCAATAATTGTTAGACACACACATAAATTTTTTTTCTCATATATGAAATTTAATATGAAAACAATGTTTCTCTCTTTGTAAAAAAATAGAGTCAAAAAGAAAAGTTGTTAATCTTCTCCATTTGAGATTTTTAATATTCACATTTTTAATATTCATACAGTCAACAATTCTAATACAATGAAATACAAATATTCTCACCAATACACATGCTTCCACACTTTAACGAAAAAATTTCACATTCAATTTTAGGACTTGTTTTCTCTATCCCAATGCCGAGATATGAAGCAAGAACATTAATAAGAATCACTACCCCTCCTCAAGAGTGCAATCAATGGAATCTCAATACTCATTAATATAGATAGATCAATAAATGTAGAACCAATTTTAATGATAGAGATTACTTCTTGAATAATTTCTTTACCACTTCATTTTGAATAACATCAGATTGCATATCAAATCATTGAATAAATGTAGAACCAATTTTAATGATAGAGATTACTTCTTCAACAATTAATTTATCATAGAAGCTGAAATAACATCAGATTGCATGTCTGTCAATTCGCAGATATTCTTGAAGATTACTCACAGATTCACAAACAAGTTCATTTACTGATATTGCATCATCATCAGTCTTTCTCCTAAATCGTTCACCTTTTATTATATTTTAATAAAACAATTAAACATTACAATCAATTCACTGCCAGCTCCCAGCCAAAAGGCTGGGAGCTCGTAAAGCAAAGAGCACCACCTTTTTCTATCTAGAATGTAAAGTTAATTGGCTGAAACGTTGTTTCCTCACAAAGAGAAAAACCCGCGTAGATGTGGCGGCGTATGATTGGTTCAGATCGTTCACACCGTTGCCACTGGCAAAGGATAAAACCCTGCTCATTCATAACATGGAGTTAGTTCTAAAGTTAACACAAGACAATTATTTTGGTATACTGGAATTAGCATGAATTACCGTTGCAATTACAATCTAATATTATTGGAGTATTTTAATAAATAATTTAGAATAAGATAAATTTGAATAATATAATTTAGAATAGAATAATTTTGAATAATTAAAGATAGAAATTTGAATAATTAAAATTAAAAATAAAAAAATATTTAATAATTTATGAAAAGAATTTTGAATAAATAATAAAATTGTTGTGATTTGTCACAACAAATTCAAAGGCCGCATACACTACAAATGATACACGCATTTGCACATAAATGCTTTTAAATTTCAAAAATTTATCATTAGGAAGCTCCACCTTCTGTAAACCATGATTTTTACACAATTCAATGTGTCTCTTTAAGTATGGTTCAGAAAAGAACCGCCGTAAGATGTAATTACAAAAGTGAGACTTCTCCTTATGCTTCGTCAGATCATATGAAAGTCTGCTCATACATTTTATATAACAGCAATAATAGTACTCATTATTACCAATCAGCAATAAATGTAAGTGTCTCTCAGATGTATGAGGCGCTATGTAGAGAGGAAATACCTCTTTCTCCTCATATGCAAAAACATACAAGCTTACATTGCTATTTCTTTCAAACAATTTTACCTGGTGCAAAGGAGTGGGAAACTCCATCCTAGCTAGATGTATTTTACGCTCATGGGCTCATGTTAGGTGTATTTACCGACCCTAGGTGAATTCTTATTAACACTAGAACGACGGAGAAATTTTTGGAGGAATCGTTTCTCAATGTAGATATGCGGCTAAAATGACCGCTTCCGTCGTTCTAGTGTTAACTGGGTCAGTTGTTCTAGTGTTAAGATCAACTAATTAGTCAACAAACTCATATGGAGGAGGGAATGAGCAGCTTCAGTTGAACCGTGGTGAAGTCTGGAGCACCCTGGATAAGTCCATGGGTTGAAGTCTGTCTTTGCTCCTGATGCCTGCAGGCCTTAGCTGGGCGTAATGGGACGGCCTTCACGCCTTGGGTGACCCTACCAGGAGACTACTCTCCCGACGTGCTTCGCCCGTTCCGCCCAGGTACACCCCCTCGCCCGCACTGAGCACACTTTGAGGCGACCTGCAGGACTTGAGGGGGCTCTTTCTTTTGAACGCGGTGGAAAAATCCATCCCACTTGTAATAAATGCTGTGACCATCCGGCCTCCCCGGAGCACATACTGAGTTGCGTCGGACTTTCCAAGGAGGACTTAACATCTGCCCCCCTTTTAGTTATTGATTTTCTGGCGGTCAACAACCTACTGGAGTTGGTCTGACTTATGTCAGATCTGTTAAAGAGGATAAGCAAGAACAACAACAACAGATCAACTAATACAGACCACACGAAACAGTTTCGATCATCATTATGTACATTAATAATAGCATGTTTAGTTGCAATCTCTTTAGGTAGTGAAATGTAATTAGAAGCAACTGGAAGTGTGTATTCTCCAACATCAATCACTAATTCTTCAACCCTGTCTAAAAGCCAACCACTACCATGGCTTTCGTATGCATCTAACGATGATAGTACTCTTGCAAAAACAGAATCCATATTGGTATCCAAATCAGTTTCGGTAATGCTTGTCATATATGCACTTCTAAAGTAGGCTGAACAGTATTCCTGTTGTCTTTCAGCTTGAAAACGTGCAAAACGGTAACTTAGATTTATATACCACTTATAGCTGCGTTTGTAACAGTACATGTTTCATCTCACTTCTATGGGAATCCAAAAAAGTAAGCACATCTTTTTCACCATCAGTAATTTTATACATAATCGCAGTACTGTTTAAAGCTTGCTAACAGGGATTCGAAACCACATTCTACTTCCTAGAAGATTATTTCCCAGATACATCAAAAGTTTTATTTCACTCCTTGTACATTGTCGTTTTCCATGAACTAACTATACGTTCATGCTGTTTCATATCACTCATTCGAGTGAACGTTGTTTAACATTGGAAGTAAAGGACTCTACATTCAACACTATGAAGTTTAAGAAGTTGCACTAAATTTCTTTTCTTAGAAAATATTTTCTTGCAAACTTCACATATTAAGCCTTGAAATACCTTCACATATTAAGCCTTGATTAAGCCTTGCATTTGGTCTTCCCATTATTATCGCTTCAAATTCTCTTTATATATATATATATATATATATATATATATATATATATATATATATATATATATATATATATATATATATATATATATATATATATATATATATATATATATATATATATAAAAATTAAATGATTTTAATCGAAAATTTTGCATAAACTACTGTATGTACAAAAAAACCCATCTCTAGCATATCTGTTACAAATGAGTAATTATAAGCCAAGTCTAAGGATAAAGATAGAAGGTTACATATCACTACATTGGAAAGGGGGATGAGAAGAATATTAGGATTCAAAAATCACAATTAAAAGTATATAAAAGTAAATAAAAATAAAACTCTGCAAAAATGAGAATAGGCAATAATAATCAGCTCAAGACTTCAGTCAGCTCAAGACAATCAGCTTTATATATATATATATATATATATATTATGCACATATATATATATATAAATTTTAAAGCTATGATACAACAATGAGATTTTTTACGGACAATTCTAGGCATGATTCCGAGGGCTGTCAGAATCTGGGGAGGATTTCAACTCAAATTTGATGAAATCTTGTAGTATCATTACAAATACGTATGTGCGTAAAATTTCAAGAAAATCGGGTCGGTAGAACTGGGTCAAAAATTGCTTTCAAGATTTGACCCAAGCAAACAGAGAAACTCAACCTAAATAAAACAGCGTCAAAAAAAATATCAAAAAATATATTATAAGCCTTCCTCTAGCTCAATCTCAAAGCAAATAGCTCTAAGCATTTTCTGGCGGTGACCAATATATATTAATATAAATGTAAATTATTGGCCGACTATTATCTGCGATTGCCTGCAAAAGTCAGAGATCTTCCATAAGGGACAAGAAAAATGGATTAATACTGAATATTATGATGATCAATTGAATATATTTCGATTTATTATGTCAATACGTAAAAGATATTACAATATAAACAGCATAGAATTTGCCATCTACAGACATAATTAAAAATGCTTATAAATAATAAGAATGCCTATAAATAATAACAGTGCTTTGAAACAAGAAATGCAATTCTATAAAATAAATTCTTTAAATGAACTTTTTAAAATGAAGATTCAAAGTTTTTCAACGGCATTGATTTCAAAATTACTAGTGAAAATATAAATAATCTCTCTCCCCATCTTTCTCTCTCTCTCTCTCTCTGTCTGTATATATATGTATATATATATATATGCTATTTTCTTAAAATTAAATCTAACTAAAGAACATTTTAATCATATTTTCTATGATTTGCTCATTACTATGCTCATTACTATGCTCATTACTAGATCAAAGTATTTAAAAATAAAGCTTAATCACTTTCATAATAATAATACGCCTACTAATTCTTATTTTGTGATATCTTTTAAATATTCAATTTATAATTCTATAAATTTTGAGTCTATTTTTAACAAATTCAAACACTTATTGCCTATTGAGGATTTATATGTTACTAAGACTTTTAAATACAACAAGCCGATTAGTAGAACTAATTTTAATTACACTGAAATTTCACAATCTCTCTCCATTGATACAGATTCCATGTCAAATACAGATAATGATTGTATTTGTAAGGTAGACGAATATGCTGACTATATAAATCCACACTTACCGGACGGTCTGGGCTTTCGACATTTAGGCCATATCGTTACAGGAGACTTAGCAATAATTAAAGACGAAACGTTAAGAACCATTATGTCATTTGGTACAAAATTCAGGTTACCATCCTGTTATAACTCTTTTAAAGTTTTAAAGTCAATCAATCTTGACCTTGATAAATATATTTATAAATTAGCTTCTAAATATGCCTAGATCTATATATAATATATTGATAATTTAAAACATTCCATTAATGATTTACAAAGATCTTTTGTTATTACTTATGTTGATAAAGCCTCTAATAATTATGCTATTATCTGTAAAAAATTCTATATGCAATTTCTGTTAGATTATTTAAATAACAATAGTCTATTTATAAACTTGATTCACACTCCATTAATAGTAGTAAACTGACAATTATCAATATGTATATTGATTTAAATAATAATTATAAATTTCTTAAATTTCCATATATAGTGCTAATACCTAAATTTCATAAAAATCCTATTAAATTTAAAACAGTAATTAGTGGCCATAATACATAGTCTACTACTGCGAGTAAATTACTTCTAAATTATTTAAATATAATAAATGATAGTTTACGTTTTTCTAGCACAATAACTATCTTATTCTAAATAATAGTAAAGAATTAAGGAATAAATTAACATCACTTGGTAAACTAACTGGATTTCAAACTTTTGATTTTAAAGATCTTTTTAATAATATTAATATCTTTGATATTTATGTAGTAATTTTAGCTCTATATAATGCTTATACTACTTATCATACTACTCATACTATATTTACCAAATTTCCTAAACTTCTTCACTTTGTTCTTTTCTATAATTATATATTTCAAGGTAATAAATTATACTTACAAGTCTCATGGGTTCCATAAGGTGGCTGTAGCAGCAGTATATTAGCTAATTTACACCTTTATCATTATGAAAAATCTTTTACTTCAACAGATTATAAAATTTACAGATATGTTGATGATCTAATTTGTTTGGTCTTTACAGACAACTGTGTCATAGATATAGATTTCTATCCGGATAATTTGGAACTAATTCCTAATGAAGCCACTATTAGTAATAACATTAATTTTTTGGACTTAAATCTTATTATTGAACCTACTAATAGGATAGTTACTAATTTATATGATAAAAAAGACTATTTTAACTTTAACATTAATAAAATATTACCTTTTAATTCCTGTAACTCGATTCAATTGTTTAGAAATATCATACTTAATCAGCTTTTTAGAATTTATAGATTATCTGATAAAAAATTTCATGCTATGCATATTACTAAACTTAAAATTACTAGCAAATTATATATATATCCAGCTTATTTAGTACATAGTATAGTTAAAAAGTTTGGAATGGTAGATTATACTTACATTCTTTCCTTAGTATCTTGTTTTAACCAGACATCCACTTTCTCTAGAATAAGCATTACCATGTATTTACATGTTCTTACTGTTGAATATTACCTTTTATCGTTTTTTCGCATTACTGTTATTTCTTTCTCACGATTGGCAACAGCAGTTCTCAACTTTTTATTTTTTGAAATTGGCAACATTGGTCTCTTTATTCAAGGCTCCAATGGATCAGACGTATGCAGTGTTTTTTCAGGTATTCTTGTTTCCTATTATTTTTCAATCTTTATGCATGTTGTCCAAGTTATCAGTGTTTATAGACATAATCTATCACTGATATCAGAAACATGCATTTTGAGTTCATTTTTATAAAATACTTGGACTTGATAAAAAGTTATATCGAAATGAACAATTCATTATTAGGCCTAGGGCTTGTCCACGTGCAAAGCTGTCATGCTTGGATTTTATTTGATATTAGTTTATCGATTCCTTTTCATTGATGTTTTTTGTTTGTCTTCAGCTTGATGACTAGAGGTTTGCATTTTTATTTTCCACTTGATTGATGATTCTCTGTTTGATACTTTTATATGTAAGGCATTTTTTAAGTTGAAACTTCTCAACTTCCCTCTATTCTTTCATTGGATTTTCAAACTTTTACTATAAAAAATATATATATCTATATATATATATATGTGTGTGTGTGTGTGTGTATTCTTGTTACCTTTATAATTTTCCATCTTTATGTGTGTAGTCCAAGTTATTAGTATTTATAGATATAATCTATCTCTAATATCAGAAACACACATTTTGTGTTCATTTTGATTAAATACTTGGACTTGAAGAAGAGTTTTTCAAAATGAACAATCCATTTATTTAGGCCTAGTGCTTATCCACGTGTATTGCTTGGATCCTATTGCTTGGATTTTAATTGATTTTCAATAATCGATTCTATTCCATTGGTATTTGTTGATTATCTACAGCTTGATGATTAGAAATTGGCATTTTATTTTCCATTTGATTGATGATTCTCTATTTAATACTTCTTTTTATTATGTAGGCATATTTTAAAGTAAGGGTTTTTTGAGTTACAACTTCTCTCTTTTCTATCATTGGATTTTCAAACTATTATATATATATATATATATATATATATATATATATATATAAAACAATAAACAAAACAATTGAAACGCGGCCAACATGCTGAAAAAAAGACATGAACAGCACTAGACTTAATTTGGATGTTGATTCAGATTTGATTTCTCTTCAGGTCTGGACATCCAACCTAAATTAACCCAAACAAATGCTTGTTTCGGATATGACAAAAGTTCGTTACTTAAAATACCATAACCAAGACTACAAGCACATTAATAAAGGATAAAAATTGAAAAATTATTTAGAAATCAAGTATTACCATGAACCATGAGACAGGATTCCTGAATCTAAGTGTTAGATCCTGATAGGAATCCTGAATCCAAGACATAGAGTTGAGTAGTATATATATATATATATATATATATATATATATGTGTGTGTGTGTGTGTGTGTGTGTGTATGTATGTATGCATATAAATATATATATATATATATATATATATAATAATATTAAGTCAGTACAAGAAAATGTATTTTATTTTAATAACATCATATAAATTGGATTATTTCAAGTAATTCATTTTTAATAACCTTATAAACTGTTGTGACATATAGCATTTTTATACCATATATACAGCATTGTTCATCACTGTTGCACAAGACATCTTTAAGCTAGATAAATTTACTTTCATTATTAACAATGTGACAGAATATGAAACTAACTCCCGAAAATATTTGAAGTTGTTAATATGATATTAAGATGAATGTGCTGTTAACAAAGTAGATATAATCAAATAGAATGAATTTCCCGCTTTTAGCTACATTGTTCATATAATTAAGTTCTGGAAAAACATTTTCTGTGTCTAATAATATTTGCTTTATTCATCCGCGCAGAAAACTAATATATTAAGATTACATTCATTATATTGATTTTACTGAAAGCCATGGGGTTCCAAGAAGCAGTTTCCATACATAAAATGAGTACAGTAAACTAAGATATTATTGATAGAACTATTATTAAAGCCTCTCATAAAATATTAAGTTGTAAATTTATTTTAATACGTTTAATTTTGTTTAACAATTATTAAATTTTATTTTGTTTGGCGCTTGGGGTCGAAAATAGTCATATTCGAAAATCGACTCTGTTAGATTCGTGATCTATAATATAAATATGCAAATTTTCAGCCTTCAAGGTCACCTTTGGCTTCTGTTTATTTGCTGAATGTTGATTGTTGTTGTTTATTTGTTGATTGTTATTTGTTGAATGTCTGTTGTAGAATTTTTAGATCGCCCCCTCTCATTTTGTCCGCCCCCGAAGGAGAAATCTCCGTTACATTTTGTTCCGTGGTCGATAATATAAATATGCAGTAATTCAATTGCCTAGGTCACCAGAAGAAGGTGGCTTAAATTTTTCAAAACCGCCCCTCGTAAAATCGAAAATCCGATTCCGTTAGATTGTGTCCCGTAGTAGATAATGCGTACAAATATGCAGTGTTCTAAATAACCGGGGGGGGGGGGGGGATTCAGAAGAATCGATCTAAAAAAACAAAGACATCTTAGACAATTATAATACAGATATTATATCTTAGACAATTATAATATAGATATTTTGTGTGTACTTATAAATAGAATAATGTACCAGAGAGAGAGAGCTGAGCCTCGTATCATTGAATTATATCCGACAGCCTAATAGGAATTTTTCACCCCACACGGTTTCGTCTTATTAAGTTTTTATTGTTGATATTTTGTATGTAGGATACGTACATTCATGAAATTTGCTTGTACCACTTGATTACCTTTGGGCGACTCTCAGAATTCAAGATGACGCCCACAACCTCTTTAAAGTAGTAAGTTCCATAACTTATTGTCCTTAATTTCTAATAAATGTGTGTTTTTGTATATTTATAGCTAATTTTAATCAAAATTATTTCAAATTAACTGCAGTGGGACTCAACTCGACTCTCTCATACCAGAATCCATTTTAGTAACTTTTATTATTATTATTATTATTATTATTATTTGTCAAATTTTACAAGAAACATTTTGAAAAATGATGATTATGTCAAATTTTGCCCTATACTGCTGTATTAAAATAAAGTGTATATTTCGAATAAATTGCGAAGTATTCGCTCGAATTTAAAAATATTCTATCTAGTTCTAATTTTTTTTTATAGCAAAGCCGGATATAAGGTTTTGTAAAAACCCATTAATAGTTATGGCCACTATCAAATACACAGGAAATCGACAACAGACATTACTCCAAAAATAGTCAAACCGTATTCAGGAGGTTTTTAAACATATATTGGCAGCAAAATCTCGAATTCGAAAATTTTCGTCAAAATAATACTTTCTCAATATTGCGTACGAGAAATACTTTCTCTATACAATATTACATAGTATGAGAAAGTAAAAATCTCAAATTACTTGCTTTATGTACATAATAATTATTTTTATATGACGGAGGCGGCAATCTTGGATTTGTGGTTTTTTAATAAATAAGAAAATAATATTCTATCATTTTTAAATAATAAGTACCATAACTGATTGTCCTTAATTTCTAATAAATGCGTGTTTTTGTATATTTCTAGCTAATTTTAATCAAAACTATTTTTAAAAAAAACCTAAATTAATTGTTTTATGTATATAACAATTAATTTTAAATCTTGGATTTGTGGTTTTTAAATAATTAATAACATGATCAACTTTTCATTTTCATCACCTTCAAACTAAATATTGGCAACTTCTTAACTCAAAGAAAGTGTCCCCACTTTATACCCCCACCATAACCTTAAACTACAGTGGCTAGAATAGACTAGTTCACTGTAGTTCTAGACACTGTACTTAAACTATACGGACAAGGCAATGGCTTCATGGGGCTCTCGCCACACTCTCCGGCTGCCGTCGGTACAAAACAATGTGTATAGTGTGATTCGTCCGACCACATAACCTTCTTAATCATCAGATGTCCAGTGACGCCTTTCCCGGCACCACTGTAAACGCATTTTCAGGTTCTTCTCTGAAATGAGAGGTTTCCGCACAGGCATGCTACTGGCTACACCAATTCGCTGGAATTCCCTGGCATTGTTCGGGTCGAGATTGGTTGGAACTATCCTTCATTGAAATGTTCCGTCAGTTGCTGCATTGTAGATCCTCTTTTCTGCAGTACAAGCCGTCTAAGACGCCGCCAATCACAGACTTGATTCATGGTTTTCAATCCACAGTTCCGCCTTTTAGACAACACATGGGGTTCTATTTCCAACTGTTATACACTTTGAATATGTCATCGTTCGAGAAGCCAGTGAGCTGTTCTGTTCTGGCAATTGTGACTTCTGCCAAACGGGCAAGCACAATAAGATCTTTTTTAAACGGTGACAAAACTGTCGTTTTCCCCATTTTGCTCCACTTTCCTCGAAACACACACCGACAACATTCTTACAGCGGTGTAGCGATCACGTGCATCTCCCATGACAACGTAATTTGCATAAAGCCGCCTGTGGTACAAAAATTACAATTCGTGCATACTAGAAGTCTATTGTTTTTAAACGTAATCGAATGTTCTGAAAAACCCCAAATTTTCGAATGAAATTTTGAAAAATCATCAAAAAATCAAAACCTTCAATAAAGTTATGTAAATAATAATTTCTTATGTCCTTTCTCATTAGAAAACGACTGCCACAAACTTTAAAACGTTAGCATGAACTGTTCTTGAGATATTACACATTTTTCACATAAAGTTATCAAAAAATCACATAAAATTAAAAAAAGTATTAATTATTGTGAAATATATTCACTTTCATGCAATGTTATGCAACAAATTTCTTAACACCATTCTTGTGGATCTAGTTCGTTCCATTTATGACAAAATATATTGTGTAATACTTTTGTAATTTTACGACCAACGGCAATTCGCTAGTAGTCATCTATTTATAAGAAAAGCTCTTCTCTTCGTCTGTGTGTAACTTTTGTGGATAAATTTGACTAACTTGGCGATTTAGTAAAATTTGGCCAAATTGGCGAATTAATTAAAATGTTGATGAATTAATTAAGATATTTTAATATGAACTATATTGCATATTGCGGATGGTATCAATATTAATAATTGTCAATTTAGAGTTGCGCGAAATACTAGTAATATTTAATTGGGTACTTCTAAATAGTTTTGCATGTTGTCATTCTGGAAAGCAGAGTTAAAAGCATTATGCCACAGATATTTTACATCATTTTTTCACCGTGAAAGAAGTAAATATTTGCATTATATAGATAAAGTCATGTGCTGCCCACATCTTATTTTATATTTACGTTACCACGTATTTTTGCAATGTTTTTTTCAATTTAACATATAGTAATATAGTTGCTTTTTCCATAAACCAAAAATATTAATATTTTTATTTTATTTGTTTACTGATTTCACACAATTTCAACTTAATTAGAACTAAAACATTTTGTACTGCCACGGAAGAAAATGCTGTGTTCGTTTCCATCAACCATAAATAATTTTTCCTCGAATATTTTGACAGTATAAATGCTTATGATGTGTAAAGTCGAGCTATCGCAATCTCTTATCCCTTATGTGTCATGCGTGTATTTTCCATTTTATAGAGAGCGTTATACTTGACAGGAAATAATTTAAACACACTTGAAACATTTTTTAACGCATTTCATAACGTTACAACTACCTTCAGACTTTTCCTACAAAACCTATATGCATTGTGATGGAGTATTCAAACTATTCTGTATGCATTCTATATGTGTTCAAACTGTCGTATATAAAAGGATTTATAAGTTTTGAGCATCCCTGAATATGAATCAGCCATTTTCTGAATAATGCCTATATCAGTGGTCTGCCCGCCAATGAACTTTTAAGAAAATGTTTCTTTTGTATAAAAATACTTTTATTATATCATGAGTATATTTTCATTTTTAGAAGAAAAAAAAGGTTTTCTTTTATAAAAAAAAAATTAATGTACTTACTCTTTAAAGAATCTGTGTGATTGAAATATCCTAAGTAGAATTTACAAAACACTGCTTATTGAACAATTATACCACTCCTCCCCCCAAATTCTCATGGTTCTCCAATATCACACAACTGTATGTCTATACTAAAACAAAATCCTGCGATTTTTTCACAGTGCATTACGAATTCTGGTAGATCGGACGGTCTGGGTCTCAACAACAGCAACAATGCATTACGAAGTGCCGTCAAAACGTACAGTTATGAAAGTTTACATATAGACTAATATAAACCCATGGGCTTAAAATTTTGATTGTAGGCCTTAGTTCAGTGATTCCCAACCAGAGTTCCTCGGGCAAAATTTAATGGAATCTTAATCTAAGTATTTTAAATCCTCCACGTAGTAAATTTTGTTGTATACAGTCGGTAATTTTTGTAACATGCATAACCTCCCTCGAAAACAAATACTGCAAAGTCTTTCATCTGCGTTGTTTGCGCAATTTTACGGTTTTAAATAAAAGTGTGCCATTAATATCAAATGTTAAGAAATCTACTTGCACACATTACTATTTCAAATAAGTCTTTTTAAATACAGTTTCAACGAAAACAAAAGACATCCTTAAAACACTGCGATACATTTACTACTTATGTTAATAGAATTTCAATGCTTCTTTGTGTGCGATATATTTTCTAATTAGCTATCAATTAATCGCCAAAAATATTTGCAGATGCAAATGTTTTAACTATATTTCATTCATCAGTAGACATAAAATATGTGAATTTTTATATTCCTTAAAATACATAATATAAAGCGAAAGTACTGTGCTAGCGTGAAAATTCCGGCTTTCAGCTTTTGATAGATACTTTGTGAATATCCCTGAATGCAAAATAACCATTTTGTTCAATAATGTCTTTGTCTACTTCTGTGTTTGTCTTCCCACCTGTTTGGGCCTGTAACCGCGATATCTTTCGAACAAACTGGGCTAATAGAATGTACAAGTTTTTCGACATTTTTTTTCATTTCTTTTTATCAATTAATCAACGTCAGAAGCCTATTAATTTTCAGGGTGAACGGTAAGGGAAGTAAGTCCCTCAATTTTTCGAACATTTTTTTCGAAAATCGAAGAATTGTTATAAAAAGATAATTTTGCTATAAATACTACGAAAATAGCTATTTCATATGTAATTTTTCGCTTAAAAGATAATGAAATCAATTTCAGAACGCTAAAATACGACGTTCTTATGATATTGCACATTTTAGATCTAAAATATCAAAATCATAAAAATATATATACACTCGTTATTCTTAAATGAGTGAATTATTTGTAAGTATTTTTGATCAGATATCAACGGATTTCATTGTTTAGAAATTATCACGAGCCATTCTAGGAAGTTTTTTACATAATATGCTTTGGTGGGCGCGACTGTTTAGGCTGACGAAGGGGGGGGGGGGGCGTCGGCGGTGGTCCCGTGGATGGTGGCATGTGTTATGGCTGCCATTCCGGGCCGTAGCCGGGTGTCATAGGTGCGCCATCGCGGTGACAGTGAAATTTTTCCCATATACCTTCGGGTGAGCTGGTGTCTTAATGGAGTTTCCACAATATGCGCGATATTTCTCGAACAAATTGAGTAAATCCTATGAAATTTGGTACGATTATTTCAATTAATGAATCAGATTCCTTTTGATTTTCGGGGCGAATGGACCAGGGGAATGTATTCTAGTCTTTAGAAAAAATCAAACGATTTCCATGTTATTTAGTACGTTTATTTTAGTAGTTAAAAACAATAGGTCTATGGATTATCAGCCAATCAACAATAAAATTTACATCCCAAGGAAGAATAATTTTAATTGTTGTCCGTGAAGCTAAAAATCATGTTAATCTTAGGAAAAGAAATATGTTAGTTCTCTTAGTTCGGTCTCTATATAGCGAGCATTTGTATACGTACTGAGTTATTTTTTTAACATGTGACAATTTTTCTAAGAAATTGATTTGAATTTCTCTAAGAATATTAATTTTAACAAATTTGGGTCAAAAGGTTTCAGTGCTATATAATTCAATATCATGTATAACCATATAATTACATTATTCGATTTACTTAACAAAGTCACTAGATGCCTAAATTAAAAGTATAAAGTACATTTTGTCTTCTGAATGTATAATTCCCATGTGTCTGTCACTCGAATATGCATTTTAAAGCATTTAAAAAGTTCCGTTAAATTTACGAATCCACAAAATTTCACATAAAATATTCCTTGCGATTAATTTCTTTCGAAACCTCACAGGTTCGATTAAAATTCCTCATCATTAGATATTATTTTCAACGCTCAGCTTTTAGCATTTCGAAGCTGCGGAAGATTTTTAAAAAATACATTCGTATTCTAACAGAAAAACTTTAAATCCATGAGAGCGAAATAAGTTTGAAAACGATTTCCATGAAAAGTTCACTCATTCAATTTGTTTCTTACGTACGAGTATTGTTTTTACGCCCCTCGCCGTTTCTATTTTAAAAGTTATGAAAATGATATTTTCCTTCGAGAAATTTTCTAAATTTATACTTCTCAAATTGTTTCTGTCAAGCTTGGGAAAATACGGTCTGAGTCTGTGACAGCATTTCCACTAGTCGTCAGATACCGATGGGGTCTTCATATTCTATATCAAAATATTTTGAAAATAAATTTTTCTTTTGCCATTCAAACTACATGAATGTATACATATATTCCTATAGCCAGACTTAATGTTATAGGTAATAGACAAAAAAAATTGTCATTTTCATCTTTTTTACTTTCCCTGCAATACATGGTAAGGTATAGGGAAAGTATTGGAATCATACCGAAAATCGCAACTAGAGTTTTCGACGGATCTACACGTTTTGGTACCCCTAGAACACGAAAAAATTATTTTTAGCGTGCGTCTGTCTGTCTGTGAAATGTAGGTATCCACTCTAACTCAAAAACTTTAACTAAATTACTTAATTAAAGGCCAGAGATTATCTTGCACGCAATAAAATACATAAATTTAATAAATAAAGATACTTCCATTAATAAATATTTAAGTATGTGAATATTATATTTTACGTTTTAGAAAAAATGTCTTCTCTTAAATATAATAGGCTTTTTTTTTTCTTTTCTTTTTCTTTTTTCTTAATTTAATGTTTTTAACACTTTACGAGAAAGTTGAAAAGTGTTTATGACTTTGTTCATTCTGTCTGTCTGTCTGCCCGTCTGTCTGTCTATCTGTCTGTCCGTTAGCACGATAACTGCCGTAAAAATGACTTAATCAAAATGAAATTTTAGTATGTTTTTCAGACGGTCTATAGGACCTATGGGAATATAAATGAATAATATCACCCAATTAGTTTTGGATTGAACCCGGGTTGAAAAAATGGAATACATTGAGCCCTATGGGACCTAATTTTTCAAGTATTTGTTAAGCGGATTTAAAATTCACAAATTGCTTCGAAAATTTTAGGCAATATTCAAATTGTTCCATAAAATATATAAAAAAAATTCAGCGAAATATATTCAGTAGTTTTTTAAATAAAAATTAAAATAATAATAACACCTCTTACATGAAGCGATCAAGTGACCATGATATGAAGAGATCACGTGACCCACTTCAAAATAATATTGGCATCCATCTTGTCTCAAAATCGTGATTTTTAAAGTTCTTTTTAATTCATATTGAGTGTTGTATCCGTCCTAAAACCACTTTATTTTTGCTTAAATTCTGTACATCTAAATACTGAAACAATGCAATTACAATATATTTGAGTTTAAATGCTCATCCAAATTTGATTATTTCTACAACGAAGCCTATTTTTCGCCTATGTAAAATGTAAACAGCAAAATATGTAGAATGAGTTGTATTAGAATTGCTGTATTTCTTTAACACAAAATCATTTAGTTCATGGAGTCTGCATAGCTGATATGAATGAAATATTCATTGATTTTACAAAGAGAAGGACGATTTTTTTCGATGAAGTTTTACGCATAGAGTTTAATTACTTGTAGCTCCATGGTCTTAATTTTCAAATAAAATAAATTATTATAGTATTGTGATGAATGGCATGAATGGGAAATTATTTATGAATGAAATGCTGCTTTTATAGAGAGCCAGGTGTGTTATTTTTGTATGACGTCATTTGAATGAATTTCAGTTGTTTTCGATGAAGTTTTCAAATATAATAAATTAATGTAGTATTGTGATAAGTTTTAAAATATTACCGAGGAATGTGTTGCATTTTAGACATGTTTAAATAAAATTGCATTGAAGTTGGAAAGTGTTTCATAATCAATGCTTTAAGCATGATTGATCTTTCTTGTTATTACAAGTAGATCGTTTATTTAAAAAAATCCAAAATGAGGTGACATTTCGAATATTTCTTACACAAATAAAAGTACCTTCCCCATCTCTGAATAGGGTGCGTACCAAGGGTGTGTTACCTCTTTGACTCGAAAGCTATTCAAGGTTAAATTTCCTTTATTAGCAATGAAAGGTAATGTATCTTTATTTTCTTTTGTACTCTAGGTTTTCTGATCACTCTAAGACCCATTTACTTAAAAGCTTTTTATTTTTCACAGCTTCATCGTTATTCATTTAACCCTCCAGTAAAAATGGATAATGAGAGTAAAACTGCTCAATTATTACTTCCACGCGTTACGGTAATTAAAATACGACTTAAAATGCATTGATATATAGACATATATTACAACTTTAAAAATAAACGAGCAGTAATCCTCTACATTGCCCGGAATAATACGAAAAGAAAATCAACGCGGTATGAAATGCAAAATATTTTAACCATAAACATGCTCCCAATAAGCCTCACAAAGTAATGGAAAAAATCGGATGTGGGGAACACATGACTTTCCTTATATAATAAAATGAATTTACTACTTTTACAGTAAAAAAAGTAGGTTTTCCTTATAGTAGATACTTATATTCTTTTAAAGATATTAAATTTTCAACAATTAGCCGTCATTTTCATTGATTTAGCGCCATTTTTATCCATTTGGAGAGATTTTCGTTAATTTGGCAACATTTCAAAAAGTCACCAAGTTGGTGACATTCCACTAAATTCGTCACTAAATCTCGCCAGGCGTTATGGACGGAAAATTCAGTTATTCTTATAGCAGATAAATGACTATTGACGTTCAAATACAAAACTATCACTCAAAGTATCTTTTCTCATGAATGGAACGAGCTAGATCCACGAGAATGATGTCACCAAATTTATCGCATGATATTACATATGAAAAATGAACATGTTTCTCAACAGTTAATATTTTTTTTAATTTATGGGATTTTTTGATACATGTATTTGAAAAATGTGTAATATCTCGAGAACGGTTCATGCTAGCGTTCTAAAGTTTATGTTAATCGTTTTCTAAGGAAAAATTACATGAAAATGTCTATTTGCGTAACTTTATTAATGGTTTTGATTTTTTGATGATTTTTTCAAAATTTCAGTCGAAAATTTAGGGGGGTTCTGAACATTCGATTACGTTTAAAAACAATAGGCTTCCAGTATTCATGGATTGTGATTTTTGTACCAAATTTCATTCGAATCGCTTCATTTGTTCGTGAGACATTGTCTCCACAGACTCACTGACACACACACATTCACACACACACACAGACATCACCTCAAAAATGTTTGATTCGTGATCAAGGATGCTTGAAACGTGCTCTCCCGTCGAAAACTCGAATTCAAATTTTCGATCCTCTCACAATACTTTCCTTATACATTATGTATATAAGGAAAGTAAAAATATTCGTTAGGCCGAAATCCAGTTAAAACCTGTCACTGACCGACGAAACAAACATGTTTATTCTCTTTGCTACGCGGGCAGGTAGGTGAAAGCGATAAAAGTTAAATCAAAAATATACCCTCGGCAAAGTCTTATTTAATGACGTCAACAAAGTCTTATTTAATGACGTCAACAAAGTCTATTTAACAAAGTCTATTTAACAAAGTCTATTTAACAAAGTCTTATTTAATGTCAAAATCGATCAAGTATTTTAGGAAATATAGCTTGGAAGCGCACGCATTTTCGAATTTTTCCTTTTATATATCAATACGTTACAAAATTTGAAAGTTTTCAGTCATGAACCTTCTCTATATTAAAGCTACCAAACTATTGAAAAAAGTATATACATCTGTTGAGTCGTTCTCGGTTTATAAGCGGTAGTGACAAACAAAGGTTCAAAGGTTTCGAAGAGGACAGAAACCATTTTAAGATTTCATAAATTATTTGGGAGGAGTTTTTTGTACTTGACATTTTTTACCATGAAGCAGTAAATAAATTTCATTAAATTTTAAATTCAATTTTTATAAAGTTATTTTGCAAATGTTTTTAATTTGAGGCATATCTTCTTGAATGGATACTTTTACATCATAATCAGCAATATTTTTGCTTCTGGAAGCAATAGTTTTGTTACAATCATGCGCGCGAGCAACATATATCAAAATAAATTTTTAATAAAGCCATGAAAATTAAACAATTTTTAAAAATATTATTATCAAATTCATCTTATTGAAAAAATATCACATATGCTACAGGTATTCACAAATTTTTAGGTATTATTGATGTATAGGAGAAAATGTGCAAAAACAAAATGTAAAGCATGGGAATTTACTCTGTTTATGGCACTTTAAGACTCTGGAGACCCCTTAAACCTGTAAATATGTATATCAATCTTTTAAACCTGTAAATAAATATAAATGGAAAGTTATAGTCCGTTTACTTAACATCTAGATTGTTATTACTAACTTGATTCTATTCGCATCATGGATAGTAACTTTATGTGCATAAAAATCATCAACACTACTTTATACAAATCAAAATTCAGATCTCAACGAATAATTGTACATTCTGGTGTGCCTGGTAGTTCATATAAATAGTAACTTTTAAGAAGTATAACAAATTATCACCACAATATTAATACAATTCAAATATTCACATTTCATATACCATTCTTGATATGAAAACTGATAATGATATTATCTTTTGATAATGCAAATTCTTAATAATTCATACAAGATATGTGTGATTACATTGAAATAAATATTTATTATCCATAAAAAATATTTGAACTTATTGATGTGTCTGTTAAATTATTTATTTTGGTCTTGCAATATGACGTAACTGTGAGTATTATGTGATTTGTGTTTAGATTAGATTTATAAAAATAATTATATGAGGAAAAATTGCTATATTTTGTATTTTTTTGTGAACATTTAGATATTTGATAATTATTAGTATACTTATATTAAATTAGGTGATTTACAATTGTTTCGTATATGGTAAAAAATTTTGCATATGTAGCATCATAATAAAGTAGAGAATTTCTTAATGGACATTTTGGGTAGATTAAGAAAACATAACCTTGGGAAATTATTATTTATGAAGAATCTGTATCAGTTTAGAATAATATTAGGTTCCTTTTTATCAATAAATGATATCTCCACATTCATCAGTGCCTTCATAACATTGTAATTTTATTTCAGTATTATCCCTGGCAAAGGTGGGTTTTTCTGCTAATATATTATAATTGAACACGTACTTCTTTCCCCACTCCAAAATATAAGTTGTCCCGTTCTAAGGTTAGTAGTATGAGAATCGAGTTTACAGCTTTTCTCTAATTTGCCTCAATCCAACATATAAATAACCCAATTTCTATTACAACACGTCTTTAGTTAAACCGTGAATGTCTGCAGTGTGCCTCTCACTTTCACCCGCACAGAAAGTCTGTTGCAATGTTCTAAAAGAAGATATATATATATATCCACTCTGACAGTCTGTCGCTTTATCTATATATATATCTTTATCTCTCTAAAGATGTATCTGCATCTGTCTGATCCTCTGATCCTTAAGTAATGAAATATCATTTTCCCCAATACACACAAATAGACTAATAAAGAAAAAATATCGCAAAGGAGAATTATGTATTGAACTTATGCAGCAGAACTGTTTCTTTCAGTTAGATAATAGATCTATATACATTTCACAAGTCATTTAGAATTGAACGATCTTCGTAAAAAAAGTCTTATTTAAACTACACCAAATAAAGCCTTTCCAAGAAAATTGAAGATGTAACATGATAAAGATACCATCAATCAAGCTGAACAATATTGCAATTACCACAAGTTTTCCCAAATTTCATCACCCCCAAAGAGTAATTTCTTAAGATTTCGCAGCTGAACAATGTTCCCAGAAGAAACTAATTATCGGGTCAAATCCCTCTACATCATCCACTTATGCGAAATATAGTGCAGCCCTTTACCAACTCGCCTTAAATCACTTTTAGCGTCGCTATTATTCAAGTCTTCTTAAGTTCAAAATCAATCAATACCAAGTATTTAATTTGACTAATTGGTATGAAATTTAAGCTATACATTAGATCGTTGATTTTTACTTTCCCTGCAGTATATGATAATGTATAGGGAAAGTAATGGAATCGTGTCGAAATCGCGACTCGAGTTTTCGAAGGATCTATATTCGATTTCGATACATTTCGAGCTCTCTAGAATCCGAAAAAACTATTTTTAGCATGACGTCTGTGTGTGTGACTGTGCAATGTATGAATCCATTCTAGCTGAAAAACAATCGATCAAATTTCACAAAATTTCATAAATAAGCCCCTTGTGGATTACCCTGGTGCTGATTAGGTTTTAGTATAATTCGAAAAAAAAATGCATTCTTCTGCTAAATGGTCAGCAAAAGAGTATGCATCAACTCTAGTTGAAAAACTAATTGATTAAATTGCACAAAATTTGATAAACAAGTCACCTGTGGGATATTCTGATGCTGATTAGATATTATACGATTCGCAAAGAAAGAACCTACCTTTTTTGCAAAAACGTCCGCAAAAGTTTCCAAAATCTAAAATAAAAGACTACGTATACTCAAATGTACCAATTAAATGCTTGTTTTATGCGTAGTTTTTAACAACAAAAAACAATAGAGACATGACCTCACAAATCTAGGATTAACCGTTTTGGAGATGTTTTTAGGTTTTTCGTATTTTTGCCACATAGCCTTTAAAAACGCGTTCAGTTACCAAATAAAAACGAATATATATATATATACACACATATATATATATATATATATATATATATATATATATTAAAATTTTAATTTACTTGTATTATAAATACCAGAGATTGATCCTGTATTGACAATAGTCTATAGGGCATATGTGAAAATAAAATGGGTTGAAGTGAAAATTTGAAATCAAAATTGACTCTAAGACAAACTTGTGAAAAATATAAATAGAACATTATAAATATAACAGGTACTAAATAGTATGAGATACCCCTCTTTCCCTGTTCCATATATAAGGTAAGCAATTGAAAACAGAATTGCATGTGGTGAAAGATTGGTGTGTATATTCCCTTAACTACACCCTTAGATTAAATTTTTTTAAGTGTTATAAATTATATATGAAATACAGATTCTTAAAGTACTAATCCCCTTCTCCCCTGCATAAACATACATGGTGTAAATGCATAAATATATATATATATATATATATATATATATATATATATATATATATATATATATATACAATTGAAGAATTTTAATTTACTTGTATTATTTATACCTGAGATTGATCATTTATTGAAAAGTTCTGTATAGCAAAAATGTAAAAAAAATGCCTGAAGTGATTATTTGAAATCAAAAGTGACTATACGACAAGCTTGTGAAGATGATAATGAGAACATTATAAATAAAACATTATAAATAAAACAGGTACTAAATTGGTATAAAATACCCATTTTTCCCTGTTCGATATATAAGTTATGGAATTGAAAAAGACTGGCATGTGGTAAAGATTAGTTAATATATCCCTTAACTACAACCCTAGATTAATTTTTTTATTTTGTGTTATAAATCATATATGTAATACAGGTATATATATATATATATATATATATATATATATACATTGGTGTATATATATATATATATATATATATATATATATATATACCCTCACAGCAAAGATCGTCACATGTGTGACAGCGACGTTGTAGCTACGTGAAACCTGGGTCACAATGTGACATCATATTTGCGACTTCTATGCGAAGTTACGTATTAGTAACTTTGTAACTTCATTGTGACTATATTCTGTGACGTTTTCACAATTTAATTAACACGTAACAATGTGACGACATTACAATGGCAATTACAATGCGATGTCACAAACAAGTTTATATGCAACGTCACAAACGACCATGAAAATGACCAAAATGGCTTCGCTGTGACCTCAATATGACATTGCCGAGACGGACTGAGACGTCCTATGACGTCCCAAAGTCGCAGTGTGACGTAAATCTTACGTCATTGGGGGAAAAATGCCGTTAGGGTATATATATATATTGTATGTCTATGAAATTATGGATGCAGTGAAAAAGTTATCTTTTATCTATCATAGGCGAAAATTTTAATCAGACGGACAAAATCTAAACTTTCATGACATTTTTATCCTATACTTTTATGTAAGTGGGGTCTTTTGAAATACGGTAAAATCTTATCTCCCTACATAAAAGAATTTGACAAGAAAATACATTTCTCGTTTCGAAGTAAGTACTATCCACTTACTGCGAAAGTGCCTCTTTGTAGCCCCTGAAATGTAATGAATGATCTTCGAACGATCGCAATATCAAGAAAGCCATCTACGCGTGGATTATCTTCAGAAAATACTTTAGTTTGGAAGCTTAGAGCCCAGCAAAACGGAGATTAGAATTCAATTAAAGCTCGAAAATACGTTGGTTTTGTTCTTGGGTTAATTTGCCTGATGTAATTGTATCGAATGAAAATTTTGAATATACTTTATTATTGCAATAGATATATTTCAATTTTTTTTATCATGAAACATAAAATAGTCACGTATTACTTATTGATCGTCCTTCAATTCTTTTCAAAACTTAAATAAAATTACTTTGTTGGTAATAGTTCAGCAGTTAATTAAAAATACCAACTGTTTTCGGAGGTAAAAAGCAGCCTCCCGATTGTTGCAGTTCACGATTGCTGCACTTCAATCTGTTTCTTTACTAACTTACTACTTGGTGAAATATTGGTGCACAAGCACGAGATATTTTGCTTTGTTTTAAAAAAAATTAGGAAGTTAATGAACGTGAGGATTCTAAAGCCGTTTAAGGATTTGTGGAGTTTGAACAGAATAGATGAAAATATGCGTAATCAAGTACATATTCAAGTACGTATTTATGTACCGACAGGCAAGTTTATAAATTAACTTAAACGTAAAATATCTTTAGATATATAAGTTTAATTTATATACCGCAAAGTAAGTTAGTAACATAATTGAATATTTTGAGGAAGTCCATGGTTAGAGTTTCCAAATGAAATCAGGGCGAAAACTAAGGCAATTAGTGACTAACTTGTAGTGCTTTGAAAGCCTATAAACGAAACAAATGAGTCTGAAAAAATCGATTAAACTTACTAAACTTTATTTTATTTTACAAAATGTTATTCACATAAAACTATTTCAGCTCCACTGGACTGAAGTCACCGCCGATTTTTTTTTTCTGATAAAATTAACACCCACCTTATGATTAAGCTTGTGCAGCAGTCTCGGAATTTTACTACAGCTTTACTCCGATTGTCTCAGATGTTCTATACGAAAAATAAATTGCATTGCACAACTTTTACTTTGTTAAATTACAAAAGGGATAAAATTAGTTTCAAATTGCCCAAATGGATTTATTTTTAAAGTTTGAAACAGAACGAAAAAATATTCTCAATAACTTGTCTCTATGCTTCTCTGACCTTCTATGCTCGAAGCTACCGAGGAATTCACATTAACAGTAACAACCGAATTAAGTAATCTGTAATGATGGTCATTATTCAATTCAAGTTTTATTAATTTCATGAATATATGTGAAAGTTATTTTTATTTAAACACGTAAGTAATTATTACACCATAATCTTTTCCGCTAACAGAGATTTCAAAAATCGTCTCCACCAATTTCCTTATCATAATTATTTTTGCCGCGGATCAATTTTTAGTACATTTAAAAAATCTTCCAATTAGAAACAAATTGTCATTTTTTTTTTTTGCAGTCCTTGCTAAAATGAGAAAATTCTGAATTATTACTACAATTAAGATTGCATTAATTAGAAGAATATTTATCATTCCCTTGGGAAAGATTAACAAAAATATTTTGCGCAAGTTTCACACGAGCATTTCTTCTTCTTTCTTTTTTTAATGGTGACATTCAAAGGTAGAAATCGCTTTAAAATAACTTAAATTAAACTTTTTTAATATTTTTACTTCCCTTATACTTATGTACTAATTTTAATAAAATATACGCTTTAAAATAAATTGTGATATATTGTTATATAATTTGTTTTTACCTTAAATAATTTTCTAAACTGACATCTATTTCGATAAATTTTGGCTATATGCAAATAAACTTAAAATTGGAGTAATAAAATAATTTTACTCTTTTTATTTGGAAATGTGTATATGCATTATATACTATGTTAGAAATGGGCCTGAATGAAACATATAAAACATAACATACACGTTTCACCACGGAATAGGAAAATATGTTGAATACGGTTTGATCCATTTCAATTCACTGCGGGGCAACTAATAGCCCTGTCTCGTAGAAAACATCACTTTATGTCATCATCGACGAAGTAATATCGCAGTTGTAAACACATCACAGTAATGTTTAAAATGCATATCCATGATAGTGATAACTTCGTTGCTACTAATCAAGATTCTAAAGTAAATAGAAATATTAGTAGATAAAAAGTTAGAATTAATTTAGTACTCCCCATATGCATGCGCCCCGAGCGCCTATTTGGGGTGTATTAAAGGAGCCTACGTAAGGAGTATTAAAAGCGCTTACTTATATTATATTGTGCCGTCGTAGCCCCAAATCGCAAAAGCCCCAATCGTATACTTAGAAAGCCGGGAGAGGGGAGAGTCGCACGCATTCTCGTACAACCTGTGGCCACGTCTTTTGAAAAATGGAATAATTGAAGTCAATGAATGCCTGCTTTACATCCCAAGCTACGCCGAGTATATTTTTTACATGGTCGAGAGCTACTGAAAAAAAGTATTGCAGTTAAGAGCTTTCAAAAAAAAAAAAATCTGTCGTGGCATAGCCGTGGGTGCGCCATCTCTGCTATTTTTATTTTTATTTTTATTTTTTGTTGGTGTTATAAGCGGACGTATTGTTAAAGCGTTTTTCGGTTTTTTAGAATTCGCTGGAAGTTTCGGTGTAATTTTAATCACATGTTTTGCATCGTGCATGCCGGATAGCGCCGGATACATTTTCTAGCTTTTAATAATATTGAAAATGGAATCACTGAGTAAATGCTTCAATTGGTTAAGAATAAGAGCAGGCTAATTTAGTAACACTTTTGAATACGGAATTTAGTACCTTTCAACATTTTCGGAGTATCAACTATATTTAAACACCAGTTGCAATGACTATGCGTTTTCTTTACATATTGCATAGATAATATCATTACATACATATGAATATTGAATTTTTGAATTTATAAGGATTTATAGACATCATTATACTAATTGAACCTTTACCTATTAATAGGTATATTGCACTTTTATGTTTTTTATACATATATGAATATTTTTTTTTGATATCAAATGTTTATGTTTATAAAAAATATCATAAAACATATTTGTATTAATATGATATGTTTAAAATAGATAACACGGTAAGATTTTAAATGTTACTTATTGGGAATTTTGTAAAGTAAAGAATTTAAAGTAATTAGCTCGAGTAATTAGTAAATTAAAAAGATACGCTTAATATGATCATCAGTTAATTATAAAATGTTAACATAAACATTATTTAAACTACATTTTTAAACAGAAAATATCCATGCTTTAACTGTAAGGAAATTAAATTTGTCATTAAAATTATGATTCAATTTAACTCATGAGTATTGTAATTAAAATTTATGCTATGTTTATTATTATATTTTCCTCGCTTTCT
This sequence comes from Amaurobius ferox, assembly GCA_951213105.1. NCBI lineage: Eukaryota > Metazoa > Arthropoda > Arachnida > Araneae > Amaurobiidae > Amaurobius > Amaurobius ferox. The sequence goes on along the minus strand of OX578133.1, from coordinate 111,067,306 downwards.
CTCTCTCTCTCTCTCTCTCTCTGTGTGTGTGTGTGTGTGTGTGTGTGTGTGACTGGATGGATGGATGGAAAATTTATTATTAGAATTGGGACGACAATTATTTTTAACTGCATTACTTTCATTATATAATTGATTTAATCCATATAGGAAAGACGTTTGGGAAAATTTTCATTACACACTTCTAATTTAAATAACTCCAGAATTACACCTTAGATTTTGATGATTTTTTTGTCAGGCAAAGAGACAGAGTTCAGTGAATATTGTGATGTATTTCCACCACTCTACAGCGAAGTATAGAATACGAAGTATTAAAATCTAACAGCTTAATAATTTAACAACAGCTCTACCAGCGGATATATATTTTTTCACTGGTTTTTGGAACCTAATAAGGAATAGATTTATGGCTAAGAATTTCTGATTTTATACCGTTTAATATGTGAAAGTTAAAATTCCAAAAATACGCTTCTAAACTAAATATCCCCAGAAATGCGTGTTCGAATTCGACGAAACTTTTCACACAATAAACTGAACAGTTACCTTACACTTTTCTGGTAGGTCGGACGCTCTGGGTTTCAACAACAACAACACAATAAACTGAATCCAAAGAATGCTTTTGATGTCCGTTTTATCATCCAACCCTTTTCTGTGAAAGAAAAAATATTACATCGCCTGTTTTTTGTCTATGAATAACAACCGAGCATAACTCAACAACGGTTTAACGGATTTACATAATTTCTTTTGCTCGTTTGTTAATGGGACAGTACACCTCTAGCATATAAGAAACTATCAAAATATGACTTTAGTTTGGAATTTTTTTTTCTAAGACTTGAGGTAAATGCATAAAATTTTCAGGGCCTATTAAAATCTATATATTTGATCGTGTAACATTTTTCAAAACGGTTAAATATTAATATTCATATGCTTCAAAATTTTGCAATTAAAGTGCTTTTTTATTTTTGTAATCTGTATATTTTATTGCCAGCCAAATAATATATTTCGGCACGCTTCAATTTAAAAAATCTGACTTGGGCAGCACATGACTTTCCTTATATAATGCAATGAATTGACTCCTTTTACAGTCAAAAAGTAATGTATAAGATCCACGGTACTGTGTTTTTAACGTTAAATTGTACATTTGGCGAGTTTCTGGATAACGACATGTAAAACTATTTCAAAACACCCAATTAACTTATATTTCGCGCAACTCTATATAAACAATTGTGAATATTTTTAGCATCTCAATAAGCGACATAGTTCATATATTAAAATATTTTAATAATTAATTCATCAGTTAGACTTCATTCTCATTAATTTAGCGTCATTTTTGCAATTTTGGCGATATTTTCATCAATCTGGGATGAATTATCACCAAATTGACAATACGTCGCTAGATCATTCGCCAAATGCATCAACAAGTGTTACAGACAAACGGAGAGAAAAGCATTTCTTATATACTAGAAGATATGCCCGTCGTATGACGGATATCAGACTTTGCGAAACATTACTTCCCATTTGGCGTTATTTTTATCAATTTCGTGACATTTCTATCTCTTTGGCAACATTTAAAATAGTCGCCAAGCTGGCGAAATCCCGCTAAGTTTCTCGCCAAGCTTTACGGACGGACGGAGAAATGAGTTATTCTTATAGTCTACTCTTATGTTCTTTAAAAGACACTAAACTCAATTAGTCGTCATTTCATTGTTTTAGCGTCGGTTTCATCAATTTGGCGAATTTTTATCAATTGGGTGACATTTTCGTCAATTTGGCAACATTTAAAAGTCAGCAAGTTGGAGATATTTCGACAAATTCGTCACCAAAATTTGCCAAACGTTACGGGCATAAAAATAGGTTATTCTTATAGTAGATGCTTATATTATTTCCAGATATTGAATTTTCGTCAATTAGTCGTCATTTTCATTGATTTAGAGTCATTTTTATCAATTTGGTGACATTTTCGTTAATTGATAAAAATGACGAATAATATTTTTCTTATTAATGAAACGAGCTAAATCCACGAGAATGATGTCACCAAATCCATGGCATGATATTACATAAGGAAAGTGAACTAATTTCACAGTAGTTAATTCTTTCTATGTGATTTTTTTATACATTTATTTGAAAAATGTGCAATATCTAGAGAAAGGTTCATGCTAGCGTTCTAAATTTATATCAACCGTTTTCTAAGGAAAAATTACATAAGAAATGACTATTTGCGCAACTTTATTAAAGGTTTTGATTTTTTGATGAGTTTTTTTTTTTTAATTTCACTCCAAAATTTAGGGGGTTCTGAACATTCGATTGTGTTTAAAAACAATAGGCTTCCAATATTCCCGGATTGTAATTTTTGTAAAAAATTTCATTCGAATCACTCCATTCATTCGTGATATATCATTTCCACAGACTCACTGACACATACACACACAGAGAGAGACAGACATCCTCTCAAAATTGATCTCTGATTCGTATTCAGGGATGCTTTAACCGTGGTCTACCGTCGAAAACTCGAATTCGAATTTTCAACCCCTTCACAATATTTTCCTTATACATTATAATATGTACTATATAAGGAAAGTAAAAATTATTACATCTAAACAAATTTCGCCTTAGTAGTTAATTATTGCACTGTAAAATTTCCATTTTAGTGCGTTAATTAAGTAATTGAGTAAAAATACCTGTTTTAACTTTATATTTTTATCAATATGAGAAATAAAAGTTTGATTTTACAAGCTAAATCAAAGATAATCGTTCGATTGAATTATCGTTATACCATTCTTTTACTCAGAAAATTTTAGCTTCTATTAATTTCTCTAGTTATCATGCGCAAAAGAATATAAATCCGTGTTTTGAGATAAACGCGGTTAAAGCTTCAAGATAAGTATCAGAACAACGCGTTTAATGTTTTCAATATGTCACGATAAATTGAAAGCATAATAAGGTATTTATCATCATTCAGGAAATTTTTAGGCTACAAAATGGTGTTAAATTTATAAAATACGTATTTTCAATATTTTAAAAGTAAGCCGTTCCCTTAAGCTTAATTGGGGGCAAGGTTTACGACTAACATAAATTTTGTACCACTTTAATTTTATTCCAATATTATCCAGAACAACGGCAGGTATTTCTGCTAGTAGATAAATATACAAAAAAGTCAAATAGGGTCTTTCACTCCAAATATTCCTGCACAGAATAAAACTTTATTATCTTTTCAAAACTATCATCTTTATAATATCCTGTTATTTATCCTCTTTCATCCAACTGCTATGTATGGACTTTTTTCCATTTGTTAATTCATTGATGTATAAGCATGCTCTACAGATTAATAGAAAGATATCTTTTGTTTTCCAGACTTTTGTTTTCTATTGTTTTCTATGAAACATACGTTCGGAAAACTTAATAGTTTGTCACTGATAATACTTCTTTTCCCGACTCTATTTTTGTCACACTTTACTAGACATTTCTTGGAAAGGGGAAATAGTAATAACAGCCCAGCTATTGCTTTCGACGTATAACAATGAAATACTTCTCGCAGACCTATAAATGCATATGGTTCTAAAGATATTTCTTTGTCATGTATTACAATGCAAGATGCAAGATTGAATCCAAATAAATGCCATGCCATATTGTCATTCTTTGATATTCAAAAGGTAGTGCATGACGCGGCTTCAATCAGTTTTCGTGGAACCGAAACGGACTCATTACGTATAAAGTTACCCGCTACGTACTAGTTACTTCCTATTTCAACAAAATAATACTTTCTGTTGGTTATTTAAAAACGCTAATTTGAATCTCCTTCTATAAAAAATCCAGCCACAACCACCGCCGCCGTCTTTCTAAATTTTCTGGCGATGTTAGAGACTTCAAATTTGGTATAAGCGTAGACAGTTGGAAAGGAAGAAAGTGTGCAATTTCAGTTTCCAACGTTTGCTGTTGTAGGGAGTGCCGCACCGATCCTATTGCATAAACTAATTTACAGTTTTGTGTGATAGTTTAAAATACTGAGTCTGCTATTTTGGTTACAATCGTAGTAAAATTTCTATTTTTTAATATTTTAAAATGATTTTTTTTATATTATAGCGAATTATCTAATTATCCTAAATTTTCTATTTTTAGGTCATCACAAAGCCCACTTAATTCTCTTTTTAATACAGGTAGTTTTATATCTGGGAATTGATTTTTTTGTGTGTCTTTTAATCTATATATACTAATTGCCAAGTGTCCGTCTGTCTGTCCGTCCGTCTGTCTATCCGTCTGTCCGTCTCTCACGCTTTTTTTAGGCACTCCCCGAATAAATAGAGACTTGCAATTTGGTACACGGCCCGATCGTTCGCTAAAACCCCCTGGAAAAATCGAATTTTTCTAAAAACGTTCTCTAGAGGGGGGTGCTCAACACCAAAACGTTCGAAAAGTGAAATGATAGGAAAGCATACTTTGCCATAAGATAGGGACCTCGAATTTGGTGTATGGGTAAATCATTCGAAAGGAAGAAAGTGTGCAATTTCAGATTTCCAATATTTTCAACTTAAGGGGGTGCCGCACATCAAAATGCTCGATTTACCGAATAAATGAAAAAAGGTTCCCTTAAAATTCGATAGAGGCTTAAAATTAGGTATATGGACTAATCATTTGATGAAAACACCCAAGACGAATATAGTTTTTCAAAAACGTTCGTTTAAGGGAGTGAGTGCTCCAGAGAAAAACTTTCGAAAGGTGAATTGATAAAAAAACATGCTTTGGGATGAGATAGAGATTTGAAATTTGGTGTACGGGTAGATAGTTTGGAAGGAAGAAAGTGTACAATTTCAGTTTTTCAATACTTTCAACTTTAGGGGGTGTCGCACACAAAAATGTTCGATTTCCGAAATGAAGTAGAAACACCCCTTTTAGAACGTGATAGAGGCTTGATATTTGGTATATGGGCGAATCTTTTGATAGAAAACCCAAGAAAAATGGAACTTTTCAAAAATGCATACTTAAGGGGGCGGGTACTCCACAGAAAAACATTCGAAAGGTGAAATGTAGAAAAAGCATGCTTCGCGATGAGTTAGAGACTTCAAATTTGGTATACGCGTAAACAGTTGGAAAGGAAGAAAGTGTGCAATTTCAATTTCCAACGTTTGCTATTGTAGGGGGTGTCGCACACTAAAATGTTCGATTTGACGAACAAATGAAAAACTCCTCCTTTACAATGTGATAGAGGCTTGAAATTTAATATATAGGCTAATCATTTGATAAAAAAAACCTAAAATTATTACGGTTTTTCAAAAATGATCATTTAAGAGGTGCAACACAGAAAAACGCTCGAAAGATAAAGTGATAGAAAAAAATGCTTTACTATAGGATAGAGACATCAAATTTGGTGTACTTGTAGATAGTTTGAAAGGAAAAATGTGTGTAATTTCAGATTTCCAATATTTGCTACTTTAGGGGGTGCCGCACACCAATATGTACGATTTTCAGAATAAATGAGACACGCTTCCTTTTAAATGTGATAGAAGCTTGATATTTGGTATATGGGCCAATCATCTGATAAAAAACCCAAGACGAACAGAGTCTTTCAAAAATGTTCATTTATGGGTGTGCTCCACAGAAAAACGTTCGAAAGGGGAGATGATAAAGTAGTATGCTTCGGGATGAGATAGAGACTTTAATTTGGTGTACTGGTAGATAGTTCGAATAGAAAAAGTGCGCAATTTAAGTTTTACAATATTTTCTTCTTTAGGGGGTTCTGCACACTAAAATATGCGATTTGCCAAATAAATGTGAAACGCGAATTATTAAAAAATTACAATATTTAGGGATTGCTTATTGCGAGAGCGTTGATTTTGAACGGGTATTCGGCTAGTTAATTTTAAATGAACGCAAGGTTCATTTCAACCAAATAAAAAGTTCTACATTAAAATATTCATCTTAAAACTATTTGATAATTATCTTTGTAAAAAATGTACTTAAAACTTTAATCTTTGCAGATTCTAATAATTGGGGGTCGAGTTGTCTGTTTACATTCTTTCAGCAAAATGTTCTTTAAATAACTTATCGCATCTGCCAAATTCCATAGCGATAGAACACTTTCTTCGGCATGCGTCGTTTTTCTTGCAACAGAATTCCATTTCCAATATGAAAGGAATGCAAATAGCCTTAGTAGCTTATAGAGCGTCGTATGAAAAGAGATCGGTTGTTCAATTCCTCGCTGAAACATATATTTTATTTTAGAGAATATAAAATAAGTTATATTTAAAATTTATATCTGTAACACCCTTGATAAACGCATAATTCTTTAAAGCCTGACATCGTTTTATTAATATCAAAAATCGCCCGCTGTTGCAAATTTCAGGATTTAACGTGTTTTCTGGCCATGCACACAGTGCATGGCAAATAAGTACATTTTCTCTATTTAGTTTTACACTTTTTTGAGAACAGTTTAAAGAAACAACATTCCCGTCGAGTTTGAATTCACGAGATCCGTCTATGCTATTTTTACTTTGATAAGAATATCTGGAAAATTTAAGAATTAGTAACGTAGCTGAAACGTGCAAAATATCATAAAAAAAATTTAAAAATAATAAACTGTTTATGACGTGGACCCCTAATTAAAGTTTTGCGTTAGGCCCTCGAAATTGTTAATCCGCATATATATATATATATATATATATGTGTGTGTGTGTGTGTGTGTGTGTATGTATGTATGAAGATGTCTGTGTATTTGTCTGTCTGTATATGGCGTCTGTAGCAAAAGATCGAAGCATCATACGTCCATGAAATTTGGTACCCAGGTACTTCAGGACCCGGGGACCCGGGAAGGTGCACCTTAGCGTTATTTTTTACGTTTCAAATTATTATTATTTTTTTAAATTATTTTATGCTTTAGCACGGTTTTCGCACGAATGCGCTCCTAAGCGTTCGGACCGAAAATATTATTTTAGAATTTGCATCTTTTTTTATAATTATTAGAACCCGGACCATGCAACTCACCTAAGAATTTGTATCTTGACACCATCGGAAAGATCGAAAAATTCGCTTTCAAATAAATTTTGAACAGAATCCATGTGATTAATAGACGCATTTTCGTGAATTTTAAAATAGATATGTTTTTCGTACTTGTTAAACATCTCCGGTTTATTATTACGATGCAAAAAAAATTGCCGTGCCATCCGACGTTTATAATTTAACAGCGGATCCCTTAAATAACAAAGACTACTCCAGAAGAAAAATAATTCTCTCAACCCATTCGTTGAATATTTATAATTTTTTTAACCGAACGAACTTTTCACATTTTTTAATCAGTGGAGAGTTCGCCATTGAAGACTGAAGCCATCCTTCCTGAGATTGGACCCCTACTATTAGTAAACACACACCGCCATCTATTAGTAAACACATTGAATAAGCCTTCTCTCCCGTCGGGATTTAATTTTCTTGGAGAAGATTTGGAGCATGGATGTATCATTAAGTCGCGGGAGCTTATTTAACCGTTTATAAATAGTCGACGCTTCTTTAATTATTTATAAATAGTGGCCGCTTATTTAATTAATTATAAATAGTAGTCGCTTATTCAAGTGGAAAGAGCTTATTTCATTAATTATAATTAGTGGACGCCTATTTATGAAAAGTTACGTTGTTTGATGAAGATACGGCCAATATATAAATTGGTCTAATTCCGCTGAGATTGTTAAAATTAAGATAGAGCTTCCGCAAGTGACGGATTTCGGTTTTGTGATTTGGGCCGGGGTACGTATCACGCCTATTGCGCCGATGTGTACGGATTACACGCAATTTTCATTGTTATTTATACAAATCAAATTTATTTATTTTGTTATTTTAACATTACTGAACTAAAGTTTAGCATATCTCTCGAAATTACTTAATTGAGATTTTGTGTACCATTTGAATTCTCTACTATTATAGTAAGAATTATTTCAGTAAGAATTATAGTAAGAATTTTCATTTACTAAATAGAAAAAAAATTCTAGTTTCTTTTTTTTCAAGTATCGAGCATCTCGCAGCACAGAATGGAGTTTGAGAAAAGAGTATTCGTTCAGGCTTGTGCAAAATTTACACACAAATTGTTATTTAGTGAATCAGATCAGACTCAGATCAGCGAAAACCAATATAAAATAATAAGTTTTTTTTAATGAATAAAAACTTACTCAGTTGAATCAAGTATATATTTAATTCAGTTCGTCGTTATGTTTATGGTATATATATTTAATAATAGATGGCGTCACCATCCCGTACCTGTATCAATGGATTTTGTAATACTCTTAAATGTCTCCATAATTGCATCTTTACCACCGACCAACAATAGGAGATAAAGGCATGGACGTATTTAGGGGGGATCAGGGGGTGCTAAAGCACCTCCTTGGAAAATTGTGACTTTGATTAGATGCCATTCATTACAGAATATTGTAATAATATTACAAGGGAACTTTTATAGAACGATTGTGGTTAGAACACAATTTCGATAAAATCAATAGATTTTCGCAATGTTGAAATAATATGATCCCCCAAAAATGTAATACGAATATCATGCACACTCGTCAAAAGCGAAATTGCAACACCATGAAGGAATGCACGTATCCATATGCATTAGAGTAGCGTGAGATTTTTGACTGGGGAGGCTGAAAATTTGGCAAAAAATTTGGTATTACAAGTGAAATTTATATTGGAATGCACATTTTCATAAATTTCATTTCAATAAGTTTTATTTATTGGTGAATAAAATAAAATAATTTTACATAAAAATTCAAAGAGTGAATGAAATGCACGAGATTTTAAAATGCCACCTATGTAAGATGAATAAATACAAGATATAACATTTTAAATGCTTTCTTATTTCAAAATTAGATGAATTTTTACAATAATTTTATTAAATATGAAGTCATGGTCGCCTATACGGGAGGTAAAGGGGGGCGGGGGTCACACTCCCCCTTGAACATTCAACATAACAAAGGCGGACATCAAGGCAGTCGATGTTGTACATCATGTGCTTCAGATTGACCCCCCTCCCCCCCCCCCCTTGGAAAAAGTTTTACAGAAGCCTATGTATGAAGTAGAAATATATTAGAATATTATTAGCAAGTGATAGAAAAATATATCAGTTTTGTAAATATAAACAGCTAGAACTAACGAAATAAAGCAATTCAAAGGAATGTACTGAAAATGGGTGAGAGCACTGTAGTCAACAATGTCCTTAAACAAATGTATATATTAATTATTTACAAATACTATACTTTGAAAACTTAAAACTATCTTAACCACAATATGCTAAAAATCCACTAGAAAATTATAAATGGCTTTTATTTAACTGAGATTCTCGTGTAAAGAGATTTTTAAAGGGAAATCAGATTTATTGTTTCTAAAACTCACAAATACGCAAAAGGAGGCCATATTGTTGCTGTGACTAAGTCTACTTCACATACTACTTAAGTTTAATGGTAGCCATTATTAGTGTGTTTCTTGATATTGTTCGAATTTAGGTGTATATCATGTTATTCGTGGAAAATGTTTCATATTTTTTAGCATTACATATGACACTTTTCTGCGCAGATTAATTATTAAAACCATGTTTGACCCAAATAGGTGGAACCATTAACCTTGCCCAAAAAATGTTCATTCATAAAACGTCACGTC
>OX578133.1:111047682-111052682 GCA_951213105.1 Amaurobius ferox | reverse complement strand
TACCGAATGAATCCCACCCTTCCAAATCTGTAAATTATCTTGACATCACCATTGATATACATTGTAACTCTATCACTACTACTATTTATGATAAGAGACATCAATTTAAATTTAATGTAAAATTCTTCCCACATTTCTCTTCTTGCCTTAGCAACCAAGTTTTTAGAAATCTAATCACTAGCTATTTGCTCCGCATTAAACGCCTGGATAGTAATAAGTGTACACTATCACACATTAATAGTCTCAAAAATCTTTGCTATATGTACAACTTCCCCCCCTTATTTGTAGATCGCAGTATAAGTACAGTATTCTAAAGTCGTGGAAACACCATAAAATAAACACCGCCCCGGCGGGCAAACATAAAAATGTAAAAATATTAAAAAACAGTAATTTCGATTACACTAAAAACGAAAAATTTTTTAAAAAAACCGCCTCGGCGGGTAAGGAAAAAAGTTTAAAACACTCATAAAACCGTTAAGGCGGATATCTAAAAAACTAATAAAACAAAAAACAGGCTACGGCTCCAAAAAACAGTGTTATCCATTCTTTCAAAGTTTTCGATAATCGTGGTCACATCTCGGTCAGTTTCTAAACTCTTGGGTTTATCTCTCCGAAACTATGTACTGCTACTTCCACTTCTTCTGGTCTGGATTATTCCCACGTGGTATTCAGCGAGGTAAGCGTACAGATTGTAGCATGTGGGGGAAACATTTGAAGATTATTCACGGTGACGACCTTTCGACATGTGAGTTGCTCTTTTTTGCAAATTCGTATATTTGTGCGCTATATTTTTCATGTTCATGTCTATGTGGTATTTTATATTTCATGTTTATGTGGTATTTTATGTTATATAATTGAATTTATCCCATTTGTTTTTTTCTGTTATTCCGTTGTTGGGCACAGATTGCATAATATTTTAACCACGTGTTTTTATGCAATCATAGAAACAACGGATTTTAGTATATCTGTCTAGAATGTGCCCCTGAAGACGTTTCTGGCAGATATACTATTTTTTAATACATTTTCCTTGTCCTGGCCTCTCCGTGCTCTGCTTTTTCGGCCCTTCCTCGTTGCTTTTTGCTTTTCACACACGCTTTTATTTTGCTCGCGGTTAGATACTGTGGTTACTGATTCACACTCTTGCACTTTAGTTTTTGTTATTTTAATATATATATATATATATATATATATATATATATATATATATATATATATATATATATATATATATACATATATATATACATATAATATATATGGTATGGTATAGGGTTTTTAAATTATATAGCTTTTGTGTATATATATATATATATATATATATTATATAATATATATATATATATAATATATATATATATATATATATATATTATACAATATATATATATATATAATATATATATATATATATATATATATTATACAATATATATATATATATATATATATATAATATATATATATATATAATATATATATATATATATATATATATTATACAATATATATATATATATATATATATATATATATATAATATATATATATATATATATATAATATATATATATAATATATATATATATATAATATATATATATATATATATATATATATATAATATATATATATATATATATATAATATATATATATATATATTATACAATATATATATATATATATATAATATATATATATATATATATATAATATATATATATATATATATATATATATATAATATATATATATATATATATATATATATATAATATATATATATATATATATATATATATAATATATATATATATATATATAATATATATATATATATATATATATATATATATATAATATATATATATATATATATATATATATTATATATATATATATATATATATATATATATATATATATATACATATATATCATATAAAAGCCAGTAAACTAATTCAAATAGAATTCCTATGCATATCCACAAAAATCAAAGGCACTACTCAGGAAAAGGCGCCAAGCCGCTCTATACTCCGAAGCAGAATGTAATCCAAGAAAAAGAAGAATTAAAGGAACTTGGGATAACCAAATGCTTTGCATTTAATGGTTGGGGAGGATTGCGACTCCCCCTCCCGTTTAAAGCTGCTTTTCCAGCCTAGGCAAACGCTCACGGTACCAATACAAGCAAAGGTTGGTCCCCATTGCGTGCTAATACGAAGGCACCCGAATACGGAAGAACAAGACCAACCAAACAGAAGGAAACTGGACCAAAAGTGAATCCTGCCCAACTCGCTATCTTATATATGTTCATCTTACGCATGCGTGCAATCTTAGCAGGTACGCATAAACTTTATTTACTTGCAGATTGAAGAAGTAAACTGTCATAATCTACCTGATCCTTGAAAATCGATCTATAACAATCCTTTATGAAATATAAAGGATAATGTTTATATAAAGCCTCTTTTATGATTTTTATATTGCTATTATTGCAATCTTTTTTAAACGTGTTGTAAATTTGATTTCTCTTGAAGTGTCCGAGTATGATATTTCTGAAAATATTTTTGGTAAGATTTGTTTTCCAATCGATGAGATGATTGATCTTAATTTTATATAATTCTCTTTTGTCATATAACGTTGTATAATGACCATATAATCCATGTTTTTTTATTGAGATGTCCAGAAAATTTACCGCTTCATTTTCTTCTTTACAATTTTCTATTAATTCCAATTCCGGTGGGTAAAAAGTGAAATCGAAATTGGTGGTGGCTTCATAACACCCCAATAGCACATCGTCAACAAACCGGAAATATGGTATCTCAGACAAAATATGGGTTCCTTTTTCATATGTTGTGAGGTAAATATCAGCCAAGATTGATGAGCAGGCTCCTCCCATTGGAATTCCCTTTATTTGTCGGTAATAATTTTTTCCGTTATATAGAATATTTTCTTTTAATACTAGTTCAATAAGGTCAAGGTATCTTCGATAAGTAATAAAATCCTTCAAATTAAATTCTTCATATAATTTTTTCAAGATTGAGTATAAATTAGATAAATCAATGTTGTTAAATAGGTCGCGGAAATCAAAGCTTTTAAAACATATATCTTTATTACAATGTTTTAATCGATCGATAATTTCTATTCCATTTTTGATCATGACATGATTCTGTTTTTTGATATTTTCCATCACAAACTTGAGGATGTTCAATAGTCGTTTATTAGCTATTGTAAGATATGATCCACAGCCTACGGTAACTGTACGGAATTTTACAGGCTCTTTATGCATCTTTGGAATGAGGATTAAATATGGAAATTTAACATTTTTTATTTCATTACCGATTCGTTTGTACATAGCTTTAATCCTTTTGGATAGAACATTTCCATTATTGTGTAATTGGGTGTACATAGTACCGTCTAGATAGCAGTGGAGAAGTGTATCTATGTAAAACTTTTTGCATGTAAATGCAAAATGTGATACCATCTTGTCTGTATAAGTTATAACAAAATTTTCTTTTACAGTTTGTATAGCTGCAGGTATTGAAAGATTCCTAATTCTGGTATCTTGTCTGATGTAATGAAACTGAATTTCTTTTAAAAAATTATATTTCCATTCTTGAAAGGCTTGGATAGGTAAACTGTGTTTTACTGCTATTTTATAGATGAATTCTTCTAGATCTTGATTGAAATTTTCGACTACTTGGCTATATCCTTGTGATCTGTATTTAGTTCCGAGTTTGAAAATATTTTTTAGAGTGTTATCTGAGATAATATTCAGATCACCTGTAATGATGTGATTGTGATAAGGATCTTTAAGTTTGCTATCATGGCATTTGCATTCTGTTGTTTTAGTATCCAATTTTTTACATATATTGTTGTAGTTGAAGAATCTTCTACCGTTTGTGCGTACAAAGCGGTAAGTCATTTTTACCTTAAGGTCCTGAACAGGTAAGAAAGTTTTAATACTATAGAGTATCGATTTAAAGGGAATTCCATCAAATTTCTTATTTCGGAATGTGGTGATAAAATATTCTATAATTTGCTTGTTCTGTATTCTGGGATTTAATCTAATTTGAAATTTTCTGGCCCTTAATTTAATTAAGTCTAGCATAATGGCTATATATTTATGTGTTTCTTCAATCTGAAAGTCTATAGGTTCTTCCAACGTATATTGCTGTATAAAAGCCCATATACGAGGTAAATATTTGATTTTTATACTGTAAATGACATCCTTAATCCAACTGTACTTGATTCCGTCTTTGGTTTTAAATGATTCTATAAATAAGGAGATTTTTTCTTCTGTGTCTTTATAGCTATAATGGTGTTTTCCTCTTCCTCTATTTCCTCTTCCTCTTCCTCTATACATATATATATACATATAATATATATGGTATTATATATATGGTATGGTATAGGGTTTTTAAATTATATAGCTTTTGTGTAGTTACTACATACATTCTAACTTTGGATTTAATAATTTATTTATATATATATATATATATATATATATATATATATATATATATATATATATATATATATATATATATAATATATATATATATATATATATATATAATATATATATATATATATATATATAATATATATATATATATATATATATATATATATATATATATATATATATATATATAAATTGAAGGATTTTAATCGAAAATTATGCATAAACTACTGTATGTTCAAAAAAACCCATCTCTAGCATATCTGTTACAAATGAGTAACTATAAGCCAAGTCTAAGGATAAAGATAGAAGGTTACATATCACTACATTGGAAAGGGGGATGAGAAGAATATTAGGATTCAAAAATCACAATTAAAAGTATATAAAAGTAAATAAAAATAATATATAATATATATATATATATATATATATATAATATATATATATATATATATATATAATATATATATATATATATATATAATATATATATATATAATATATATATAATATATATATATAATATATATATATAAAAG
>OX578133.1:111046215-111047482 GCA_951213105.1 Amaurobius ferox | reverse complement strand
CGAACGGACAAAAGAGCAAAGATGGAACCAAGCATGGAAGAGATACACCTTACTATCCAGCATGAAAACACAACATTTTATAAGGGAAAGTCGCACATGCGCGAAAAGACTTCAAGATGATAGGATCGCAGATATGAAAATATATATGATTAAGAATTCTCATTTAGAATCAAACAATGTACAATTTCTTTCTTTGAAAAAGGAATAGTAATAATGTTGTAAAAAAATATCTAGGGTAATTTCTTTTTAATGCATCATTTATTATTTTATTACATTCATGAATGCAGTCTTTTTTAAAAGTACATTAATTCCTAGTAACGAATCAATCATCACTAATAGAATAAAAGCACTGTATAAAAGAATTGGTATGGATATTAAATCAGTAAAATTTCCATACTTGATCCTCATTCCCAAGTTACACAAACAGCCAGTCAAGTTCCATACTGTAACAGTGGGATGCGGATCATACCTAGAACATGCAAATAAAAAACTTCTGAAATTACTCCAATATGTTATGACTGATATTAAGAAGCAAAACTCCATAATGTTAAAAAACGGACAAGAATAGATAGACCGACTGAAATTTTGCCATAAAGATTTAAACTTCAGAAGCTACGATTTCAGGGATCTGTTTAATAACATCGATTTAACAAACCTACAAATGATCTTGAAAGAATTACATGAAGAGTATAATTTAAAACCATATATAACTCTCAGAAGATATTTGGATTTGATTGAGTTGGTTTTAAATGAAAACATACTATATGACGGTATGCATTTCTACAAACAGGTCAAAGGCATACCCATGGGTGGTGCATGCTCATCAATATTGGCGGATATTTATCTATCCAAATATGAAAGAGGAACCCATCTATTATCGGAAATACCTTATTTCCGTTATGTTGACGATTTGATATTAGGGGGTTATGCAAACACCCCTGACATAGATTTTGCATTCTACCCAAGGGAATTGGACTTAATTGAAAACCCGATCAATGAGGATGGATCGACAGACTTCCTGGATTTGTCAATAAGAAAGCACCAACAGTATGGAATTTATACAACCATACACGACAAGAGAAATTCATACAATATCAAAATTAATAATATTATTGATTGGAATTCAAACCTCACTAAAAATATATTCAGAAATATTATTATCGGGTACTTCAGAAGAAACAGAAACTACAGTACTTTTAAAAAAGACTGCATTCATGAATGTAATAAAATAATAAATGATGCATTAAAAAGAAATTACCCTAGATAT